>CAOKZL010002684.1:0-167819 GCA_948472985.1 Iguana delicatissima | reverse complement strand
GGTAGGAGGAGGACTAATAACAGAGGTCCTTACTCCGGGATCCTATCCAGGAATTGTGGCTCAAGAAAATTGTAAGAGCATATTAGGATTGACCTATAGATTGGAGAAAACTATAAATACAACTGGGAAATTGGTACAAGCCCTCCAGCAAGAAATTGAAGAGCTGAATCAGTTACTATTACAACATCGTATGGCCCTGGATTACGTATTAGCCAGGAAAGGGGGGTTTTGTTCTATAGTCAAAGGAGGATGCAAGGTCACCTTCCATGATCTCAACAAGACTGTAGAAGATGAAACACAACACTTACAAGGATTAATACAAAACAATGATAGCGGCAAATGCTCCCTCTGCACCCAGCCGGCTGCTGGTGGATGGTAGCATTCAGGACACACTCCTTCCTTTCGCAGTGCAGTCAGCCTCTTCCAGCACTGCACTGAGGAAGGAAGCACTTTGATAGCACTTTCCACCCTCCCTGTAAGGCCCCAGCCAATTGCGATCATCACACGAAAGGGGCCTATTACCAGATTTTTTTCTGGTAATAGCATAGTACACAATCGTGATGGCTAGGAATGTGACAGGAGCGAGACTGTGATGATGTTGTGTGATAGTATGCATTGTGAACTGGCTTCAGTGTCCCCAGGCTGGATGAGGCCGTAGTGTGGAAATGGCCTACTTTTGTGCTTTGAACTCAGTTTGTACCAACTGATGTAAGCTGAGGATAAAGGGAGACAGTGGATATACGTAGACAAAGGGAGAGGAGAAAAAACGTAGAACATTTTAAAAGCAGCTGAAAAAGTGGCATGACAGAAGATTAACCAGGACCATCCCTGGCAAATTGGGACAATTGGAAGATACTCATGTATTTGGCTGGACTGCAGGGTCTATAGGCATGAATCCTGTTGGTTAGCCCCAACTACAGCTGACCCACTGAATCAGTTGCTGAATAGTGAAACAACACATAGATAAAGCCTACTAAGTCAACTATCCTACTTAGTAAGAAACAAACTATATTGTCCAGTCTGGTAATCTTTCTCCACACATGTATATGTATTTAGCTTCCTTTTTTGTGTAATTTGGCACTAAAAGATAAACACAGGCTTGATTTGCAAGTCTGATTGCTGGGGAAATCCATCTCTGAGGAAAGCTGTTCTCTGAAGGAAAGCAAGAGTGAACACAGAACAAATTGGAAGCTATCTAGTTTAACTCTCAGACTGTTAGGAAAATGAGAAAACTTCTTCATGGTTTTATTAATCAACAGCAAACTGAAATGGGCACTATTGTTTTTACAGCATTTGTTGTAGTTACTTATAGCAACAGATGCTTTAGAAAAATATAGAAATATATATAGATATAAAATCTATGTATAGAAATATAGATGCTCTGGAAAAAATACATTTATATAGGATCTACAACATGATGAGAACCAGTGTGGTGTAGCAATTTGAATACTGGACTGCGACCCTGGAGACCAGCTACGGAAACCCACTGGGTGACTTTGGGCACATCACACACACTCAGTGCCAGAAAACCCCATGATAGGCTTGCCCGAGGGTTTCCATAAGGCAAAAACAGTTTGAAGGCACACAGCAACAACTATAACATGAAGGACAAGGAAAAATAAGGCACTGTCTTTTCTGTCTCAGTCATAAGCAGCTAGAGTTGTACTGACCGCAATATTTCTTAAACTGACTCTTGAAAAAAAAGAGATTTTTTTTTCAAAAAATCCCCCTTCAAACCCTTCTTCTGAGATGCCTGTTGTGTCAAACACAAGAAGACTCTGTGAGACAGTGTTGGCCTGTCTTGCTGAAGGGTTGTGTTGCTGATTAATGGCTTTTTTCTTTTCTTTTCTTTTTTTCTGGTAGTCTGCTTAGAATAGGAGTGCGGTCTGGATTTATTCTTTTCCTGAGGGTATATGCTATGAGCATTCAGGAAATGAATAGGCCAAAGAGAATGGGCATTCAATGGATATTTGTTTGGTATAAGATTTTGAAATTAATAACCTTCCTTCTCTACACACTTAATTGCAGTGAATGGATCCATTCATTTCAACAGGGTAGGGGGAAGGAAATCACAGAGGACTCTGCTTAAGTTGAAGATGTCTCCATTCACTGTATATACGCTTGTTTTAAAATGCACTCTAGTTTAGCTCATGGCAATAGACACATACACAAAGGCTGTTTCTGCACTAGCCTGTTATAGCATGATGATTCCACTTTCAACATCCTGTGGAACCCTGGGGTTTGCAGTTTCGGGAGTGGCCGGCTGGATTCCAGGATTCCAGAGGATGTTGAAAGTGGAATCATCACGCTATAATAGGCTAGTGCGCAAATGGCCAAAGAGAGGGAGGGAGGGAGGGAGGGAGGGAGAGAGGGACAGAGAGAGGCCATTTCTGCACTAGACTGTTACAGTGCTATTATTCCACTTTCAATGTCCTACGGAATCTTGGGGTTTGAATTTAGGGAGGGGCCTTGAGGCCCCTCCCTAAACTCCAAACCCCAAGATTCCATAGAATGTTGAAAGTGGAATAATAGCACTATAATAGTCTACTGCGGAAATGGCCAGAGAGAGCAAGAGCTAGGAGCACAGCTGGCAAGAGTGAGCAAGAAAAGTTGCAGTTACTCTAGATATTGAGAACTTGGAGACTGGAGAATACTGAACAGGACAGATGTATTTATTTTATTTTTATTTATGTATTTATGTGCTTATTTACTTATTTTTGCTGTTTCTGTCCTCCCTATGAATAGCATAGCTAGCTATCTGTATTCTATGTTATTAATTTATTTTAGATTTTTATTTTCTGCCCCTGTTCTTTTCATAGCTTGGTTCAATCTGATTTTTCCTTTTGCCATTAAGTGAATGTAATTTTGTTAAAAGTTAAAATTTAAAAAAATAATTTTAAAAAGTTATTTCTCCTCTAACAGGAGGCTTGTTCTTTTTCTTTGAAGCCTTAGCCTACTCCCACAAGAGTTTGCTTTGGCAATGCAGAACGGGTCTTCTTTATAGCAGCACCCCAATTTCGGAACTCTACCTTAGAGGCTGATTAGCTTTTTTAGTGGCATTAGGCACTTTCGTTTTGCTTATCTTTTCCTCCTTAACAGGTTCAGAGCTGGATTTATTATCTTGAAGTTTCTTTTAGCACTCTGCTTCCAATTTCTGTGTTTTAAATTGTTTTGACATTAGTTTGCTATACAATGCTGAAAGCCTTGAGGTCAATCTATTAATATTTAATTAAATAAGTTAAAATATTTAAAATAAAAAACCACATGCATACATACTACAAACCAATGAACAAAATAATATCCAAATAAAAGAAAGCATTATATCAGCCATAGTGTTGCATAATCATACATATATGCAAGTATCCGGGCCCTTTCACATCATACACTTACAATTGACACTCCATATCTGTGGATTCTGCAACCACGGAGTCAACCAGCCATGGCTTGAAAATACTTTTTTAAAAATCCAAAAAGCCAATGTTTATTTTTCCATTTTATATAAGGGGTGCCATTTTACTACACCGCTATACATAATGGGATTTGAGCATCCATGAATTTTAGTATACATGGGAGATCCTGGAACCAAACTCTGGAGGATACCGAGGGCCCACTGTATAGCACTATGGTTTTGCTTTAATTGAGATAGCCATATCTTATGATGAAGACCAGGACATGTGTAGGCAAGCAACATCAGAGTGTGGCTAAATTGGGAAAAGTTATTAATGATGAAGAATAGACAAGCTGAGAGAGGTTGCAGCAGTTTGGTTTTCTTGAATTAACTTGGAAAACCAAGATTCTTTTCTTCCCTCTCACTCATGTCCTCTTTTCACACTGAGTTATGTGCAAACCATTTTTAATTCAGTTTACCCCAATGGAGGTAAGCCAAGGACAGAGAGGGAATGTTGCAGGAAGAGAGAGAAACAGGGACATTTTAAAAGCAGCCGAAAAAATAGGATGTCAGTGGATTAATCAGGACTGTCCCTGCCAAACTGAGATAGTTGGAAAGTATGTTATGGTACGCTGGGATTTGCCATTTAGGGAAATGTTCTGTAGGATGTAGCCATGCCAGTAAAGTGCAATCACAGTGCTATAACTGTGTTGTATAATAGGGCCCCAATACATTAAGTTTAATGTATAGGAGGCATGGGACTTTGTATGCTGCATGGCTCAATGTCCCTGTGCATGCTCTTTTCTTACCCCTTACACTATCAACTTTCTTTAACATGAATGTCTGAAAGAAGGTTCTAAGTGCATTCAGCTGATTGCAGTTACAAGGCCCCCATGATAGGGAAACATGACTTATTCAGTTTCCAACTACAGGAAGACTTCTAATCATATTCAACTGCCTGTGCTTAGAATCCCTCTAATATTAGTCAGCACAAAGGTTTCTGGTAAGAATGAGGAAACTGGAAGAGCAGTTTATACCCATGACCCTATATGAAAGCCTAAAAAGAGGTTCTGTCTGTTAAACAAGGCAAAACAATAAGGCAGTTTTCATTTTCCTCTATACACTGACATGTGTGTAGGTGGCATTTGAACAGTGCTTCCTTGTATACAAATATAAGAAGGGCAGAGATGGCAAGAGCACACCAGATAAGTGGGAAGCAGCTGTATCTACTTGCTCACATCCATGTGTTGGGCCAGATCATGATGGAAGTGGAATGGTGCACTTTCAATCAGTAGCAGTATTAACATCGATATCAATATTAAAGCAATATTAAATAGAATATTAAGTCACATGAAGATGTTTATTGAGAGGCCTGCCTTTTTTTGATGGTATAGTTCCAATAATCAGATTTACTTATGATTTAACAATTGTGAGAATAAAAGACTGTGAAATGCAAAGGTGTGTTATTTTTTGCGGTGTGGTGGTGGTGGTGGTTAGGCACATTGATTGGCACCCTATTGGTTTATCCTAACTAGAGTGGAGCTATTTAATCAGTTGCTAAATGGTGATTCAATATATAGATGCATCTAATGGCTTCAATGGGTCAACTCTAATCAGGTCTAGAAGAGAATTTGGACTGTTACAAGTTTATTAAATGACAGGGCCTTCATGCACACAAATTAGAACTCAGTTTCAGAACAGACTGCCCAAGCCATGTTTAACCACCTCTTTTTTTCCAGAACATCTTGATTTTCACTTTCTTCAGGTAGATGACATGTTATCACACCTTTGTAAATGTTCTTGAACTACTCTTGCTTAAGCCTATCTTGCACCTACATTTCTTTTTCTGATGTGTGTGTAGCTGGAATATTTGCTTTAAAAAAACCCCCCAAAACCCTAGACATTTCTATTTCCCATTGACCAGTGCAGAGCACATGTTTTACATATAGAAGTTATCATGACCAGTCCTTGAAATCTCTCCTTGAAAGAATATTGCATAAAAGAGCTGAGAAAGATTTTTTCCTGATGTCCTGGGAACAGACAGTGCTGGGTCAGATTTCCCAATGATTTGAAGATGTTCATTTTTTCTTCAGCCAAATCTGTCACTTTTGCTAGACCATTGCACTTGCAAAGTAGTCAACAAGAGGGGCTTAAATCTAAACATGCTGTTTTTATTTCTTGATGGGGCACAACTTTATGAGCTGCTACAGGGAGGGTGCTGTTTATACCTTTTCACAAAAATACCATATAGACCCAGGACACTGTGATAGGTGGACCACTGATTTGATATATTAATTCCTATATCCCCAAGGAAAGAGCTTCAGAAGAGAGGCTACAGACAGACACTCTGCTTACATGTGGTTTGGAAGACTGCCAAAATGGTCCATACAGAAGCCACATTTTCCCTCTTAAAGTGTCACCCTTCAGGTACAGAGTACAAACAGCAACAAAAACATAATCTCCTCCCCACATGAAAGGAGGAGAAGGGAGAAAATAGGCAAAATGCCAGCTGCCTGCTGCTTTGAGACACACCATGTCACACCTTAAGTTTTGAAGTTCATAAATAAATCCAAAATGTTGACACTTCAGGGGACTTGTGGGTGGAAGCCAGAGGGTTCTTTCCCTCCCTGTCTCTCTCTCTCCCTCACTCTCTTTTAAAGCTCTAATTAGTTTATTCAGCAACAGGACTAATGAATGAGAATATTCCTTGAGGTCTCACTCATGGTTTCCCTCCAATGCAAATGTTTGCTGTTGAGACTAGAGATGCAAATAGTGCCTGAATGAATATATTTGTATTTCACACTAAATTACTGACCCATTCTTGAACATTTTGTCATCCAGGTCTTCACTAGTTATTTGTCTGAGTTCTCTGAACATTCTCAGATCTTTCAGTTAGTTCTGTCAAAAGTTGCACTGGGGAAACAAGAGCCATGATCTGTTTTCCTTTTGCAGGTTTCATATATAAACAATTCATATACTCAATGAATGCATAAGTGTCTTGTGGCACACTTTAGATGAAATTTAAGAAATTGCACAGTTTTACACATATACTCATATTGACTCTATTTTTTTTACTCAAATTCTGAACACTGTGTACAAGTTCATTGTCTTTCTTTATGCTAGTAACAAAACTAAAAAAGAAAAAGAAAAAAAAAGCCACCGTTGGAACAGCCAAAGTCTCCTATACACCAGAATAATGATGAAGACAAATATGGTCCTTGCCTGTAATGGAGAAATTAGCAAAATAAATTTATGCCTACAACAAGCAAAACTATTCAAACTTCTTTGCAAACTACTGGTATCCATTCAAGATATGAAGACCAGTAAAGGATGGCTACGCTGGGGGTATCCAACTTCTGTACTGAAGCTTGAGCTCATGTCAGATTGTACCTATTTACAAAAGCATTTTTCCAAAAGGGTAAATTTTTTTTAAAAAAATTATTTTTATTTTTATTTTTGCACAGTGTGAAGTTGGTATACAATTTACGGTTCATGACACTAAAGTCATGCTGTTGCTAGAAAAGAAAGATTAAGATGTGCTTGCATTTTTCCATCACTACTATTCAGATTCAGCTGGCACACTATTCAATCTAACATAGGCAATTTAGGAAGTAGGATAAACAAATCTGACTCAGAAGGTAACTACAGCAGAAGCTATTGTGACGATCTCAGGTTATGTGAATTAGTTTGTAAGATTCCCAAAGGCACCTTGGGCTTCCAGCACCAGAGTTTGCAAGAATGATTTTTTTTTTGCAGCACTGCTTCCAGACTTTCCCAACCTTCGAAGAGTTCTACTCTAAGAAGATTTTAGCACCTTCCCTACCAGCTCTTTTATGTCATCATAAGACAGACTAAGGTCTGAAGGTCAAGGTTACTACCTTAGTGGCTGTACCAGCCTACAACATCATTGTCAGCAGACCTCACCAGGGTACAACTCTAATTCACTGATAAAGCCTTGGCCTCAGAGCTGCATTCTCATTTTGAGCAACTTGCCTCTAGGCTCTGCCTGTCTCCTGCTTCTGATGGCAAGCTTGATCTTTGGGTATTTTTTTTTAAAAGCTTCTGTCCTCTCTGATCATACTTCACTGTTCCTATGGCAGTTCCTCCACCTTCCTTAAAATCTACACAGAGGGTCAAGCAATACTGCGGAATGAGGTAATATAATGTGAGGAAAAAGGGAGATCCCTGGAAATTACCTTTTAAAAACAGAGTTCCATTTATAGAAAGTCTCTCTGCTTCTCTGGAGGGCATTCTTTCTCTTCTCTTGCAGTCATCCTCCCCCCATGGCCAGCTCCTTTGGGCCAGGTCCCCTGACCCTCTCAATACTATACTCAAGAGAAGTTGCCATGGGGAAGAACAGTCAGGGAAGTCAGCTTCTACCAGACCTGTTGCATGTGCCTCCATTTTGTTTTCATACTCTGGAACTTGAATCTTTCTGACATCATTCTTGTCTCTGATCTGTTTGGGCTAAGATCCAATAGCCTAGAACTCGAGATTTCCAAACCCAGGTATCCTAATGTCATATCTTGCTGAGGCTTAATAAAGATGAACATTGATGTGTAGCTACACTAATGTGTTTGGTGCATGTCCCAGTGAAAAAGTGATGTCAAAGTGGCTCATACTTTTGTTCCATGCTATTGACAACCTGAATACTGGGTTAATGAACACTGCTTTTGAAAGATAGCCTACTGACATTGTTAAGTGACAACTTCTACAGACTAAACATTTGCCACCAATCAAGTACAGAACACACTTTGCATCAACAGGATAAAGCTCTGTGCCATGTTAAAGTTATTATTATATCCATCACAACATGTTAGTAAGTGTGACTCAGTCAGTACATTTTGCATGCAGGAAATAAAGATTCCAAAGATAAGATATTAGGAGTGAATCAATAGGGTTCTCTTTTACATATCCCTAAAGTCTAATTAACTTCAAAGTAGTTGATATGAATATAATTAAAGAGAAGAACAAACAGCAAAAGGGGGTGGGAGAGACCTGATTTAATATTATTGCTAAAATGACAGTGCTGGGCTATGCACTAAACCATAGGAAACCATGCTATCAAGTTAACATAATTGTTAAACAAATAATAATAGTGACATTGTATAAATTATAATTATAGCAACATGGGTGTCTGTGATTAAAAAAAAAGAAAAGAAAACAGCCAAGAGGGAATATTTTTAAATGGCCAAAATGAGGTAGTGGTGCTTTTAATAAGCTGATCCAGACTGTAAGACAGGACATGCAATTAGTGTCTGAAAAGTGAAGCAGCAGAACTGCAGTATGCACCAGAAGAGAGATAAGACTATTGCACAGTGAACCATTATGCTACATATCCTGAAGAATTAGCCTTCATTTATCTAAGGCCATCTTTGGACGAGAATACACATCTTATTATCCTGATGTGAGAACATAGTCTATCTTATCTGAGAAAGTAACTTTTCCAAATGCTGCAAATGTGTCATGTATATTTAATTTTATTTGTAGCTGGTGAATCTGATGTTGACTGGCTGAGGTGCTGGGATGTTATGGAACCATCACAGATATTCCAGTTGTTATGGAACCATCACTGTCCATGTGAGAGAGAAGGAAAAGTTATAAATTAAACAAGAAGCAGTTGCAGCACGTTCTCTTAAGAAGAGTGGGTGGCAAATCTGGGGAGATGGGCTCTCTCTAGATGCCTGGGAACTGTTTCTACTGCCTAGAGAGATGCTCTGGGTGTACACCATATTTGATCCATGGCCTAAAAGCTGTTGAAACTTTGCCTGTTGCTTTTGTCCTAATCTGTAATGGCTGAGGAGGTTCTCTGATCACGTCTTGTTTCTTTCCTTTCCTTCTCACACTAAATATGATCCATGTTTTCAGAGATACAAGTCCATGTTGATAAGAAAGTTCCTTCCTTACTTTGTACACACTTGGTCTCTCTAGGCATTGCACAGATGAAAGGAGAAGGACAGCTCTGGTGCCAAGGTTTCCAAGGTTTCCAGTTTAGGCCCCTCCCTAAACTGCAAACCCCAGGATTCCATAGCATGTTGAAAGTGGAATAATAGCACTATAACAGTCCAGTGCAGAAATGGCCCTAGTGTGGTTTAGCAATAGTATACTAGTTCAGCATTAGGATAATTTTGTTCTACCACTACCTTTTCTCTTTCCCTCACTTGATTTGTGGTGAATCTGCCTCCTAGAAACAATAGCTGTGTTGACTGGCAGTGGCCAACTTTAATGATTCCAAGATAGTGCAAACACACAGCAAGTAACGATACATTTCCTTTTGAAAAATAGAGACCCTTTCCACACAGGGGGGCCCGAAAAGTGGAGGAATGGGGTGGCGCGCACGGGGATGGAGTTTACCTTAATCTGGGTGGCTCCGTCCCCGCAGGGAGCAGCGCGCGTTCACCACTCTACACGCCGCCGGTGTCCGGCGGCATCTGGCGGTGCCCAAAATGGCGGCCGGCGGCTTTCGGCAGCGCTCCGCCCATTGGGGCAGCGCGCCAGCCAGAAGCCTGCCCCCGGGCAGTTCTGCAGGGACGCGCTTGCGCACCCCTGCAGTTCTTCACGGGGTGCTGCGATGGGCTAGCACGCTCTTGTTTTAAAAAGACCACTTGAAAGATGGTCTTTATAAAACATGTGGCGCCACCCCAGCGGCCGCATGAGGGCACTTTGAGGTGTAGAACCTCACCTTTTCAAACTGCCCTAGGTCACCCCGCGGTGTAGACGACCTCCTGGTGAGGTCGTCCCAGCGCGGGCTATATCCCCATGTGGAAATGGCCACAGTCAGCCCTCCACATTTGCAGGTTTCACTTTTGTGGATTTGATTATTCATGGATTATCTGCTGCCTCCCTATGCCATTTTTAATAGGAACTGCAACCCTTGTGGGACTGAGAAACTGCGAATGAGGCATGCAAGTCCCTATTGAAAATGGTGTGGGGTAGCAATGGAAGTGGCAGTAAGCCCTACCAGCCACCTACGTCTACCTTGTGAAAGAACCCTGATGCCTCAAAGAAATCCATGGTAGGTTGATTATGGTAATCATATTTGTGTGTGTGTGTGTGTTAAATATGGGTTGAGAAGACCTAGAGTTATTCACAGTTTTTCCACTTTCACAGGGGGTCCTGTGCCCCCAACCCTAGCGAATGTGAAGGGATGACTGTACTGGATTTTTAAACTGAGCTGGAGAGTGGGAATGAAAAGTCTTCAGCAATGCCAGGAGCTCTCAGGAAATATTTCAGTATGACGTACACATCATGCAAATCTCTAAAATAAAAACCTAAAAGCACAGGTACAATACCTGTGACTTCCAGGTTTGGGGTTTGGGATTTTTTAAAAAAATCCATTTTGAAGCAGCCTACATTAGGTTCAGCTGCGATTATGAAGAGGTTGGAAAAGAGTTAGTGAGATGTATTAGAGTCAGGATTTGGATGAATTAAATAACAATAACACCTAAGCTTGAAATTTTGTAACCATAAGTTTTGCACACCAAACAATGCTTAACTGTATATTGAACTTCTGTTTAATAAATTATTCTTCTAGTATACACTTGTGCCTCTGGGAATGATAGAGTAATGCTGTTGGAGTTCAGATACATGGCATCTGTGGTGGCAGTAGTGGTTCAAGGTTGTGGTAACTTTGGTGCCATATTGATAGAACAAGCAGAGACTGCCATGTGGCAGTGGTGGAATAAGTGGAGGCCCCCACATTTTGTGTCACAGCAGTGGTAAAAGAAGAGGACACCACAGTGGGCAACTGCATGGGGGACAGGGGCCAATTTTCAACTCTTGGCCTCCCCTAGGTTGCACTCATGCTTCCCAGCATATCCAATTTTTAATGCAGTAATCATTTTTGGAGAGTGGGGAGTTCTGGGGACGGAGAAGAGTAAATCACTGCCCTTCCACATGATTCAGAGCATCATGGAATTATTTGGAGGCTAAAATCACCCTAAATCATGACAATTTTTAATTAAATGGATGGCAGGAAGCTTTGGAGGGTGTGCAAGTACCATTGAGGGTTGCAAAAGTGTATCTATGGAGCACAGACAGCCCATGGGCCACCCCCTCATAACAACACCTTGATCAAGAATCTCCCTCCCAAGGGTAGTTAGATTCACTCCATCTTTGTTGAGCTTCCAATGGGCTGTCAACATTTTACAATTTTGTATGGCCTTTGTTTTTTAAAGCTGGTTTTAAAAATTGGCTTATAAAACTGTCCTTTACCTTTTTTAAACAATTAAGTTATTGTTTGTGTTACTGTACATTGATTTTGCTGAGCAGAAGAGCCATTGACAGGCACTTTTAAGAAATAAAAAAGAAATAATAAGAGTATGGGTAATTGGGAAGAAGAGGTTTGGGGAAATGGAAAGTGAGAAAGTGAGATTCATGGTCATGTAGATGTGGTCTGTACAGGTCAAACACAAAACCAGCATTTTGAACTTTGGCCCCAAATCAACTGGAAGCAAATTGCTAATGTCAAATAAAACGCAGCAATAAATGACTTCAGAGACTGAAGGGGGGAAATGACTACTTTCCTTGTTCATAGTGTTGACCAATGCCTCTTTAAGAGCATGATTAATAGGTATCAGTGTATTAATAACATAATAGCATGGGAAGTACTGAATGGATAGTTGTCTCATTTAGGGTTTATGATTTTTTATAACGTAGCCTGGAATTCTCCTACCAAGTGTTAAATGAGAATTTACAGTGGTGTTAATTGAAGTGACATTTCTCTGCTCACTACTTGCTGTTAGGCAAAATGAGGTTCCTTTTGCTAGAGATTAAAAGTTTAATAATATCTTCTTTATGTTTATTCCAGTTTAGTGCCAGTTCAAAAAATAATTATTACAGCAGGCTGTTAATGGATTAGACTGGCATTGCTCCCTTGCTGAGTCCTACTTTTCCTTCCCTTGGCTTTGTGCTATCTGTTGTCGTCTTCTAATTAGCTGGTCTTTTTTTCCACTTGGCAGTTTGGATGGTTCAAGGGGTATTACCAAAGCTCAAATTAATTTGTATTTTTTTCCAGGATTTGCTGTTAACTTGGTTTTGCATTGAAAACTTGGATACAAAACTGCAACAGAAAGAAGAAAAAAATGCCTGTTTCATACTCTGGAACTCTTTGTAACAATCAGAGCTCAGGAAAGTTACTTATTTGGACAAAGGCTGAGGAGAGTAGGGGAACTCTCTGGGGCCTAGGCCTCTGTGGGCTTGGACAGTGAGAAAACAACCCATTACAAAATAATTTTTGATAAGTCAGCCTGCCAAGGAATGGCCATAATGTCTGTTGCTAAATTTAGGGAAGGGCTTTTGTTCATGTCTCTTGCCCTGGGCCACCTTGCAGCGATCCTGGTTTGGACTACAACTCTCAGAATCTTGAGACAAGGCCACCTAGGTGATTTTTTTTGAGGGGGGGAAGGAACTTTCCAAGCTCTAATGCTATGGGCTGTGACAAGTTTTGAGATAGTTTTGGGAAACAGGTTAGATGTGGATGAATGGAGTATGAATGGCTGTGTAATACCAGAAATTTCAAACTAGCTAGGCCTATCTAAGTACCATACTGAGGCTTTATCAGCACAGCCAGGATAATCCACTTACTAGGATTACCATTGCCATTAAGTTGAGTGGATTGACTATCCCAGCAGTCAGATTAGGAATGTCATGAAGGGCAGCAAATGGCTACATGTTTAGCTTGTTACTGTTGTTTGACTACCAGAGAAGTGGAGAGGTGTTTGTGGGATTTCCTACTTCATGTACCAGAATAACTTTCTTGGGCTTGAGTACTATACGCCTTGCCTTGAGCTCATCATTTGCTTCTCTGCCTCAAGCAGCAAAATGCCTTGGTTCCATACTACCACTTCCATATCATTGAAACAGTGGACAAAAGAGAGAATGGGTTTGCATAAAATGTGGTATTTTCCATGCACATTTAGTCATAATTACTATAGTTTGAGTGTAATACAATACATTTCATCATAACAGAAAAGACTGTGACAAGGTGATCCCTGTGCCTGTTCAGTCTACAGATCAGATGCTGGGCAACATCCAGCTGGGCAACATCAAGGCTCCTGGCTGCTCTCCGTTCTTCTTTATTTGCCTTTAAACAAGAATTGGATGAAATATTCTTCTACACAGAGAACACCTTCAAATAGAGGACTGCCCTCTTTGAAGCTAGAAACATGGCTGCTCCAGACCTCGTGAAGTGATAGGAAGCATGGTGGATTGCCCTAGATCAGTGGTTCTCAACCTGTGGGTCCCCAGATGTTCATGGACTTCAGCTCCCAGAAGCCCTGAGCATTGACCATAGTGGCTGGGGCTTCTGGGAGCTGAAGTCCATGAACATCTGGGGACCCACAGTTTGAGAACCACTGCCCTAGATAGATGGACTGACCTGGATAACTCTTGCTCCAGGTTTGGCTCTTCTAAACAACTTGTCTGTGAGGAACAGCGATAACTCCATCATTGGGCAGATGTTAAGGGGCCACAAACAGTGGCAAAGTGTCAGAGCTCTGTTCTGTTCTGTAGAATACCTTACTGCCTTCAGCTTCAGTGAAGAATAAATCCCAGTGCCAATGTTGAATTAATATCAAGCTACCAATCCAGTCAGCTTCTGCACATGTACAAGTGGGAGCCATCTTATCTTTTGCCTCAGACAAATGGGGCTAGCCATGCCCAATAAATAGACTAATCTCTCCTTGGCCTTGCCCCACTGACAGACGTCTCCTCCACACACTGACCACCAGGCAGACTGAACCTGTCACTTTCCTCCAATGTGTCTGGACCTTGTTAGCAACCATGATAGCTAAGTGGATGATCAACATGCGCAATTATACTCCACATATTTTGACTTAGTCAGTTCTTGGACAGCTTCAAAAATCCATCTTACCTGAGTAAACACAATCCTGATCTTTTTGAGGAGAATCCCACATATCACAGCTGCACACATTGCCCTGCAGTATAGATATTGGCCCAGTCACTTGCTCTCAGCGAAACACCATAGCTTCACAGAGCTGTATTCCAGCCAAACTAATTTTCTTAAATTACAATGTATCCCTTAATCTATGCTTGAAGTCAGTGGATTTAGGCACATATAGCTATGTAATAGAGTTATACCCTTAGGCCCTAAGCTACCAGGAGGCAGTCGGGAATCTGATCTAGGTTGAGGTAGCAAGTTGTTTTGTTTTAATGTTGAATATTATAAGGTTCAAAAATTGTATAATGAATGAGTTAGCAGAATTATTATGACTTGTGTGGGGCTGTATTGTATTATGTATGGCTTTCTGTTAATAATGCATGTTTTTCTCCATGCAGCAGTGGGAAGAAGGGGAAAAAATCTCACTGAAGAGCAACATTTTAAAAATAATTTGTTAAGGATGCAAGGTCGATGGAAATAACATTTTCCTTCTTCCATATTCAAAATGTAATCTGTGCCACAAGAACAAAAGATCAATCCCATTTTTAAAGAGACATTATAATGCATGCTTTGAAATATCATGTATGTCTGGACTTTGAGTGCTTCGTCTTTGATAGTTCATTTATTGTCATTTGTGTGTAGTGGGTTTGTTTGGGTTCCCCCGCCTTTTCCTGCATTCATGTAAATTCAGTGGCATACTTTAAAATTTTAATTTCACTGCTTGCCATGTGTTCAGGTGCTAAGAATAAGACTTAACCAGAAAGGCTCATTTTTTTTTTTGAGCAGCGGGGGATGGGAATCCTTGAGAATGATATCCTTTGTAGTTTGTGTTATTGCAGACAATAAAAAGGAGACGATCTTTGGCAACGAAATGCACAATGCCCACATCTAAGAGAATCAAGCAGTCAAGAGCCAATACTCTGACCACAGATAACTATTTATATATGCTGCATCTGGAAGAGGGTTTCCCTCCCTCCCACACCATCTTTCATCCTCTGCTAGCAGCTGCTACTGAGCAGAATGTAAAATTAGAGAGATCAGTGAGGATCAGAGCTGGCTCAAGGCATTTTGTTGACTGAGACAAGGGACAAAATGGTGTCCACTGTCCAATTCCAGGTACAGAGGAGAAACTGGACAGCAAGTTGATGGCACATTGTCCTTAGCTCCCCTCTAGAGCAGCAGGTTAGTTTATAGAGTGCAGGACAAATCTTCTCTCTCCCTCCTCTCTGTCTGTCTGTCTGTCTGCTCTCTCTCTCTCTCTCTCTTTCTTTTCTCTCTCTCTCACACGTAGCTGTACAAGAAAGGAAATAGAGGTGTGACTCAGGAGGAAACCTTGGCCAGGGGCTATCATTGCTTGCCTCCAGGATTTGCCACCTAAGATAAGATGGTTGTTTCATTTTGATTTCTCTCAGTTTCACCACCATCCCAGATCTGTATGGCGAGATGATGAGAGAGCCTTCTCTGTCATTGCTGTTCTGAAAGTCCCTTCTATAGGATGTCTGGTTGTCCTCTTGGGCCATTTCTGCACTTTACCTGATCCTGTCATCCTCTGGTTGCAATCCTGGCAGTGCCTTTGGTGGCAAGGGAGCGCAACAGGAATGCTCCCCTCTCCAACTGAAGGGAGCATGACCAACACGTGCCTGCCTTCCACAGTGCAGCTGAGCTCTTTCCCATGCTGCACTGGGGCAGGAAATGCCTCCATTGTGCTTCCTCCCCTTCCACATGGCCATTGTGCAATCGGGGGTCATTGATGGAGAAATTGACAGAGAATAAAGTTGACGGGAAAAGAATCAACTTATCTGAAATGTGATGTTGGAGGAGAGTTCTGCAGATACCAGCAACTGCCAAAAAGACCAGTCAAACAGATCTGAGATTGAGCTTGAGTTCTCACTAGAAGCCTAGATTACTTGACTGAGGATACCATACTTTTGGATGGACCATGAGATATCATCACTCATTGGAAAAGATAATCTTTGGTAAACAGGAAGAGAGTAAGAGCACATTATAAACTGATATAGGTTGATTCAATAAAAGAAGGTACAGCCTTGAGTTTGTAAGATCTGAGCAGAGTTGTTGATTACTGGGATTCTTGGAGGTCTCATTCATACAGTTGCAACCCAACAAAGCTGAGCTGACAGAAAATAACAACAAAATATGAACATATGTGAATTGTCTTTAAAGGCAAGCACATGGCCAGCAGTCCAATGTGTGTGTGGAATAGTGTGCTATAGCATTAATACCAGTAAAGAAATATGGAAATAGGGCCTAAGACTTACCTCCTACCTTATGGCATAGATACAGAGAACCATCAACCCTACAGAAAAAAGAATATTATGGCTGATATACAGAATAGCATACATAATTTTGTCACAGACATTTATTAGAAACAAACAGGAAAGGTTGGTCTATCCTTTCAATTTAAAGTATGCCACTGTGAAAGACCTCCCCCCCTTTCCATCTAGCTCACTCACTGTTCAAAAGAAGGAAAATAAATACTTGAATATTGAAGAGAAGCAGTAGTGAGTCTCTGTGATGAATATGCCAAGAGTAATCCAATTTGCATGGGAACATAGATGCTGTAAACATTTATGCATGATTTGGGAGGAACTGATCTAAATGTATAAACTAAAGGTATGCATTATTACAGAAACAGCATAAACATTGATTCCCATAACTTCTCTCCAGTAAGCTGTCAGGTATAATTAATTTGTGCTTCTGGCCATATTAAATTGCAAACAAGCATAACATGTTTGAAATAAAGCAATAATTTAAATAAAATGCAATTAGGAAGCTGCAGTTCCTTCAGTCTGGGTCAAAGTGACCCTCATTTCAGCAGCCCAGCAGTTAATAAATCTGGAAAATAATAAGAAAAAAAAATTCTCTCCCTCTCCCTCATTTTCTCTCTGAACATTATCCTGATTTTCATGCAAACTTCATGCTGAAGTTAAAATAGAATTCAATTAAACATGTTTCACAGTCTACAGGAGCTGGAGATAGCAGAGCTGTACCCCATACGGGCTATATGTGACTGCAGAAGTTAACAACGTCTAGGCAGAGTGTATAAGCCAGACCAAATCAAAACAATAAAGGAAAATTGTCACTGGCTGCTTTTATTTGAGAAGGGTATTCAGAGACTCTTATCTGAGACCAGTTTACAGGAAAATGTTGGCTCAAGGGAATGACCTAATTCACTACTGGTTGATTGTTGACTCTCAGCTCAGCTCAAGTCTGTAATTCATTCTCTGAGAACCGTATCAAAAGGATAAGATTTATGGTAAAGATCCTATATTGTACTTGCACAGTGTAAATCTGCACTCACATAGTTTAACACGGTGGCTATACTATACCACCTTTCTGTGATGATAGGAACTGTAGTCCAATAATACCCAGAAAGGGGTCACAGGTTCCCCAGCCCTGGCCCTGAGGCAAGATCTATACAGATTTTCCTCTCTTCTCAGTTTCAGCCCACCCTCAGAGACAGGATCCTGTTTTTTCAATGGTAAAGAAAGTAACCTAAATCCAAGTGTTAGTATTAGCTAGAGTAAACCTTGTGAATCCATGGAAGTTTAGTAGCTCAACACTTGAGTAAAGTCTATTTATTTGGTGGCCCAAATCCAGTGGCTAGTCTTCAGTAAAGTAAACCCACAGAATCTATGAAATAAATGTAACTGTTGCAAGTTCCCGTTGACTAAGTGAGTTGACTCTGTAACTGAGACTAACTGTTGGGTTTCAGCCAGTATTTTTGCTTATGTATTTGAAATACCTTACAATTTTTCTCCTTTTCTCGGGAAAGAAAACTTATTTATTTTAGCCACATATAATTTTTGCAGTATTACATAGCAGATAATATTTGCCCGATGGTATCTAATTATACAGTAAAGCTTAATGGGTAATGAGACCTCAGTTTGTTTTGCGGTAAGAAGGAGATTTCCAGTTTTTACTACTGGAAATCCTAACAAGGTCAACAGAGGGATCTCCTTTGCAATAATTAGCCATAGTAGCAACATTTAAAAAATGAAACCGCTCTCCTGTATTTTACATAGTAGAGCTTTCACTATGAATAGTTATTCACTCACACAAAAACTTTTGCCTGTTTATGCCTCTTTGTTGCTTGCCAACATTTCAGCTAGTTTATTTCACAAGAAAGATAGGGTCATTATACAAATGGTGCTGAGAGATCCTAGATTTACCTTGTATTAAACTATGGTCATGGGAAAACACTTCTTTTTTAAATTTATTTTTATTAAAATAAACATTATAACACGTAAAACAACACGAAGCCATTAAACATATAAATGCAACAATTCTTAACCTTTCATCATTATTATATATTTTGGCCCTTTCTGCACCCAACCTGGATCCGTCCTTGTCCAGTCTCAATCTCTCCAGTGCCTCTGATGGGATGAGAGTGGGGATGCGAATGCTGTCTTCCACAGTGGCTGGCTCCCTGCCGAAGGAAGGGATAGATACGCCTCTTCCTTCCGTAGTGCAGCTGGGCACTTTTCCAAGCTGTGCTGGGGCAGGAAGCACCTCCACTGTACATTTGGGGCTTCTGCAGGACAGGTAAGTGCGGAATGGTGGTGCCATCACATGTCAGCGACAGGGAAAATCCATCAATGATTTAATCCATGATCATGCCACCTGGTCAGGGGAGAAGGATAGGACTGCGACAACGTCATGCAGAAGTGTCATTGTGATCCCGCTCCTCTTTCATCCTCATGCTGGGATGGGAGGCACCTGTTGAAAGGGCCTTTGACTTCCTCCTGACAAAGTTTGGGTCTATGCTAACTATAAATTCTATATGTCATCATCTAACACACTAAACAGTTCTATTTGCTATTACAGTAGAGTCTCGGTTATCCGACATCCGGTTATCTGAACTTCCGGATTATCTGACATTGCAGCTGCCTGACGGCGTGGCTGTAGGCATTTCCGCGCCCCCAGACATGCCTAGACACGCCCAGACATGCCCCCAGACACGTCCAGACACGCTCCCAGACACGCTCCCAAACATGGAGGCCGCCACGGGCTCTGGCTTATCCGACATTTCGGTTATCCGACTCTCAGCCCGCCCGTTTAGGTTGGATAACCGAGACTCTACTGTATTGTATTTTCCCACGTGTTCTTAAGATACAACATAACAGCATCCCGTTCATTCATATTAAACAATGAAAGGCCCAGTATGACATAGACATGACACAAGAGAATGCACAACAATTAGTGTGAAGTTCTTTTTTTAACTTATTCTCAGTAAATTCATGATCTACAGGAATAACATAACTTCATCATAAACAGCAAGACAAATATAAACCTTTGTAACTGCCAGTGAAGAACCAGCCAGACCTGGAGAATGTGGTAGAAATTATCATGGACGATTCTCTCTTCCGTAACACTTTTGTTAACTTGCATCAAAACCTGATACTGGTAATGGTGTTGCAGGGGATGTATTTGGAAATTTCTCCTCCATGTGCTCACAAAGATTCAGAATTTATAAACGGCCCTTTTTGGGCTACAGTGCCTATATTCCACCAGTAAGCATGGTTATGATGGCTGGGGATTCTGGGAAATATAACTTTTCCAAAAACACACCCCAAGATCTGCAAAGGTCAGCATTCAAAGAATTGTTTCCCATACACTGTCTGTTTGTCTGTCTATTTTTATAATATCCCCCTTTTATTCCTCAGGGTAGGGCTTTACAAAATTAAAACAAATATATATGTGTGTGTGTATATAAATATGTGTGTGTGTGCGCGCGCGCGCTGTTTATTTTAATTTTGTAAAGCCCTGCTCTGAGCGGAGATATAGATATATAGATATATACACACCTATAAAGTGTTTTATTTAAAATGCAACTGAACTATGACATTAAAAACAATTTAAAGTGTCCATTAAAAATAAAAAAAGATAAAAAGCAGTTTTTAGGGTTTTTTACTCCATACTAACCTAACAAAAAATAATTAATAACATCACCTTTAACCAAATGCAACAAAAATATTGTGATATTACTTCTCTATATCCAATGTGCAATTCATTATAGTTTAAGCATCTTCTTTTTCTCAAATCTTAAAAGCTAAAAAGCATTAAAGGGCAGTAATGCACACTAGAGGCTTCCCCTGCTTTTCAATGGTCTGCTTTTTGATGATCTGCTCTTTCGACAGTAACCAGAATTACTTTTCTTCTCCATTCCATCCATCCACCCCTCCCAAAACTTTACCCAGTCAGTAATATCCTCATGAAAAAGGGGATCGATCATGGTTGTGAGCAAGGCGCAGACATACTCCATTTAAAAGCCTTTTTCCTCTCTTATCCTGCCCACGCCCCCATCCATCCCTCATTCCTCCTCTTCTCCCATCCCATGTACCAGCTTCTTGTGTTCATAGCAGCCTCATTGTAACCCCGGCCATCTTAAAGACCGAGTTCCACATTTCCAGTTTTCGACAGTGCTCTGGTCCCTAACCTGTCAAATAAGCAAGGGATGCCTGTATTTCAAAGCTCTTGCTTAAAAACAAGCAGTTCCCCAAAGCCTGCTGGAATTTCTTTGCTGCAGAAGGAAGGACAATAAGGAGAGGGCCAATCTATCCACCCAAGGCATCCTAGGCTATTTCTGCCCTACACTGTTATAGTGCCATATATTCCACTTTCAACATCCTGTGGAATTCTGGGATTTGTACTTTACTGAGGCCAAACAGCTCTATGGCTGAGAATTCTAAATGCCCTTCCCTAAACTGCAAACCCCAGGGTTCCACAGGATGCTGGAAATGGAATGATAGCACTATAACAGTGTAGTGCAGAAATGGCCCTAGAATCAGAAGCCCCAACTATAGGGTGGGCATGAGTCCTGTTTTACAAAAGAGAGTTCTTTATTTAAAGGCCTACTGGCAACAGTCCACACTTTAAAAAAACAAACAAAACAAAACAAAGAAGAGAGAGACCATTTACAGAGCTGCTGTTGTTTCTTTGTGGAAACTGTGGAAACTTGTGGAAACTGCATTTTGTAACAAAGCTCCCTGAGACAGTTTATAAGACAAAACAATGTAAAAAATACAATTAATTGAAACAGTAGCATTCAATATTTAAAATAAAAGCAACAGTAAATCTCCAGTTTATAATATAAATATTGGTATCCAGTGTGTACCTCCACAGAAAAACTGAGAAGGAACTGGCTTCATCACCATCTTCCCCATTAAGGTACTATACTTCTATATAAAATTCTGTCATTATTTGTAAATATGCACTTATAGATATATATTAGCATATACACATTGTGGTTAAATTGGCATCTTTTTTTGTCCTGCTTTTCAACAATGCATTCCCTTCTGTTTGATGATTAATAGAAGACAAATTCATCACTTGCATTATTCCCTGAAGCCTTCCACAACTAGGTGGAATACTGGTGCCTGGAACAGAAGAATGTGGGAGCAGACTGGAATATAAGAATATAAGAATGTGGGAGCAGACAGATTGATAATTGTAAAGAGTTGGATAACTGGTATGCCTCCAGCAAGAAAGACCTACCATCTGGAACCCAGGAACTATTTTCAAGGGGGAGCACATTGAAAGACAGATCTTTATTAATTTTACCTACTTGCAAGTTCATTTTTACAGAACAATGAAGGCACAGAATAAAAACACCAACAACTACCACCAACTGCTCGCTTCAGCAGCACATATACTAAAATTGGAATGATATAGAAAAGGTTAGCATGGCCCCCATGCAAGGATGAGACAAAACTAAAGCAGGCAACTATCATGAAAGTAATGATGAAATTATAAATGAAATATTACAGAACTGAGTAAATTTTAAAAAACGAAAAATAAACAAAATATGTCAAGCAAACGGGAAAGTATGTTAAGATCCTATTAAGTGAACACAGTTATCTCTAACATCTAATACACCCTCCCTCCACTACATTACTTCAATTGTATGTATGTGTGCGCGTGTTTTATATATATATATATGTATGTATGTATATACATATAAATATGGATATATTAGGAGATACAGGACTGCACACATAATACTATCAAAACAAAAGGAAAGACATGAATATCTACCATGCTCAAAGCACTGAGAATATCCTGTGCAAAGCCTGGAGTTAGAAGTATATAGAGAGGTGATCGCATTTGCTGGTGCCAGTAAGTTACTTAGGGTGCTAGGAACAAAAAAAGATTGTTAAGACCTCCAAAACATATCTCTACATTGGAAGAATGAGCTTTAAAATACTAAATCAGAATTCAGTAAAACAAGTAAAAATGATGCCTATTGGGGCAAAAATCCCAACTTCACAAATACATTGGTGGGATCTGAACTGCAAGCAACTGACCAAGGGATCTAGTGGTCATGGTAGATATCTCTTTGAAAATGTGTGTGTGGGTGCTGTAAAAAAAGAAAAGAGGCAGTTTTGGAGAGGGGTGTAATTAGGAAAATACTAACATTATAATGCTGTCCTTTTACAATTCCATGAGACCATAAGCGGACTACTGTGTACAGCTTGGTCGCTGCACTTAAAAAGGATGTTGTAGAGATGGAAATATACAGAAAAGGGCAGCCAAAATGATTAAGGTTACTGGAACAACTTATCTATGAGGACAACGTTTATGGATGTTTGGCTTAGAAAAAAGGCAAGACACATAATAGTGATACATAAAATTATACACCTCTCATAATCCCAGAACCCAAAGGCATCCCCTGGAACCGAATGGTAGGTTTAAGTAAAGGATAGCTAAACAGGGGAATTCACTGCCACGAGATGTACTGATGGTTGCTTGCTTGGTTGGCTTTGAAAGGAGACCGGATAAATCCATGTGGGGTGAGCCTATTGATAGCTCCTAGTCAGCATGCATATATATAACACCTCTAGTGTCAGAGACCCCATAGTTCTGTGCATTAGTTACTGGATAATATAAGATGGAGGCTGAAGTGGTACTCATGTTTTGCTAGAGGCTTCCCATGGACAATTAGTTGGCTGCTGTGTGAACAGAATGCTGAACTATATTGTTCCTCAATCTAATCCAGCATGTCTCTTCTTATGTTGCTACACCAGCCCAAAGGTGGAAGAATTAGAAAATTTCTGTGGGTTCTAAAGGAACTCTTAAAAGCTAAAGAGAAAAAAGAAAATAGGGGAATATAGCTTATGTGGAAGTAAAACTTTGGAAAGAATGCAAACCTTTTCTTGGTCTTGGCAATGAGTACATTATGGACCTTACTCTTGTTACTACAAGAGGTCTCACATATCTTACCCAAAAGGAAAAGACAATCCATAAGGAGGTTCAAAAAAAGAAGGAAAAAGGCTTTTCTATGTCTGTTTTCCACGTTAATAAAAAGCTGCTATATCATTTTGCACTTTTCCTGCAAATCTGTTGGTTTTGTCTTACTGGTGCTCTTAGGAATGTACCCAGTTAAGGTTATATCAGGCTGTCATTATGTACACAGAACTAAAAATGAATTTTACATTTTACAGAAACTAAAGATTTTAGCATAATACATTAAAGTACAGTGTAGTCTTCTTCTGCCTATATTGTGCACAACAAGGTCACCTGGAGGACTTCTTTAAAGGGCCGTGGATTCTCTTTCATTGGAAAGTGCTGAAGTTGGATGGCCATCTCTCAGGAATGTTTTCCTTTATATTTCTGCCCTGCCAGAGGTTGAACTATATTGCCTTTGGAATTTCTTCCCACTATATGTTTCTATGACATATCTGAGCCATCAATATCCCAAAGCCCTGAAGTATTGAGAGAAACTAGTCTCAGGGCATACGCAGAATACAAACAAAAGTAATAGGAAAAACAGAGTTCGTGGATGCTGCTCACTCATGACTCAAACTTGCATGGAGTTAGCCTTTTTTCTTAAAATTTTTCTCTAGTACAAAAAGTAAAAACAGCTGTTGCAAGCTCCTCTGTTCCATTTTCCTGTTCTAGGAGGTAAGCCTACCTTTAGTTCAGTGAAACAAGTCTTAAAGAAAGAATAGATGTTTCCTTGGACCATTGGGGGCAAGAAGATTGCACCTCCTGCTGTAATCTAGATTCTCCAGCCAGGACATCACAAAAGCAGCTAACTGACTTTGGCTGGGAAAAGCAAAAAACAAAAACTCACCAAGTTTCCAAACAGCAATACTGCCTCCTATTCAGTTTCTAAGTAAAACTTCAAGTCCTAGCTTTAATCTTTAAATCTCTAAGCAGCTTGGAACCTGAGTACTTTAAGGATTGCCTTCTTCCACATATCTGCCTGAGTATTAAGATTATTTTTATAGTCTTGCATTGGGTAACCTTACTGTCAGTGGCAATGGTGCAGTGCTATATTTTGAACTGCAGACACCCATCATTGCAACACTTCCAGGGAGAGTCCAAAAAGGCAAGCAACTTTGTTGATATTAATGAGCCAGCTGCAGCAGAGTTTATTTCAATCTTGTGCAGGACTTTTTGTAAAGCTAAAGGGTGACAGTTGCCCATTCAAGACCAAGCCACCTTTACAAAATGGGAAAGTTTGCAAGAGTATATTGTGTCTTGGATATCTACCCTGACACCCTCTCAGCCTATCCCACTACTGTGATGCCTGCAGCTACACACAGAACAGGCAACCCCGAAGGCAACAGATATGGCATCATCTCTGTTCATGAACAAAGTCTCAGTGCTTTGACTCTGAATCCTGGCTCCACTACACCACTAGTCAAAGCTAGGGATGATCAGTGGGTCCACTGCTGTGGGAGGTCTGCCACTGCTGAAGGTCAGTGCCATTCAACCTGAAGCAATACACAAGCACCAGTGATAAAATCCAGAGTGAATTCACTGCTCCATGGTGGTGGATCTATTGTCCACCACTGATCAAAGGTAAGTCAGAGGCAGAGATGTAAATCTTTGGACATTTCAGCACTACACTGTTGTAGTGCTATTATTCCACTTTCAACATCCTATAGAATCCTGGGGTTTGCAGTTTAGGGTGAAGCATTTAGAATTCTCAGCCAGAGAGCTCTTCGGCCTCAGTAAACTGCAAACCCAAGAATTCCACAGGATGTTGAAAGTGGAATAATAGCACTATAACAGTCTAGTGAGGAAATGACATCTCTCTCTCTCTCTCTCTCATTGTGTGATCTACCTCAGAGCATTGTTGTGAGGATAAAATATTGAGGGGTATGTGTGTAATATTAACACTATCCTCAGCTCCTTGGGGGATTAGTGCGATAAAGATGCAGTAAGTAAACAAATACTAGCCAATGCACTTTTCATTCTTGGTTATGTCTGTGCACAAGGCTTTTCTAAGGGTCAGATCTCTAATAACAAAGCAGCTGCTGTGGCCATGGAAGAAAAGCACGTTATGTATATTAAACAAAGACAGCAGGGCTTCCAAGATACTTTTTAAAATGTAATTTGGTCTGCCAAGAGGGCTAGCACATGGTATATGCAGATGTAGTCAGCTTTCATACTACAGATTCCTAGAGAACTCTTCTACTATGAAAGGCAAGAGCATATTCCATGCATGTGAAGAGAAAAAAGAAGGCTGTTTAGAATCTACTTTATTTGCCAAGATTATTCCCTTGCCCATCAGAAATTTACAATTTAGCTGCTGCAGGATTTACTGCTGCCTGTATTTTTTCCTTAAAAATTTGATTGTGGGGGTTGTTTGGCCATTTATATATTGTTGTACATCAAATCTTACTGATAAAAGCCAGACTTCACCAGGTATTGATAATATAACTGCTCTGTATACAGTGCCAACAGGGCTGTTGATAAGGGCCTGCAGGAGAGTTTTTCCCAGGTTAAAGGAAGGGAGAGGGAGGACTTCAGACTGCATTTTGCTTATTGGGACAATGCATATTAATCACTAATGTTTGTCCCAAATACAAAGCAGTTCGATTGTCCTGATTACACTTTTGTGAACATTAGTCCAAAGCAAATACCAAATGGCCAAAAGATACGGTTTACAGAACGTAACGTTGGTCTTGTACAAGCTGAAATGTTCTGCCCACAATTTTCTTTTAAAGGGATATGTAAAATCCAGCCCACCTCACATATTTTCACACTTAATGGGTAGGATGCATCTTCAAAATTTAGGCAAGGGTTTAAATTAGATTCAATTAGATGGAATCAGTAGCTGGGACCTAGAGCAATGCATGATGGCTGTCCAGGGTACTTGAGACTTTGTTTCGACCCCAGGGCATGTGCAAGCTGACAACATAATCTGAGAATTCTCTGTTCAGCAATCTTATGTTCCACTCCTTAAGCAGAAGAAGAAATGCAAACCTAGCCCTGGTGCATTTCTCGGCCTACTTGCATGGGTCATCTCATGTATCCCTTTTTTTCTCTGAATTTTCATGAGTTCTCTCAGCAAGAGTAGTACCAGAATAGTTCTGATTTTGGTTTGCTTAAAAGAATTTTGCAAACATCAGTGTTCTGATATGGTCAACAAGAAATTCTCCATGTTGATGATTGGAGGAGGAGGGAAAGCTGAATAATTCAAAGGAATGCAATGCATGAGGTCATTATTCAATGTAATGTAATTAAATGAAAGAGTGAAAAATTAAGGACACTTCCAGAAGTAATATAAATAACACATATTTGTCTTTAATAGTGTAATCTTCTGCATGCTTACATGGAAGCATGTCCCACCAAATTCAGTAGAGACTCAACTAAATGTTTCTAGACCTATAGCCTCACCTTTTGTTTAAAGAAATAATATGCTTAATATTATTAATTTAATCATTTATTTATTTTTGCTCTGTACAGGAAAATGGCATTAAAAAAACAAATTGAAAAGATAATTCTAAGAAATGTGGGTTCTTTCATATTAAAGTTTACAAGTTAGTCTTTTAAGGTGTTTTTAATGTTATTCTAATGTACAATTTACTGTTTTAGCAAAGTTTTATGGCTCTTGTTTGATTATTTATATTATCTCAGTGATCTTGAAAGGTGGTGTAAAAAAGCTACAAATAAATAAAAATAATATAGTGGACATAGGTCTTCTGAGACTGGATGTGATCTATAAAATCCTGTTTTCTCATTGTTGTCAAATGTATATAAGAATTTTTTTAAAAAATTATAAGCCGTTCTTCCAAGAATGTGGCCTTGCACAAGCTAGAAAATGGTGTATGTAGATGTATGGGAAGGTATGTCTATGGTCACACACACTAACATTGGTTAACATGTATAACATTGATCAATGTGACATCATCAAAATGTAGCAAGTTCAATGAGCAATTTTAGTATCCGTGGAGACAGCACCTTATTAAGTAATATCTTTTTGCTCAGATCGCTGCTGGACTTAATTCCTTTCCTCCTTTTGCCATTCCAACCTCCAGAGACCTTGGCAGCTGTCTTTAGTTTTTTTAGAACTGATTTTGTCATGTCATCAACCTTATGCGACAAAATATAAGGAATCGTATTCTCATCAGGCATCCAAATAATTTCATTGAAGAGGGACGCTTTGTTAAACTCTTGTCTTTTTCACTATGATAGCTGACACGTCTTCAAATGCCTGCCGACTCACCCAGTGACAGCTGTGTGGAACGGGACGGCGTATCACAGGCAGTGTGCAACAAGAGATAAAATGATGGTTTGGACTTCAAAGAAACTGATTGTAGCCATTCTGAAGTCAAAGGGTTCACTGCAGCCATTGCCAGTTGGTTCCTCTGAGCTCAAGCAGGGAGTGGGGGAGGCCTGAGCTCCCAAGTATTTGGAAAGTATCCAGATCTCTGAGGTGCTATATATTAATCTGGGAAGAGGCAAGGATGGGGAAGATGGCAGTTAGAAAGGAGACAACTGTCATGATATTGCCGTTGGTCTTGTATGGGTCAACTGCAAACTCTTCTTGATTATAGTGATGAATTAGTTACATTTACCTGCCACAAAAAACATGAGCTCAGAGGAAGGCAGTGGAGATGATCAGGGGTATGAAAAAGATGCCCTGTGAGGAAAAGTTGAAGGAGTTAGGAATGTTTAGCCTGGAGAAGAGAAGACTCTATGGGGACACAATAGTTCACTGTCTCTACAGCCTCAGCAGGCAGGACTAGATCTGATACATTTAATTTCCAGCTGAGTAGATTCTGGTTGAACATTAGAAGAAATAAATTAAGAACAGTTAAACAATGGATACCATTACCTGGGAGTGGGTTGGTTTAACCAGACTAGAGTCCTAACAGCAGATACTGGTCACCTATCTTTTGAGGACACACTAATTCTGCATTTTCAGCATAAAGCAAAGAATGTCTTGAACTAGATAGATGATCTACAACCCCTTTTCAATTCAATGGCCTAAATCCAATGTTAGTCCCAGTTAAAGCAGACCCACTGAAATGAAAGGGACTTGCTACCTACCATTTACATAACTCCCATTAATTTCAATTGGTTTATTCCATTTGAGACTGATGTTGAATTTAGCTCCATTCTGCGACTGCAAGGGCTATGAGAACATCCCGATCATGCCAACATGATTTGTAACTTACAAATTTTATGCAGTCTGGCAAAGCAGCAGTAAGGCAACAGTACAAAGAGCTCAATGTAAGATTTCTACCTGCAATACTGGATTCAGGTCTGGACCTGTCACTTGGCAAATGCAGAGGGTCATCAGTAGCAGCTTCAGAGCTGGTCCTTCTGAATGTTCCTCTGTGCTCTATATGAAGCTGAGTCTGTCCTGGGCCCCTGAACTACACTTTTTTCTCAGATATGGTGAAGAATGTTGTCCCTTTTCCAGTGCTGAAATAACATTCCCTTTCAGTTTCAGTTAGCTGCTATACCTAATATGTATAGGGGTACACCATCTTGTCATTTGTGTCAGACAGTACAATGTAGTGGGCCAATGGATGACCATAAATGGATTTTTTTTTTTGTAGAGGAGGATTTTTTTAAGAAATACGATAACAGAGCAGAAAACAGAAATAGAGAGAGAGAGAGAGAGAGAAGAAGCAGAAAAGGAAGAAAAAGGGGAGAGGGATTAGAACAAGATCTAGGTATATACCTTGATATAAGACAGTGGTTCTCAACCTGTGGGTCCCCAGATGTTTGTGGACTTCAGCTCCCAGAAGCCCCAGCCACTATGGTCAATGCTCAGGGCTTCTGGGAGCTGAAGTCCGAAAACATCTGGGGACCCACAGGTTGAGAACCACTGATATAAGATGATCATATTTCTAAGAATACATTCTCTTGAAGTTGACATCTACAAGAATACACATTCATGGATAAAGCAGTAAGATCTTCTGATCATCAAACATAGATAATGAATGTTTCACTTTCCATCTTTTGCATATGTGTAAGTTATTTTGCAACAGTAAAATCATGTAGAACTTAATGATGTTGTGCTGTTATTGTGTGCCTTCAAAGAGTTTCCAACTTATGGCAACCCTAAGGTGAACCTATCATGGGGTTCTATGGAGCTGAGTGTGTGTGATGTGCCCCAGGTCACCAGGCAAGTTTCCATGGCCAAGCAGGGAATCAAACCCTGGTCTCCAGGGTTGTAGTCATAGTCGAATACTCAGACCACTACACCAGGTTGGCTCCTGTTTTGATCCTTGCTTAAATTCCATGTCACCTGGATAGAGTTTAAAAGAATATTTGCAAATACCAAATATGTTTCTGACATCAAATTAGCTGTTATAACACATCTATAATAGACTGCTGTACATGCTCCTTGGAATTGAGATACCATCTCCAAGCCAGTCAACTAGTTTTGACTGACTGCCAACTATTGCTGCATTCAGGATATCATAAACTGGCCTCTGACATATTCAAGAAAGATTCATAAAGCTCAGACTTGTAGACTCCTTACTTTCACTTGGGAGTATATCAAAATCTATGTTACATGAATAGCATTCTATCATCAAAGACTCACCCACCCCTGTATTTATAGTCAAATGGGTAAATCATCACCTTAGCTCAAGAATGGGCAACTACAAATGGGGCGGTATCCATTTTTCACCCCACATTTGCCAGCAGGTCATGCTAACATATTCACAAGACTGGAAGTGATATTAAGTCACTTCCAGTTTCCTTTGGCTGATTTTTTTCAATATTTGAGGGAATGTTAAGGATTGTGGGAGTCTGGAGGGATGTGAGAGCTAAGCCATTTTATTTTGCAGTGGTTTTCAGACATTTCAGTGTGCCTGAATATTTAAAAAATGGGCAGGTCTTGGGGAGAGGTTGAAAAGTGGGCTTGGGGTTTCAAAGATCACAAATTGGGGGCTACAGGGTGCGTGCAACCCATGCACTGCATTTTCCCACCCAAATTACTTATGGTCAGATCCATAAATAAAGGACTATGATGAATAATGATAAAGCATCCGAGAAGTTGTGCTTCAAAAACATTTGGAGGGCATCAACATAGGGAAGGCTGGTTGATAGATTCCAGTGAGAGGACTTCAACAAGTATCTGCATGAGGAGATTCCTAAGGAAGATTGTTGTTCTGAACTGACCAGGTGACCCCATGCTGAATTCAGCCTCTCCGTCTTTGCCATTGCATCTAAGCTTCTCGGGTATTCTTCAAGCAGGAAGAAAGCAAAGCAATCTTTCCCAAATGAGTAGAATGTTGTTCTGAAAGTATTCTGTGGAGGCAAATGAAGTCAACATCATCATTCATGCATCATTATAATTGGAAGCATACTCTATACAATGTATCACCTAAGATAAGTCTCTCTCTCTCTCTCTCTCTCTCTCTCTCTCTTGTAGTTAAACCTCATACCTGGTTTGACGGACTAGCACTTTTGAGCTAGTCAGCACCTGCTCAGAACACTTGATATACTCCTGATCTCTTTCAAGTGCAGCCAAAGGATCAAGACTTAATTAGTAGAGAAATATCTCTTACACAGATCATCCCAATGCAAATTCCCCGAGGGACAGAGATTTGTCTCTATTTGGCATCCACACCCCAGCCATACTCACTAGGCGGCTTGTGTGCTTTTTTGTCATCTGGCAGACACATCTATGCACTATACAATACTCCAGAGCATTGCTTGTGGCAGAGACTTTTTGTCTTCAGGTAAAGATGAGACATGTTGTAGCAGCTTCAATGCATACATATGCTTCCTCAGTGCCAAACCAAACAAGACAGGGCAACTTGCCTTCTATGGTACTCTTCACAGTGATCCATTTCTTGACTCATTTGTTGGCTTAGTTAGCTTCAAAACATTTTAATTTTTTTTTTTAATCCTAAGAATAACTGTCCTTCGGCGCAATACGTCGCTGACAAGATTGTCCTAGGGCAGCAGCAGAAGATTAAATTATACTGCAGTGCAGGGAAAGAAGTACTGTATGTATTTTTTTTCTCCGAAAGAAATTTGAAAGGGAAATTATTGCAATACATTTTTTATGTATCCTGGATGACACACCTCAAAGAGGTCTGAGGGATTTAAAAAGACCAAAATGAAGAAAGATTTCATTGCCAAGTTTACATTATGTTACATTCTTTCTTTTTCTCTCTCCTTTATTTAAAGCAAGTTTTCTTCTTGCTCTGCAGGTAACACTTTTTTTAAAAAAAATGCTATCCCCTGCTTTCAATGAGAGGGAAGAGGCAATTAGAACCTCTCACATCATCATCATCATCACTGCCAATATTCTACATCAACTATTTAGTTACCTCTGTGTAACAAAGCAATGTTTCCTATCCTAACAAACACGCCCCTGGCCATTTTAACAGCCAGCAGCCACACTGAATGAGGAAGGTCCTTTCAGTTTCAGATGGGGCACCAGAAGAATGTTTTCACCTGCTTGTGTCAGCAAGCAAGGTGGTGACAAGGACATGCAAAAGAAGGTCTGTTTCTCATTGTTGCAGCCTAGATCACTGGTGGGAGAGGGGTGGAAACATCATTCTCCTTGTGACCCAATGAGAAGCTGAATGGACCTTCTTCAAGTGGACTTTTTCTTCCACATCCGTCTCCTCCTCTGATCTGGTTGCTGATTCTTAAGCTAGGAAAGGGTGACATTTATATAGTTTTACAGTAAAGCTACACAGTGTTAGTGAAAACAGTTATGGATCCATCAGCAGTTATTGATCCATCACTCTTGATTATGAATCCATAACAGCAATGTTGAATGCCAGCCAACAACAACAATAAGAACATGGTCACCAAGACAGATTTCAGGCTAGTTCTACCCTTCAACACAGGCTGAAAAGTGACATGACTAATGCAGCAGAAGACTACACTGACAGACTTGTTAGCTTTGCATTCCACTGTAAAGCCAAACTAATAATGTGATTGCACAGCATTTCACTTAAGCAGTGACCTTCCCTATCTAGAATTCTATTGTGATATTTATGCCAGTGCTTGGGAACATTTGGCCTTCTAGATGTTCTAAATTAAATGTGCCACAGTCTTTTGATATGAGCTATACAGGCTGGGGCTTCTGGAGGCTGAAGTCTAAAACATCTCAGCGGACATGCAAATATATCTGCAATACACTAAGTTACCCTGTGGAAGTCACATTCTCTCAGCCTCCAAGGAAGGCAAAGGAAAACCTCTGTGAACCAATCTTGATAGAAGCCTCCATGATGGGTTCACCTTAGGGTCACCATAAATTGAAAACAGCTTGAAGGCACACATCAACAACAATATGTGTATGCAAGTCCCTTTTAGCACAGGTTCCTCTGCAACGTTAATTGGTAGGTTCAGTTTGGAGCTTCTGATTTTCCCATTTGGAATGAAGATTAGTGATTAACTGGTTCCTAGTTGCCCCATTAAGTTCTTTTCCCCTTTGCATTTATGATTACTCATTTTCTTTGTCTTGTCTCATACAGCATAGCACATTGCCTTATACTAAGTCAATGACTGTCCTTGCTGCCCAATGCTTTGAAAATATAAAAGAAAGGTGGTATCATTGAGCTATATGCTACAAAAAAAAAAATGCTCCCCACTTCTTTTAGTCAGATGGAACAGCCATCCAGGCAATCCAAACCTCTCATAGCAAAATTATTGTTGTTGTTGTTGTTGTTGTCGCCATCCCACCTTTGGAGAAAGGCAGGCTATAAATTCAATTAACAACAACAACATAGAAAATGCTTGTTTAGAAACAATAGCCCCTCCCCAAAAGTGACCTCAGTATCATTTTCTTTTGTAGTTACTTCACGACGGTAGGAGGGAGGAGAAAAAAAAATGGGAAAATCACAAATGGAAGCCAGAAGTAACACTGCTTTTACTGAAAAGAAAAGCTGACTATAAGTCCATTAAATTCAGGACTAATCTCCATCTCTCTGCAATGGTGAATAGGAAGCAATAATGGGCAGAAGATGGAAAGTGGACTCCTTTCATTAAATGAACAGTAGTCCCTAAAACACTCTGATAGTGTTCTGCCAGTTCATACTGGACAATCTGGCACTGGAAATGGATGTAATCATCTGGCAATTATGTTACCATGATTTTTTTTAAGAGTAAATAAACAAAGGATGGAATGAAAAAGACAAGTGTAGACTTCATCACATTAGGAACAGCCAAATCAACCAGATTTTATTAGCCAAGGAAGGCAAGGGTCAAGCACACATGTGGTGGGACAGACTATCTTGTCCACATCGTCAGTCTGCAACAACTGAAGCCAAGGTACTAGATTCTTTCTCAGATATTGTGATGACAAAGGCATAATGTTCTGAGCCAATATGAGCTATTCTTAACTCAAAGTGACTAGAAAGTTCAGCACAGCAGGCAACTCAGGACTCCAACGCTAGTTTTTCTGAGCTCCACAGGCTTCTCACCACTCAGAATAACTCTACTGGGCAGCATATTGATGATGCCTTAGTAGAGGAATACTATGACCTTTTTTTTTTCCAACTTCACTGCCACATAATAAGTAGGATAAAGGGTTTTGGTCATAGTTGTTCCTTGGCCTATGCCACTTGTAATCCAGTCATCTTCCAGCCTGCTTCATTGCTCACAAATCTTCTCTATACCAAGGTGAGCTATGGATCCACATCCCTGGATTGAGCACTTAAGATTGCATTGATTGCATCTAAGCATTTAGTATGTGCACATTTCTCTTGTGACACTGACCTACTTCAACAGCTTCCTTTAACCCTGAATACCTGGAGGATTCATGTTTTCATCATTGCAGTCTCTCCACCAGTACAGACTGTAACTATTCCATATTGTCTTTGTGTTCATTTGTGCCTATTAATTGCTTGGTGACCAATCTTCTTCTGACAAATATCTCCATCCTTATGTAGGCTGCTCCTCACTCTGTTTCGTATCCTTAACATCTTGATAGAGTTTTGCATAGAATGTGGTCTGTGAGCATAACCTGTGAGAGCTCAGGATTGCTTACACACCATGAGGAGACAGCAGAGTAGGACTTTGTAGAGAAACCACATTGTTGCTCAACAGTAATTTACATTGCCCTTTGCTTTAGACGTCTATGTCTTCAAATTGTTACCCTGTGACTTGGGGGTCCCATGAGGGGCACCCAAATAACCACAACAAACACAACAAGATGGGGGAAATTAGCTGGAGCACTCTCTTGGCTAATGAGAGGCAGGATAACTTAGCGGGGATCTTTTACCCAATGTATACAGCGTCGGGTCAATGGGGAGGCAAATAGTTCAAATAACAATTAAGATTTATTAAACTGTTATTAAAGAAAAGCACAAACACACTCCTAATTAGAAAAAGGAAAATAGAGTTTCAAGGGAAATGGGTGATACACCACCTGTCCTGCAGTCCTGGGGAAGCCAATTGTAGAGGAGGAAACCCAGCGTGGCAGCCGAAGGGAATCTGCTGAACCGAGCGGCAGCAAGGCAGAGTAGAAGTCCAGAGCGATCCAACGAGAGTTCCAAAGAACTCTCAGAACTGAGGGGTTTTATCAGGGAAAGAACAACCGTAGCCTAGGCTGGTTTTGGGCAAAAACAATAAGTTTTGGGTTGGAGACAATGCCTCCAAAAAGTCAGAATTTACATGATTGAATTATGTTCCGAATTGACAATGGTATGGCCGGTATGTAGATGCGGCTAGCTCGGCAGTTAAGCACTTAGCTTGCCAGGGTGCCCTCTCAGGGCACAGAGTCTCTTTGTTTATTGCGCATTGGTAATGAGGATGTTTGTTTCGGGAGGTCCCCTAAAGCAGTTCTGGTTATTTCTGGCTTGGTTTGGTGGGAGCAACAAATAGTAGCCATGCCTAACTTCGCGCTTGTTCGGTGGCCTCACAAACACTTGGCTGGTGGCAGAGTAGGGCTGAATTATGATATCAAAATGTATCTTTGGTTCACCAAAGTTCAGGCCAGTACACGGTGGTAACAAAATGTAGTTTGTAGACAAACCCATTAAAATGATTTCTGATTGAATCTTGTAGGACATACTGGATAATATTGGATTCAGCAGAGATTGACAGATTTACATTCTTCAAACAGAAAATGTCTTCAAATAAAGAGCTATAACATAGATATATATGGCTACCTTGGGAGACCCTTCTCCTCTGGAACTGTAGTTCTGTGAGAGACTAACAGATTAAATCAAAAAACAAATTTAAACCTTATAAACATAATGAAAGAATTCCAATTTGTACAAGTTTCTGGATAAAATCAGCATCAATTTCCATTGGAATGTAACTGTATAGTGAAGACTGCTCATCTCCAAATAATCAAGCCTTCCCTGTCCCCCTTTAGTCTTTCGTATTTTCTCCAGACTGAGATTCTAGTCTGTAGATGCCAACAGTAATCATTTTTAGAGCAGCTCAGTATCCTATCTACTGTGATATTGGGGAAAGTCAATCATTCTACTGTTTTATGCCTTTTCCTTTGGCAGTCCTGATCAATCAGTGCAATCAGCTAACAGATGACACACAGTTGAGTTATGTTGTGTTGTGATAGGAAAACATTATGTTTTATGGGTTTATTGTGATTGAATACAGCTGCTAAGGGGAAAAATCTTGGCTGAGTCTTATCATATGAAGTCACAGCCTACACTGAATATTGCTTAATTGGCTGGAGATATGCATTCACACACACATATATCAGAATGTGGCCAGTCTATAGAAATGGATTTTCCTCCAGCTCATCTCCTGTCTCATGCCCAGCACCCCAACTTCTTCATCTCTCCTTTGGCTCTTAATATGCCTCAAAAATTACTCCCTGGACCACATTATTGCCAGCTCAAACATAGAGGTAGGGCCACGTGTCCTAGTTAGCAGTAGCCTGTTTAAAAGGTTGTTTAGTTCAAGCACAGATTCTAAATAAAGAACAATAGGCAAAGCACTACATGGCCTTGAAGTGGTCCATCAACAACTAGCAATGTGAGTCACTCGGGCACAATCTTCCCATTATGGTATGATGCAATGTATTTCTAAATAAATGAATTTGTATCTGTGCATATGTACATCTCTGTGTTAGCACATGCAGATTTTATGCTGATCCACATCTGCTTTTATTCTCTCTTCTGGCAACACATTTCTTCTTTTGGGAAGTGAGGTGGAAGTGGCCACTATATAAGTCATGAATGTTGGGAAATTTAAGAGATAGTGGTGTATCTCTTAAGCACAGTAATCAATTGGCAGAGCAGAAGCTGAGGAACAAGCAATCTCATTTCTACCCACACACCTACAAGTTATAGCTGAGAAAGAAACAAGCATATTTTTCTTTTTAAATATATAAATAGTTTTATTTAGAGTATTTGTTCACAGTCAAATACATGGTGAAATGGCGGAAAGAGAGGGAAGAAGAAAATGGCTGCTGGTTAGAGGGAGGCAGGAAGAGAATAGCTGGGTATAAAGCAAACAAACACAAAGTCTTCATGATGTAAACTGGCAATTAGTAAGTTTGCTAAGTTTGTTCTCTGTACCTTCGGCCATAGTGGTTACTCTTCCTTCCAGTCAGAGAAAGAGTGTGAACTATGCCCAAGGACATACAAAGAGAACAGACAGCTGTGCAAGCAGACAAGAGGGAGGAAAACAGCTGCAACTGCACTCTTATAAACTTTTCCTTTGTGTTTTTGTTCTCATGAAAGGGTTCCTCTTCTCCCATGTTATACAGCAGAACTTTGGTCCATCAAGTCCTAAATGAGCAGCTCTCCAAGGTCTCAGGTCTATGCCTTGCTCAATCCAGCTATCTGAGATCCCTTAAAATACAAATGCCAGGGATTAAATCTGAGACTTTACACATAGAAATCATGAGTTCTACCACAAATTCATGGGCTGATGAAGATGAAGAAATGGCTGCTGCCACCACCCCAGACTCTGCATGCAGATTTGTCCTCTTTCTCTGAATTTTATCTATTTATTTTGGTTATAAGAAGTTCCTGCATCAGCCACAAATACATCCATTAAAACAGTGTATGATAGCTGTGGTGCATCAAGGAACCAACTTTCTGCCCCTGGAGCAATGGGAGGGAGTCATATGAACTACCAGAAGGAAAACCAGAAAACCAGAAGAAGGAAGGGAAAACCCTTCTGTTTTAATTTTTTATATTTTTTTTATGCAGATTAGTGCTGGAGGAGTTCTTAAACTTATTTCAAAGATGAATTTGAACCCCAAGAGGCTTCTTAGGGAGATAAGTGATCCTTGGGGAGCAGGAAAAGGTGGATATGTGGAGTCCAGTGTGACAGAGGCCTTCAAAAACAGCCTTGGGGGCTGCATGAGGCCACCACAGGGTCTACTTTTACCCGCCTTTGCATTAAAATTGTCACTCTTAAGAAGAAGTTAAGTTAGGGGCAGTGATCCCTCTTGCCATGACAGTTTTGGCAGATTCATGTGATAATTGGCTGGCACATCTCAGCATGTGGAAGCTGATAGATACCTTGCCACACCTCTGCTGATGTTGGGGACAGCCCAGGCATGAGTGGAACTTGATTTGGTTTGCATATTCACACAAATTTATTCAATTTATACTTGCCCAAAACTGAATGTGGTTGAAAATCCTCACAGTTGTTGTCATTTGCCATCATGTCAACTTTGACCTATGGTGACTCTATAATGAGAGACCTCCATGATCCCCTGTCATCAATTGCCTTACTCAGGTCTTGCAAACTCAGGGTTGTGGCTTCCTTGACTGGATCAATCCACCTGCAGAGCAGTCTTTTCCTACGATGGCCATTTCCGCACTAGCCTGTTATAGTGCTATGATTCCACTTTCAACATCCTATGGAATCCTGGGGTTTGCAGTTTAGGGAGGGGCCTCCTCAAAAACCCCTCCCTAAACTGCAAACCCCAGGATTCCATAGGATGTTGAAAGTGGAATAATAGCACTATAACAGGCTAGTGTGGAAACAACCCATCTTTCATTTTAGCAAACATTATTTTCTTTTCCTGTGAGCCACATAGCCTCATGATACATCCAAAGCACATCAGCCAACAGCCACAGTTTAGTAATCCTGGCTTCTAGGGAGAATTCAGGCCTGATTTGCTCTAGAATTCTTTCATGTGTCTTTTTAGCAATCCATGGTATCTGATAAAACTCTCTTCCAGCACTACATTTCAAATGCTTTGATTTTGTCAGCTTTCTTCACCGTCCAGCTCATTACTTCACAGTTAACAAGACTCTGATGCAATGGATTTAACCACGTTTTAAAAATTTGTAAAATGTATACAATTTTAAAATGCACATGCTTTTATTTTTTTAAACCCACACATTTTTAAAAAACAAGTTTTTGAAAGCCACACACAAATATGAATAAGTCAAATAGATAAAATAAAAAATAGTTTTGTTTAGAAAATACACACAAAAATACAATAAAAAAATCATGACTCAGAGCAGACTGAAGTGAGAATGAGCTTCAATGTGGAAATCAGAAAACATTTACTAGTATGCTCAGCCCCAACATGGCATGTAAAGAACAGAAGTTGCACATAATTCCAGGACACTGTCTGATGTTTCAGCAAAGCTTACAAAAAGTTACTTTTTTGAAGAATAACTCTCAGAGTCCTCTCAGTCACCTGAGACCATGATGGCAGGGGGATTCTGGGAGATATATTCCAAAAAGGTAACATTTCCAGGTTTGGAGTTTCAACACTTCCTACACACAGTCCTAATGCATACAGAGCTTTCTTTGCCCTAGTGCAGTGGTTCTCAACCTATGGGTCCCCAGATGTTTCTAGACTTCAGCTCCCAGAAGCCCTGAGCATTGACCATAGTGGCTGAGGCTTCTGGGAGCTGAAGTCCACAAACATCTGGGGACCCACAGGTTGGAACCACTGCCCTAGTGTCTCACCAATGCCCATAGCTAACTGGGATTACTTTACCTGAGTACAGTCAATCTTTCTTTTGGTTGAGGAAAGCATTCTATTTTCTTTTCTTACTATCTTAGTGCTAAATTCTATAGCATTAGGTTGGGGGCTATAGAATTTACACTCATTCCAGCAAAGAAATACTAGCCTACCTGATGCATCTAATGAACAGATCGTGTTGCCAAGGAAATTGCTTGCAAAGTGCAGCTGACATCTGTCAAGATTCTTCTCCTCCTAACATAGCCATTCATTGTAACCAATATTTATTAGATCAACTTAGCAAAGGAACTGAAACAACAAGATGCAAAATAAATCTCAGAGCAACCTCCTGCATTATACAATGTTGTTTGTTAGAATAGGAGAGTTCAGCTCTGGTGGACCAAATCAGGTTGGCCTAGTTGAAGGACTATATATTAGATTCAAATCCCCAACACATTCAGTTTATATCTTTGGCGAGCATCATTTTCCTGCTTCTGAAGAAGGGAGAAAAGAGTAGCCCTTATACACTGGAGTAGCAACAAGAATGACAGATAAACAGCTTTTGGAAGGTTATTGTCTCTTTTCAATTAAACAGGGATGCACTGAATATTGAAATCACACCATCCCAGCAGCATCTTCTGATTAGCTTGGGAGAAAAGCTAAATGTCAACCATTTTCTTGATCTGCCTAAGCCATTCAGTGAAATGGAGCAATCTGGCCTAAGATGAGATTTGTACTTTTGTTGCATGCAAAGGAGGTAAAGAGCTGGTTTTAATCCATCAACAATGCTTTCTCTCTTGGAGATCTTGGAGATTAATAGCACAGAGTGGACACCATTTATAACCTACCTCTCCCCTTATATTTCCATATTCTGCCACTCAAGAAAGGGTTAGACTTGATAGAAAGAAGATGAATAATTATCATCTGCACTTCTCACACAAAATGGATTTTGTCAAGGATATATATCTCAAAGAAGTGTTTTATGCTTTTAAAATTATATTTAATTATATTTACCTAGAACTACAGCTTAAGGAAGCTAAGAGTTAATGAAGTAGATGTGTTTCTGGACATTCTTTTACAGAATTTTACAGAAAATTTAACAAAAAATTGGGTACCAGAAATAGAAACAACATAGAAAGAATAGAGATAGGTTCACAAAAAAGAAACAGCAGATCAATATGATTTACCAATTTTTTATTCAAAACCTTAGACTATGCACATGCAAAATGAAACAACTATGTCATACCCCAAAACACTTTGAACCTGCTACAGACCACTTGAAAGCTTCTTCCAAAATGCATCTCAGGATTACTTTTTCATTTTACCAGCTTCCACTTTTCTTCTGATTTCAATTTTGGTGCCCGAACTCAAAGATCTATGCTATTTTAACATGTTGGGAGGGGGCTAGTGAGACAGGCTAATTCACTTTCCTTCTTTCTTTCTGTTTTGTTGCTCAGTAAGAGATTCTAGAAGCACCCACTATTACTCTGCCTGTTGCAGACAGAAACAGACAACTAGAATAAGATTGAAGGAGAAGTATTCCATTCTTTCCCAGCTCAAGCTTTACTGCACTCGTTACTGCAGACATTCTGTTGCAAGCTCGCAGGTGAATGTTTGTGTTTCTCCAGTGCTTTCCCATACTCCCAGTGCTTATTATGTTTTTTTTTGGGGGGGGGAACCTTCCAGTTAGACAAAAGACAAGAAGCAAAATAGGGGCAGGGCGGACAGAAAAAAGACTGTGACCATTTCTGCACTAGACTGTTATAGCACTATGATTCCACTTTCAACATCCTATGGAATTCTGGGCTTTGCAGTTTAGGGAGAGGCCAGCCGGTCCCTCCCTAAACTGCAAACCCCAGGATTCCATAGGATGTTGAAAGTGGAATCATAGCACTATAACAGTCTTGTGCGGAAATGGCCTGTATAAAAAGGAGCTTCTTTGTCAGAGGCTTTTTTAAACTGTGGTATGCCTATGTTCCCATTTTACAGAAGAAGATCAGAAGATCAGAAAGAGAATCTATCCAGATATTCAGTCTACAGTGGAATCAATGAGTAGTTGATGTTCATACTGTGTTCAGGAGCCAAGCATCTTTGCACAGGGATGCGCATCTGTTCAAGGAATATCACATTTTGGGCACTCAAAATCTCTGTATATTATGCTATGGGAATGGCATTATTATCTTAATGCACAAAGCCATTCTTTGCAATACAGCTGCTTGTATGTGACAAAAAAAATTGGCTCATGTCATGACTTACAATTGCTTATTGTAAAAATGTCAGGTATTTTACACTCTAGAAGTACAAAAAAAAAGTGTTTTAGATTCTAGAAGTACCAAACATCATATTTCTAGCTGATTTGGGAATCAGCTTCCTAAATTTGTACTTCATGCTCTTGAAGGAGATACATACAAACATCCTAATGTATATTTCTTAATTAAAAACCAAGATTTACATTCAGATTTAGTCATACTTAAAGGAGATCCATTAACATCAACAGTATTTAAGCTACTCCTAATCAGAACTGACAAAAGTTAGTTTGTTGGGCTACATTTCCAGAATCTCCCAGCCTTCTTCTGCAGGTCTAGAAACTCATTGTATCACTGAATGTTATCACCAGTTGATAATGACAAGCTTGAACTTCTCCACAGGAAGGTGACCAAGATGACCAAATGTCTGTAAACCAAACCCTATAAAGAATGTCTTACGGAACTTGATATGTTTAGCTTGGAGAAAAGAAGTCTATGAAGTGACATGGTAGCCATCCTTAAGTATCTGAAGAGATGTCACGTAGAACATGGAGCAAACTTGTTTTCTGCTGCTTCAGGGACTAGAACACACACCAATGGGTTCAAATTATAAGAACAGGGATTCAACCAAAGCATTAGGAAGAATTTCTTTACTGTAAGACCTGTTCGGCACTGGAGTAGCCTGCCTTGGAGAGTGATGAACTCTCCTGATTTGGAGATATTGAAACAAAGATTGGATAGCCTTCTCCTGGGACTGCTTTGATTGTGTATTCCTGCATGGCAGGGTTTTGGATTAGATGGCCCTTGTGGTCCCTTCCAGCAATATGATTCCAAGTGTGGAAGTCAGCATTCACTTGCATATTTCTTAGAAGTGGGGAGAATACATATCTGGTTTTAGCGTACTTACAAATTCATTTATGATTGTCACCATTCAACATTTGTACATATTTGAATTTTACTATAACATATGAACTGTGTAGACTATGTTAAAGAACAATCACTCCTTCCCAAAATACATATGTGTGAATGTTACTGTTCCAGAAATAGAAATTGCATAGGTGTCTCAAATACAATTATGAAAAAAAATGCTTATCACAAAAGGGAGCTGCACCAGCATCAAACACTTCCATTTTTCTATGGGTGTCCCTTGCTATTGGGTTCTGTTGACAGTGATTAAAACCCGTCTCCCACAACCTGTCATTGCTGCCATACTTGAGAAGAGGAATTGAGATGCAGATTGATCTAAATCCCATTAAGCCGTTGGACCATTTGGATATGAGTGTCTGCATGGCGGGGTGTGTGTGCGTGCATGTTGGAGTGTATTTATATATGTATACATCTCTCCTACGCTTGCAGGAATGCTTTTCTGTACTTGCACACGTACATGTGTACACACAGAGAGAAAAGAGTAGCCATATAGGAGAGTGTTTATTTTTCAGGCTACTTTGTCAGCTGCTCCTATGCGCCCGTCTTATAAATATTTCATGCCCAATATTTAACATTATTCTTTCCCCAATCGGATCAGCTTTGAAATGCTCCTCAAAGTGAATTCTCTCCTAACAATGGCTTGACGCAAAAGCCTTTTTTCCTCTCTTAAGAAGAAGAGGCTGCACATGGTCTGCTGCCATAGCAGCATGAATAGTTCCTATTTAATGGAAAATCAAAGATACTTTACATTAATTCAGTGAGTGGCAGTGGGGATGGGGGGAATGGAGAGCTGGACACATGGGCACCTTGTGCTTCAAACATGGAAGAAGAACATACCTTCTTTTCTCCGGTTCCATGATTACTATCCAGCCTACATTTGAACTATAATGGGAAGTGACAAGTTTATGTAAATGATCCACACAAGGATTTTGCTCTTGTAAAACAGAGCAGTTACTCTGGGCTTTCTAATTATTTCATGCCTTGTGGTTCTGTGATAGGGCAGAGACGACTGTACTTGAAAAAAATCTATTGTGATTGACAAGCCACTGTCCCCCTGGATCTCATTAAGGTCTGTGCTTTGTAAAAGGGGAAGAAAACCCTACCGGGCAAAAAAAATCACCCTAAATATATATTTTTTTATTTTATTTTAATCCCACTGCCAGTGGCTTTTTCTCAGTTTATTTGTTGCGAGCTTGGTATTTCTGGAAAACTCTTCAACTACATGCAGGATTTCTGCTTGCTCACTTGTTCCAAAAGAAATGCTTGATTTAAGATTTGGGTGTTTTTAATGTTGTTTTCTAAACTTGTACATTTCACAGCCATATATATCAAGCATCATTTTTAATGTCACTTTTCAGAGGTGGTCATCATTGGCCTAAATCCAGTCCCTAAGAGGTAACCCATTGAAACCATGGAATTCTGATAGATCAGATTTAGTATGTTTTGTGGATTCAACAGATCTACTCTACTTCAGATTAACAATTGGATGTAAATACATTGGCTTTATTGTAAGAAAAAAATAATTGGAGATGACTATAAAGCTACAAGGACAATACTCCTTCTTTTCTTTAATTACTTATTACATTTATATCCCCCTCTTTCACAGTGGACTGAAAGTGGCATACATAGAGGTGAAAGGCAGTCTCTCATCAAAGCTCCAGTCATATTCAGACCTTCTCAGTATATTGAATGATACAATCCAGACCATGGTCAACTTAGGAACTTTCAGCCTATGTAAGCATTCAGCCTATACAAGTATTCCGCCTATGTGGGTGTTTCCCAATTCATCCATATGGATGTCTTTTTCAACTGAATGATCTATTTATGATTATGAAAAACAGTTATGGGTCAAAGGCAAGACAAATGGCATATCATCAGGGAGAAATCTTTGGCTCTCTTCACATGCATCTACTGAGACAACTATAAGTATTCCTGATAGGCAAGATATGACCATGCTGGCAGCTCACCCTAGCTAAGCAACCTGCATTTCCTTGCACTGATTAATTACAATAATATTCTCTATCCCTTCTGAACTTTTTCACTTAAACCTAGAACAAGAAATCTACCCCACTAGATCCAAGAAATCAAAGGGAAATTTACACCAAGAATGGGGTTGCACAGAAACACACTGCATGATCAAGAAGAAATAAAAAAACCAATGGAAACAGTACACTGATGAATTATATAAAAGAGATGGAAGGAAAAAGCATTTGAAGTTGAACTCACAGTTTTAGAAAGTGAAGTGGAAGTTGCACTTGAAATACTTTGGAGAAATAAGTCACCAGGAACAGATAGCAGACCAACAGAACTGTTTCAGGCAACAGAGATGGAAACCACTCAAATTCTTAATAAAATCTGTTGGCAAATATGGAAAAGAAAGAATGGTCCACAGATTGGAAACATTCCAGTCCCCAAGAAATGGAAAACCGGGGATTGTAATAATCACTGTATCATTGCATTAATCTCCCAAGCTAGAAAAGCAATGATCAAAATTCTCCAACAAAGACTTTTATCATATATGGAGCAATAAATGCCAGAAGCCCAAGCTGGGTTCAAAAGAGGAAGAGGCACAAGGAATCATATTGCAAACATATGTTAGATAATGGAGTACACAAAAGGAATTTCAGAAAGAAATCAGTAGATAATGAAGATATTGAGACAGTCAAAGATGTCCTATACCTTGGTTTAGTCAAAGTGGAGACTGCAGTCAAGAAAATAGGAAATAGACAAAATCATCAAGAATGGATATATATCATTGAATACCAAAGTCAGGATTGTCCATACCATTGTATTTCCAGTTTCTATGTATGGTTATGAAAGGTGGACAGTGAAAAAGCTTGATAGGAAGAGGATCAACTTATTTGAGATGGGGTGCTAAAGGAGAGTTCTGTGGATATCCTGCACTGGCAAAAAAAAAAAAAAAAGTGTCCTAGAGCAAATCAGGTCTGAGCTCTTCCCAGAAGCCAAGATGAGTAAACTGAGACTATTGTACTTTGGGCATATCATGAGAAGATGTAACTTACCATAAAAGACAATAATGCTTTGCAAGGTAGAAGGTGGTAGAAGGCAGCAGGAAAAGAGGAAGACTGCATTGCAGATGGATAGATTTAGTCAAGGAAGTCACAGCCCTGAGCTTGCAAGACCTAAGCAGGGCTGTTGATGACAACATGACATGGAGGTCTCACATTCATAAGTCAAAGTTGGCATGGCAGCAGTTAAAAAAACCGAATATGCATGCTGATTTTTTTACAGATGTTATAGTAAAAGTACTCAAGTTGCTGTTAAGATAGACATACATATAAATGCTATGATGTGCGTACAGTTCTAAAGAGATTCTCAACTCCCCAGTGTCACTCTGATCAGTGAGGTAAGTGGGTAAACAGAAATTATTGCACAGAGAAAGTGTACCCCCCTTTTTTTAAAAATTAATGGTTGACATACTGTATTGCGGTTACGGATTCATAACCTAGAGTTGCAGATCTGTAACTACTCCATTTTCAGTAACCTTGGCCATTTCCACACTAGACTGTTATTGTGCTATTATTCCACTTTCAACATTCTATGGAATCCTTGTGTTTGCAGTCTAGCTAAACTAGCTAAACAGCCTAGTGTGGAAATGGCCCTTATGTACTCGCAATCATGGCACTATTGCCATGATTGTAAATTCCATCCCCGTCAACCCTAACTTAAATGCTAGCAAGTGCATTGAGAAAAGGATATCTGTTCAGCTGCTGATCAGGGTGCAAAGAAGATCCCGCAAGCAAGCAAGTCTGTAACAATCAGAAGCAGAACCCTGACACAACTCCTCATCACAGCCTCACTTGCTGGAGGGAAGGAGCTGGAAATCTCCTCCTCCTTAAGGAACAGTGTACGGTTACATCTCTGCGTGTGAGTCCAACTGATAAATATTTTAGCACTGGTGTGAATTTCCTGAGCTGAAAACTGTGTCAGACTAGTTTCACCCAAATTTTGCCACAGATTTTACATAAAAGTTCCCCAGGTTCCACTGAAAAGCCAAGTGTAATGCATCTTAATTTCAGAAGTAGAGTTTCAGAACTAGAGCTGACCTATTTTGAAATTTTTAACATCTGTAGTTAACCTTCTCTGCATGTGTCTTACCCCAGACAAACCGCCTGCTAGCAGCTCCTCTCCTTTTCTACTTTGAAACGTGCAATTATGGCACGGTGAAATTATTTTCTTTCAGAACTTGACATGGGCATTATTAATTTGTCCTAACTTCAGCTGGTTGCTTTCCTTTTCATCTTCATTACACAACTATACCTTCCTCAGAGGTCTTGTTTACATAAAACACTGTGCACTTGGATGTAGTGATGCTTAATGAGTTTCAGCATAACTATTATAGAGTGTGCTCACTCTTGCTAATTATGAGTCATCATCAGTTTGCTTAAAAAAAAAAAAGCAATGTTGTGCCAAAAGTATTCTCGTTCTCTCCCACATGCAGTGACTCTATAGGAAAGATCTCTCTCTCTCTCTCTCTCTCTACCTACCGACCTACCTATCTGAAAGAATTTCATATATATTGAAGAACTATAAACTACAAACTGGAACAATGCTGCAGGGTGAACCACTGGAAGGATCTTGTCAGTTTTTGTATTTCATAGTTTAAGATCATTGGTTCTTCCTGCATCTTGAAGATTTGCCTGAGGAAACAATATAGCTAGAAGCCCGCAGCTGAAGATTAGGCTGGTTATTTCAAATCAGACTCCATTTTCCCTTAGCTCTGAAACTTCTGGGTGTGTGCATTTTACACTCTCCTCACAGGCTTTCTTCAGCCATATACACAGAGAGAGAGAGAAATGTGAGAATTACTTCCTTTGATCCCAAGACTTGTAGGTGAATTGAAGAGGTACATATGTAGGGCCAATAGCACCAGCCTTTCTTATCTGATTGGCTTAGAAAAACCTTTGTACATTCACAAAATTAAAATAAATGTCAAACTACTCTGCTGCCCAGCCTAGCCATGTTGATTTTGACTAGCAGTGGTTCTGCAAGGCCTCAGGGAAACCAACCCACTCTCATTTGTGAATGACTTTGACTGTGTGTGATTTTTACATTACTATTCACTCTGGTTCCACTAATACCCCCACCCATGATAATTCCTCTGTAGGATCAACTCTGTCTTAGGAGACCTGAATAGGACAATGAATGTGCGCGATCTAATCATTTCATCCCTCACAGGATGGTTACAGCTTTCATTCACATGATCACCCAAGAATGTATATAATAATCTGCCAACTGAGACCCCACTGCATGAGTCAGATAAAGTGAGCAAAAGACTCTATATTGTTTTGTAGGCAAATATGTGTCTCAGACATGGAGATGCTAATGACTGGTCCAGAGACATTTGACCACTGAATTATGGTCTGTCCCAAAAGAGATCTACAGTACAATCCAATGCATGTGCTGTCAGAAATTAAATCCCACTTTGTTTAATGATAAGACTTCCTTCTAGGCAAATGTGTGCAGGATTACTCAAAAGTCAATTCCATTGTGTATTTGTCAGGAATAATATCATCACTGAACTTGTTTTACCTTACTAGTATTCCATAGTAAATGTTTACACACTGAAATTACAAAACAATCAAAATGAAAATAAAAAGTCACTATTATTCCATGGGTTCTGGTGGTTCTTTAAATATACTGTTGCTGATCAAACCTAATTGTTTGGGACATTTACCAATATGTGCTTTTAAACGTCAACATACATTCATATGGAATAGAAATAAGGATGATATTAGGTTATAGTCATAGGTACTTGATTGTTGTAAGTAAAGGTCAAGGTATTTGACTTTTTCCATTAGCCTAAAAAGTTAAGACATACCAGTAAGTGTCAGTTTTATACATATTTCTGAGATTTGTCATTCTTACAAACAAATTTTGCCCTTCCCAGCTAGCTCAGGCAAAAGCAAACTTCTGCAGCCTTTATTAGCTTGTGTACTCTTCCTCAATAATAACTTTTGCTGTCATAACCACATTCAGATGTTGCTTGGACATACATGTCCCAGTTTTCATTTGTGAAATGTTGGGCAGTAAGCTTAAGCAGACATCTACATGTCCTCAGCTCAGTAGGAAACCAGGTCTGCAAGCAGGCTTCTATGCAGACATTTCTCCTTGTGAACCAATAGCTGGTGCTACTTGCAATTTAAAAATGCATGGCAAATCCCCCAGAGAGGAACTGTTTCCAGGTGCAGAGTGAGGTAAAGTGGATTCAATTCCCCCATGCCACCCATTATTACTACATAGCTGTTTATATTTTTTTTTCTTTCTATTTATTTATATCCCACCTTTCTCCCGACATTGGGAGAACAGGCACCCTGCTTCAATCACGGCCCTCAGAATCTACAACAATTGTCTCTTTTAGATTGTACAGCTCTTTTGGCAAGATGATGATATTTTTCTTTTTGATGTGGTGAAGGTGCTCAAATATTGCTGTAGTAGTAGCAGAAGTAGTAGTAATCTAGTGGAGAAATCTGGAAAATTGCTTTATGGGAAAAGGTAACTATAGTCATCTATTTGTATTTCTTTTTGCCATACAGATTAGATTTTTATCTCCTCAGATTAGTTTGGATGGTGCCTCACTGTCTTAGGATAAAAGCCTGGGAATTTCCTACATAGTGTGTAAAATGCTTGAGGCCTCTAGTTTTCAACATTTTGGTACCCAAAAACAAGGGTGTATTCTTTGGCTTCACTCCACTGTGATGTAATGCAAGGACTATGAAAAAAACAGAGCTGGAAAACACCTCTGAGTTGCTCAGTGCTCGTCATTTCAGTTTGGATAATAAATTAAGTCTTAACCATGCTGGAATATTCTTTGGAATTGTTAGCATAACTGACTGAAATGGTAATGTGCAGTGTTTTCTTTTCTGCATAGTTCTAATCAAGTCATCCACCCTCTTCGATGCTTCAGATTCTTTTGTTAAAATGACTGTACTTTATAGCCCAATAAAATATTACATAACCATATCAACTTTTTGAAGACTAGGTTACTCTGAGAAAATTTGTGAGTGTAAGGAGAAAGCTCAATCATTTAAAAGCCAAATCATTACTTTTTTCCCTTATACCTCCCAGTTGAGATCTTCACAGGCCCATCTCAACTTTCAACTGACTATAGGAAAGGCCATTTCTATAATGGCTCCCAATTTATGGAACCATAAGCGATTGGAGATTATAGAACTGAAGTCAAACCATTGATCCATCTAACTCAATATTGACTACATTGATTGGTTGCAGCATTGAGGTTCACACCGGCATTGTTCAATCTGTTTTCAATTGTTTTCAATTCATTGTTCAATTCCTTTGCTGGCTGTTTGCTGTAATAAAATTTTGAAATTTTGATTTTTGATTGTTCAATTCCATCTGAAAACTTTTGCATGCAAAGCCGGTGCCTTTCTACTGAGGATGCCACCAGAAGGGCAGAGGAAAAAATACAGGAGACTTCCCAATTATTTTTATTTTGATCATACGTGCATATCCATGGTTTTGCATCCAGTCTCTTTTTTGAGTTATCCTGATTTCTTTCACTCCCTCCCTCCCTCCATCTCTCCTCTCCTTCCCCTTCCCCTTTCTAGTGATCATGTGTCACGTCATGCAATATTTCAGAAATCAGTTTTCACCAATTTCCACTGAGCCTTTTTCTTTTAAACGCAGGAGTTATAGTCAAAGTGCTAAAGTGCTTAGCAATAATATGCTGGTTAAATTTATAGGATCCTTTTGTTTTAATGTTAATATTCCTCTTTCCTAAACTTGATCTTGATTGAATTTGTGTCCTGGAAACAGCTGTGTTTACTTAATGGGGGACATCTTGAGACAGTAAAAATGCACAGGGAAATACAGATATATTTCATTTTGGAAAGTACTGGGTTAATTTACACTGTCTTGGAAAGTGGGAATATGAGGTTCTTAGTAATGCTAGAATCTCACAGGAAATGTTCAGGATGAAGAAAACGTCACGTGGATGACCAACATAAAATTGGCTTGTATAAGAGCAAAACCTAGTAACTCTAGAGACATTTTTGTCATCAGAATGTGCACTAATTACAGCCTTAACGTGGACAATTTCTCTTAGTGACATCTTTGTTATTTTTCAGACACTGAGTGAAGTCTGCCCAGTTCTCTGTGCTTTTAATATTGGTTGGATGACTTTTGTATTTTTACTTGCTGTGCTTAATTGTTGCTTCTGTCTTTGGAGCTTCTATTGTACCTGTAATTGCACATAACTGCTTTATTTAATAAATAAATGATATTTATTATTTTGTGAATGCCCTGTGGCCAGTTAAGGGTGGAAGCTAGATACCTGCCTGCCGACTTAGATATATATGTATGTGCATGAAGGAAATTTCACAGTTACTTTGAGACATTAAGGAAGGTCATAGCTGGAGATATCTGTGAGAAATAAATTAAAAACAAAGTGCATAGAAAACATTGCTTTTGGCAGTTTGGCATATGCTGTGTGCCTTCAAGTCATTTCTGACATAGGCCAACCCTAAGATGAACCTATCAGGGTTTTGGGGAGGGCTGAGAGAGTGGGTCTCCATGGTTGAGTGGGGAATCGAACCATGACCTCCAGGGTTACAGTCCAATGTTCAGGCTGCTACACCGTGCTGGCTCTCAGCACATGAAGTTCTATAAATATATCTTGTAAAGTGTCTGGCATCCTTTTAGCAGCATAAGCTAGCAGAAGTTAACCCTAGGCCTCCATATATCTAACTTTGGCCACTGCAGAAGTTAGCATTCCCTTCCTCTCTCCTCAGTAACCACCTCTATCCCACCAGACCAACCATATTACCATTGTACCCACCCAGGGCCATTTGTGCCTGAAGGAGAGTGTGGAGGATTGCAGAAGTACTTGGCTATGACCTTGTAGCCAGACCTGAAGTGATTACTTCAGCCATGGAAACCTCCAGAAGACTGTGATGGATCTCGGTGGATTATGTAATTGCTTTGAGATATCTTTATTAATAATTTCTAAAAAGACTAAAATTCTATAAACCAGCATGAAGAACCAGCATGAAGAAAACATAAGACATAAAAAGTAGAAATTAAAAAGCAAAGGAAAAGAGAAGAAAAAAGGAAAAGGAAAAGGACTGACTTCCATTCTTCCTTTAAATGGAGTATAACAGTCAAAACTGATTCAAGCCTCTCAAAGGCAACGTCCAGTAATTCTCTTCTTTCACTCCCCAGGCTCATGCTTTCCAAAGAAGAAGGAGAAGGAGAAGGAGAAGGAGAAGGAGAAGGAGAAGGAGAAGGAGAAGAACTTTCTTCTACCAAAAATTTACATATCTAACATCACCTGGGTCATCTTCCTCTCTCCCATTTTCTGAAGATGGGATAACATTGGTTCATCTGTATTGAGCAGGACCTGTGCCTGTTCTCCAAAAATTCTCAAACCTTATAAACTGAAGTTCTGCAATTACAGCTATGGGGTATTTTTTGTACCCCTGGATGTAGTTTACCTGGCCCTGGAGACTTGAATTCCTTTAAAGTAGATGGATGCTCCTATACCACCGCTTTACTTGTTCTGGGCTGCAGCTCTCTTACTTCATACAGGCTCTTTTCAGCAGGCTGAGCACTATTCTCTTTTTGGGAGAGTACAGAAGTAAAATATGTGTTGAACACTTCTGCCTTCTCTGTCTTATCCATCAGCACTTTTCCATCTTCTTCACAAAACAGGCCTAACATTTCCTTGGTCCTCTTCTTACTTACAATGTAGCTAAACCCCCCATTGTTATTATTGTTAACCTCTGTTAACAATAATGTGCCAGCTAGAGCTCATTCTAAGCTTCAGCCCTCTGACCTCAAAATATGTGAAAACACTCCTTTTTGTCCTCTTACTTGGCAATTTGCACTCTTCCCCATATGTGCCTCTTTTAAATCTCGTTCCATAAATCTTGTTTTGCAGCCACCATAGTTTCCTCAGATGCCTATCACTTTTCTATCTTGTTGAAATTGTCTGTGTTTTTTCCTTCAGGATGTCATCATCTTCAACATCACAATATCTTCAATGTATAGCAACGGAGTAAGGTGTTCTGCATAAATGGCTTCCTACATTGAGCTGTCAACCAAAAAAATATCATCATTCGCTAATTTTTACAAGAATTCACAGTAGCAAAAAAATCTGGAGTTTGGTGCTAGACGCTGTTTAGTGATACACTGCTCTTGAATGAAGCAAATCTCAAGTTACCCAAACCATTTTTAAACTGGAAATTCTTCCTTCAAAGTATGCTCAGGTGTCAAGGCCAAACAACCTGCTTTACGGTTCATATAAAGTAAGTTGCAGACGGTTTACCATGTGCGTCAGAAGTTGAACCTGGTATATGGTAAATCCCAGGACAGGGCTGTTTATTATACAGATGTACAACTCTGCAGTGTAATTCTATTTTAATTTAAACAGTATATTATTAACTAAAGCACTCTACCTAATGACTATGTTTTCCTTTTATGTGATCCTGTTACATGATAATAAGTGCATTCATGAGCAGATTTCTGAAATGATTATTCACTGGCAAAAGTAAGAAAATGAAGTTCCCACACCTTTTTCACCCAGGCAAATTTGTTGAACTAATCCAAACATGTCTATCTCCAAATATTAATATCAAGACTATGGGATTGGGTTGCCATAATATCTTCTACAAAATTAGTGCTACTGAACAATTATTGCTTTGGTGCTAAAAAAACAAAATCTTTTCCCGCAGACTAGCACTCTGCCTTGCCAACACCATCATTGCCCTTAGTTTCATACAGGCAATTGCTGGAAAAAAAATGGGTGTGTGTGATTTGTAACTTTTTGTCACAGGGTTATCCACAAGGCCCTACTACATGCTCATTCAGTAAATTAAGCAAATTATCTCTTTCCCAGAGGCAGATTAAACTAGGCAGAGGAGATTGTAATTATGAAGTCTGGGTGGTTCAATCAAAATAATTCAACCCTAGAATGGAAGCCAAAAGCATATGGAACTAAAGGATGCCCTGACACAGGCAAAATCACTACTGAACTGTATTAGGCCAGTACAAAGTTGCTCTGCAAGCAATTTTATAACAAGTGTATTGACAAACTATTCATGAAACACAAATCTAGAAAGGGTGATTAGACATTGGACAAAACATGCATGTTTCTCCAGACTGTGGTGGGGTGTTTGTTTACAACAGTCTTTGACCAAGTAAAACTGTGATAAGAAAATGCTCTTCATACAACACTGTACCTTCTTATTTTACATCACTATGTGAAAAATGTTGTGAGTCTTCATAGAATATGTCTGCCAACACCTTTGGCCATTTCCGCACTACACTCTTATACTGCTATTATGCTGCTTTCAACATTATATGGGATCCTGGGGTTTGCAGTTTAGGGAGGGGTCTGTAAAGCTCCTCCCTAAATTGCAAACCCCAGGATTCCATAGCATTCCGTAGGATGTTGAATAATAGCAGTATAAGAGTGTTGTGCAGAAATGGCCTTCCTTAGGATGTTTCCACACTAGGCATTGTTACCAGACTTGAATGCATTCATTTATTCCCTGCACCTCAATAGAAGTTTCTGCTAAACTGTTCTGTTCCTGTCCTAGCCAGCCACTACTTTTTTCAGGTCTTTTTAAAAAAGGCCTTACAATGATTTTTTTCCTGATTTTTGGCAGATGTGTTCATGTATGGATTACCTGGGTACATGACTCAGTTAACGAGTCTAATGCTGTTAGAAAAGAGAGTGTTTTATGTGAAGGTGTCCTTGTTTGAAGGGTGGACCAGCTAGTTCAAAGATTTTAAAAAACCAGACTCTTGAGTTGTCCAACAGTTACTGGAGAACAAAGGAAGCAGACACACAGTTCATTTGATCACAACCTTCCCCACTATGAGAAAGGTATTGCATTTTTATTTAAGTTAATTATTTCTATTTAATGTGCATTTATCCAGAGCTGGGAATAACGAGTTAAACCTAATCAGTGTGGCTATTAATTAATCCTTTTCCTAATATGAAGGTATAATTACATTATTATTGTAACTTAAGAAGGAATCATTTCAATTTGTTGGCAGTGTAACTGTATAGTTGATTTTAAAATAGTGGGTAAACAGCGGAGGAGGAATATCACATGGTTCAAGTGCTGACTCATGTGCCTTGTATGTTGTGGACGTTAAGGTAATGAAGTGGGGGATGTGTTCTGCACCATGGGACAGCATCTTGAACTGTTCATATTTTTCAAAAAAGTAACTAAGAAATAACTGTTTTGTTTTGTTTTTCCAATCATGGTTTAGTTATTTTTGAGAATCAGGTTTTGTTACTTTTTAGAATAAAGATTGTTGGCTAGTTAATGTCAAGAATCAGGATTTTTGGTAAATCATATTAAGAATCAAGTTTTAATGGTAACTACTTAAAAGCCTGGGAATTACAACAACAAATTACTTTTTAAGTAATAATTTAGGTCTGAATATGCAGATTTTATGTAAATCGCATCCTTCTTTTTTTGCAATATGAAAGTTGGTTGTTGGTACAGGAATTCCTTTCTGTATTGTTTGCCCTGCATGTCCCATAACACTTCAAAAGTTTCATATTTGTTAAGAGCAACTATTTGGGAAGGAGTGAATCATCCCTTTCATGCTCAACAGATTGTCAGAAGGACTGGTTTCCATCTTTACCATTACATATCCATAAATGCAGTCTTGCTGTATTACTTTTCCAAAGCTAAGATTAGGAGGGTTTTTTTCTTATTTTTTTCTAATCATTTTTTGTCCAATTAAATATATAATAATAAAATAAGACAATTTTTTTATTTTAATGAATTCAATAAGCCCAGGTTGCACAGTGGTTAAATGCTGGTACTGCAGCCACAATGTTGTGAGTTCGATCCTGCACTGCTGCAGGTTAACTCAGCCTTCCATCCTTCTGCAGGTTGGTAAAGTGAATACCCAGTTTGTTGGGAGTAATTAGTTGAACACATTGTAAACCACTTAGGGAGTGCTTTGCACTGATAAGCAGTATAGAAATGTAACTGCTATTGCTTACTGCTGCTGTAATTTTTCCTTGGGTTTCTAATTCCTGGTGCAGTAATATACCACAATTTTTTTCCCTTTCCACTAGAACAGGATAGGAAATGTCACATTACACTAAGTACCATGCAGAGCACAATTTAATTCTACTCCCATTGCACAAATGCAATGCCTGCACAACACTAAAGAATGTTAAGATGGGAGTGCCCTTGTTTCAGCATTTAAGCAATATACCCTTGCAGGGGTTCTTAGTTCCCCAATATTCCTTCATTTTGCAAAACATGTTTCTGAATAGAAGCCTGAAAGAATGCCTGTCACAATTCCCACTGAAATTCAGGACAGTGTCTCCATTCGTGTAGCCAAACCTTTTCCTCTCCAGTTAAACAGCTCTGTAGCTTATACAAATCCTGCATATTCATTCTACATGCTTCCTGCCAGATGCCTGAGACTCTCATCAAATCACAGAGAGAGAAGGAATTGTACGGTGCATGATAAGCCAGGGGTGGTTGCCCTGTTCCTATGGCCTTCAGGATCAAGAAGATGATGGTTCTTGGTTGCCTTCATTTATACTAGAAGGATTTAAGCTGAATCTGAATCCTGACAGGCACTTCCTGTCCCGTATACACACCCTTGTCAGAGAGCTCTATGGAAGATATCAAAAGAGGATTAGCAGTGCTAGGTGTCTGCCTGTCACTTGGAGTTGAAAAATCTCAGCAGCACTAGCTGGATTTTATTTTTATAAATCTCCAGCCCACTAGTGCGTCAGCCTCTGAAAAGGGGAACTTCATCATAAATTCACACAAATGATCATGAACAAGTCTTATAGTCCCCATATCATAATTTAAAGGCCAGAGAAAATACCACTTAAAGGAGAAAGTCATTGGAATATGAACACTATATTTGGTCTCTGACCTAGCATTCCCTAATGGGACTTGGGTTCCTCACCTGGGTCAGCTAGTGCTATTGAGATGCTCCCTCTTCCCTGGGACATCCTATCCCATTGGATTTGCGGAGTTCATAAAATTTCCAGATGCCACAAGTGATCTGGGTTTCATTTAGTTGCTAAATCCTGTATGTGTAAGACCTCATAGTCCTGTGGACAACATAGTCATAGCCCAGACTAGATTTACAATGAACCAAATGACCACACACTTATAGTGTCCCAAAGATACATTTCCCAAGAGTCCTCTAACTGAACTAGGTCATCTATTCATGTGATTTATCATCTCACATTTCTCTCTTCCCACTGAAAATTTCACACAAGGATTCAATCACAGAAGTGCTCTATATAACAGCTTCAGTGGCTATGAGGATTCTGGGAGTTGTAGTCCAATATGTAACTTCTCCAAGCTCCAGATCTCTCTGTATAATTTCTCCAGGACAAACACTTTAACTGTGAGCTACATTGAGTCCAAACTTTGGAAAAAAATCAGGATACTAAATCAATATATATAGAGAGAGAAAGAGGGAGAGAGAGAGAGGAGAAAGAGAGATAGCCAGCAGACAAGCAGGATCCTAGAGTCCTCTTGAATCTTGTGGATTGATTCAGCTCCAGGAAGGTTATGTACACCTCCAGTTTCAGTAGATTGTAGGGTTGTCAATTTGCTTTCTGATAGTTTTCCTAGAATGTTGAGAATAATACAAACAAGCAGTCATGCCAGTTGCCTCAGTATACTGATGTAGTGGTAGAACAATCTGAAAGCAGTAACTATGAACACAATAATGGTGTAAATTAGCTTTGAAATGCATCAGCTGAGGTATATGAAGCATACTATTTCCAAAGCATATTGGTATCCTAATTCTAATGCTTCGTACCAGCAATTTGCATGTGACGTCTAAAGCAACTGTGTTGCTAGAAAAGTGTGCATGTATCGTTGAAAAGTGTGCACAGAAAATTGTGGACGAATCCTGTATGGGAGTTATGTCTCTGTAAGTGGCCTTACATCTGTGGGAATTAAAATAGGCTGCTTTTACATAATTATGTTGGCAAGCAGCAAAGTGACCAATGAGCATCAGGACTGATGTGAATCAAGATTTATGTGATATAGTCCCTTACAAGCTACAGACCCCCACGCATGATGGCACACAGGCAAGGCGGTTCTCATTTGTGTTGGGCTCTACCCATGTATAAGGTACTCCTGCTAGTGTCCCATTATGCATCTTCATAATTCAGTAACAGGGTTTTGTAGCACCTCTGCTACACAGTAAAGTATATGTAAAATTACAATATGTACAGGATGGTATAATATTTAGGCCTGTATATTTTGGCCTATGGGGCAAGCTATATACAGATAAGAGATACCTCTTTACTTTTCTAGCAAATACAATTATTTAAAATTGCACATATTGTCCTTTGTTCTTATCAAAACACATGGCATCTATCAAATAGCAGCCATGATGGAGTTTTGGACTAAGAGAAATATGAAACATGGAAAAAGTGTTAAATAGTCACTGTTCAGCAGTACAGCCCTGATTGACTGACTGATTTCACACTCACACTTCACACCCATTTTGGCATTCTCCCCCCTCCCTCACACACACACTTACATGCTGCTGCTGTTGTTGTTGATTTTACCTAGAAGATCTGTTCTTTTATTAGTGGTGGTAATTGTCCTATGTTCCAGTTGGCAAGTGTCCCAGGAAGCAGGTGTCCCAGGAATGCCAGTCCAGATAACTCACAGGTTATCCAGCAGGATGAAGCTAAATTCAGCAAGAGGATCATTGTCAGCTAGTCCAGAAGTTACAAAGCAAGTCAGTAGTTCAAATAAACAAAGCCATCAAGGAATAAAACAGAATCATAAATAGTAGCCACTTCAAAGTCCAGAGCACAAGACCAAGACAGATGGATTTAATCATCAAAGCTGCCAGTGAATTGCTGGAATATTTATAGCCAGGTACCTCAAGGCACCAGGTGCTTGATTAGTCAGCATCTCCTACTTTAAGAGTCTCTGGGAGCATTGTAACTTCTCCTTATCGCTCCTATGCATGGCAGATGGCTGCACTGTATCTTCAACCTCCTGCTGGGGAGTAAGGCCCCCTTCTGCCTCAGCCCCCAACATCTCTGATTCAAAGGAACCACCAACATCAGGAGTTGTAAATTCCTGGCATTCCTAGCACTCTGACTCTGTGACTGAATCTTGCAAGTGCAGAGAGTGAGTTACGACAGTAGTCCCTCTAAAGACGCAGTTCTCAACTATTTCATGTCATCACTGTGTTCAGTGCTGCTGTGGCCAGTTTCTCACCTGATGGCCAACTTTCTGTTAGCAAGTGCATTCATGCCTAGACAGGCTGATCCACAGATGGTTACTTGCTCACTCTTTTGTCTGCCATAACAAATTAACACTGCAACTGCAGACTAGCACTGCTTCAAACAGAAATCAAAGATTTATATATATGTATGCATATATTGGTAGCTTTAGCCTAACTTGTGTCTCACATAATAAATGGATAACAGTATTATTTTAAGCAATAACAATTAATTAATTATGCTGGACTATTCAGAGCCTTATCAGCTCTGCAAAACCTGTCAGAGCTTTCACTTCATTGCTTCTGGAGCCAAGGATCATCTCCACACCATGATAAAATGGCAGAATAGACTTTTATAGAAGATGATGCTTTTGCCTTTCAAAAAATTATGCAGTATATCTGATTTCACAGATATCTCATTGTATTATCTACTTGGGCCCTTAGTGCTCATTTCACAAGCTGAGGTGAAACAGTTCTCTTACAAGATTATACAATTTCAGTTGTTGCTTTGACACAAATACATATTCGAGCTAAATTCAGTATCAAAACCGCCACCACCAAAAACAACAACATTTATGTATAGTCCTTTTTCACCAGAGTAGTTGGGAAAGGATACTGTATCACTTGTGAGTAATTTGTACCCTCTGAGCCAGTAAATATATGGCTTAGGCTACAAGTATCCAATCTTCGGGGCACAAACTGTTTACAGTCAGCAGCTGATGCCATGCCACAATGCTATAGTGTTATTGGAACCATTTTACAAATGGAAGATGGAACCTGAGAGATGATGACTTTCTTCTTTGTCATTGGGTGAACGTCTTGCTTCTAACTGATGTGAATACAAATTTCCCAGGTTCGTGTCTAGAACTAGGGTGACTGTTTCATATTACTCTGAATAACAAAGAATCGGATTGTACCTTATAGACCAACTTATTTATTCTGGCATAAACTCTTCTGAATCTAGTCTACTTCATCAGATGCTGGAAGAGCTATGCCCAGTTGCCAATATATCTATACCTATATCTAGATGATCTAGTGGTCACAGAGGAGAACTGCAAGAATGTATAGATACTGACAATTAACTAGACATAGACCATTTCTGCACGGGGCAAGGGAATCGCCCCGTGCCGGTACTTACCAGACTTCTTGGCTCCACGCTTGGGTCCAGGCTGGTCCGGAGCAGTGCGTGGCCGCCGCTCCACACTGCTCCAGGGATGAAAATGGCGGCTTCTGGTTTGTTGAGGCTCTCCACCAACCGCTGAAGCTCGCCAGCCTAAAGCCCGCCCCCAGCAGATCGCAGGCTCGCACTGGTGCGAGCCTGCAAATCTGCACTGGAGCGCAGGCATGGAGTGGTGCGCTCTGTGCTTTTGAAAGACCTGTTTCAAGCAGTCTTTCAAAAGCACGCTGGACTACCACTTCGGGTCATTCTGGAGCGGGCTGAGGTGCAGAACTATACTAAGTAGGTCCGACCCAGTCCATTCCCAGCTGCAGACGCCCTCCCTGGAGGACACTCTGTACTGTTTCTTTAAGCCCGTGTGGAAATGGCCATAGAATCATAGAGTTGGAAGAGACCACAGGGGGCATCCAGTCCAACCCCCTGCTACTCAGGAACACACATCAAAGCATTCCCAAGAGTTGGCCATCCAGCCTCTGCTTAAAAACCTCCAAAGAAGGAAACTCAACCACACTCTGAGGCAGCATATTCCACTGCTGGACAGCTATGACCATCAGGAAGTTCTTCCTGAGGTTCAGGTGGAATGTCCTTTCCTGCTGCTTGAATCCATTGCTCCTTGTCCTAGTCTCCGGAGCAGTGGAAAACAAGCTGGCTCTCTCCTCGACATGACACGCCTTCAAATATTTAAACATGGCTATCACGTCCCCGCTTAACCTTCCCTTCTGCAGACTCATCATACCCAGCTCTCTAAGCTGCTCCTCACAAGGCATGGCTTCCAGACCCTCCACAATTTTGGTTGCCCTCCTCTGGACACACTCCAGCTTGTAGATATCCTTCTTGAACCTTCTTGCCCAGAACTGGACACAGTATTCCAAATGATGTCTAACCAATGCAGAATAGAGTGGTACCATTACCTCCCTCGATCTAGACACCATACTCCTATTGATGCAATCAAGAATCATGTTGGCTTTCTTGGCTACCGCAGCACACTGCTGATTCATGTTCAGCTTGTGATCTACCAAGACTCCTAGATCCCTTCCACACATACTGTTATCCATCATTAGAACCTTTTGTTATTTCCTACAAGAGGCTAAACTTGCAGTCTTAGATCCACGCTGCCTAGTCTAGAAATCCATTATCAATTTGCACTGGCAGCTTCAGTACTGTTTTTATCTCACATACTAAATAGATCACAATGGACATTTAAACAGTAAAAGTTAATTATACTGGACTAGGAGACTGTGTTCTTCACCACAGTAATGGATATAGGTAATCTTTCCATCAATTTTTCAACAAATGGCAGTAACAATTTGTTAAAACCCCCACACATCTAGATCTATTGTCATTTATCCAGAGCTACTTTCTTATATCCTAGATAGGAGAGACAGAGAAAGAGAGCACCTGACCCAAGTCAATCCTTTTTGAGAATAGCTATCTAAAGGAGGCCTAGAATACAGTAACATCAAAATGGGTACTTTCTTTCCTGGCATTACTGTTCTCCCATACTTAACCTCAGTCAGGAAAAGAGGTGGTCATAGGGTTATGGACAATAACTCTCCACAGTCTCTCTAGAAGAACCTAGAAGCTTGATCATTTTTAAGCTCCTATTCCTCTCCCACTAGGATACAAGATATTCTCATATGGTCTACTGCAAATTGCTTCTTATAAGAAGGTGTCGGGAACTGCCAGAGGTTAACCTGACAGCCATTGGATTTTGTTGTGGCTATCCTGTGTGGTCACCTCCTAACTCTATGTTGTAGTAGTTTCTGCCACAGTGTCTTTGTAGCCGCAGACTATGGACCAGCATCACCTACCCAAGCTGGCTTTTTGTTCCTCCTGAACTAAAAGAACCTTAGAAAGGCTTACTGTTCTTAAGATCTGAGGGTTCTTTTCTGTATCCACTAAATGTAACTTTTAGCCTGCTTCTCAGTCCTGCCTCCTGGTTCTTCCACAGACCTGACTTGCCGTACAGGTTTTTCTCTCCCTTTTTGGGTAACATTTATATTTATAAGTAAAATAACAAATAATTATTCCCCAGAATAGTTTCATATATACTTTGCCTTTCAGAGAGATGCACGATGTTTCATTAGCTATACAAAAGCAGTTTGGCAAAAGCCAAAACAATGCGTAACAGTTCAGCTAATAATACCATCTCAGACCATGCGCCATATGATTATGTCTTAATCATGTGCTGGCTTGAGGCCCAGCTACCCAACCCTATCTCTTAACTCTTCCTTTGGTTGGCAGCACAACAACTGACTCATAAACACATATGCAGCAGAAGCATTTGCAGTACACCAAAAGAAAACACACTGCTCATCTTTTCTACAGTTCTTTCATTTTTATAAATTAAAGCCATAACTCTTTTTCCTTCTCCTTCTTCCTTTGATGGCAGAGCTCCTTAGAGTCAAAAAGATGATGTGTTCTGAGGGCCGTACCAGTATGATCTTAAGCAGAACGTCTCTTGTTTTACAACAGAGAAATCTACAATTAAGAAATCACCAGTTGTGCAATTCCAAATGTGTTACATCATTCATATATTGTTCTTTATTTATTGGCATTGTATTTTCACATTTTCTGCACAGAAGCAAGTACCTCACACAGTCAGGTTTTAAAGCAGAAGTGACTTTTTTTTCCCCTGTGGAGACCCACATGCTGTCAGGAAGTCATAGGCTGACAGTCATTGGTGGTGGTGCCCTTAAGTCATTTCCAACCTATGGCAGCCCTAAAGCAATCCTATCATAGGGTTGTCTTGGCAAGATTTGTTTGGGGGAGGGGGGGGGCTGCCTTTTCTCCCTCTGTAACTGAGAGAGCATGACTTGCTCAAGGTCACTCAGTGGGCTTCTATGGCTGAACGGAGATCTCAACCCTAATCTCCAGAGTTGTAGTCCTATCCTCAAACCACTCCAAAGCCAGTGGTGGTCAGGACCACAAGTGGGTAAGTATAATCTTTCTTTCTCAGCCATCTCCTTTCTCTACATATGCCCCACTCCCCACCCAGCAGATTGCCAGAGAAAAGACATATTGTACTTGCCAGAGGTCTGAAATTACTCTTGGGCAATGTGTGAGATTTGGGGGATCTCTCTAGCAGAGTATCTAAAAGCACTAGGCAAAAATTGAAGCAGTAACCAGCACACCGGTCCCTCATCCCAGTTCTGGCAAAGAAAGAAATCTAACTTAGGCCATTTCTGCACTGCGCTGTTATAGTGCTATTATTTCACTTTCAACATCCTGTGGAATTGTGGGGTTTGTAGTTTCCTGAGATCAAAGAGCTCTCTGGCTAAGAATTCTAAAGGCCCCTTCCTAAACTGCAAACCCCAGGATTCCACAGGATATTGAAAGTGGAATAATAGCACTGTAACAGTATAGCAAGGAAATGGCCTTAATCTCCTTGATGAGCTATATAAAAAGCAGTTTTACTCACAAATACGTGTGCATAATCAACACAGGTTCATCTTCTTGAAGAGAGTAAGAAAAGAAAGAGTACTACATAGTTTCAGAAAAAAGTTGGAGCATCTCATTCAGAGACAATTTTGAATTCTTCTTCTCAGCTCTTCCATTCCCCTCTCCTTAACTAGTCCCAACTCTGCTTCTAACTGGTGCTATCTCTAACTCTGACAGGTCCTATCTAACCTTTCTATAAAAAAAGCCTCTGGATTTTATATCTCCCCATAGCCCACTGTAGCATTCCATAAGCTGTGACTGGCTGGCATTACCCAGGGTTGTCCAGCTTCTCACTTCATAATTACCATCTGTCCGAAAGGTCATGCATTATTTTAAAAGACTCAGATCTAAAGAAATGTGTGAGAATGGGCCAAAAGTAGAAGTTTCTGAGAAGCTTGCAGTAAACTAATTATGTATCCTGCCAACCTCACACTTTGCACACTGCACAGACGCTAGGAGACGTAAGATGTTTCTAAGCTCTATTTCTGCAAAGATAAGCAAAAGGAACACTATATGAAAACCAGCTGAACATGTAGCAGGACAGACAGCTTTCCCTACAGGCCCCGGGGCAGCAGGCTTTTACTTTTTAATGGATTTGTGCCCTTTAATCAAGGTGCTAGAATGAAATCCTTTTGAAGCAACATTTGTGTTTGTCTTGTTAAACCTTATTATCAATCGCTGGCTACTGAATGTAGCAGCCAAATACACATAGACACAGATGAACTCGGAAGACACATGAGCTAATACCAGAAAAAGACATCTTCTCTCACCTAGGAGGGATATTTGGGATATGGAAAAAACTGCATATGAGAAATCTCAGAGTGACAATATTTATAGGGCCAACATTTGTTGATGAAAGTGTTGAACAACCAAGTTATTCTGAAAGTAAATACATGAATCATTGTGAATCTTTCACAGATATTCTTCTAATAAGTCCCAAATATTCATCTATGACAAACAGTATGACAGCTCATTTACATGCATCTTTTATTTACGTGTCTCTTACTTTCACACCAAAGAGCTCTGACTAAGGCCATTTCCGCACTAGCCTGTTATAGTGCTATTATTCCACTTTCAACATCCTATGGAATCCTGGGGTTTGCAGTTTAGGGAGGGGTATTTAAAATTATCAGCCAGTGAGCTCTTTGGCCTCAGTAAACTACAAACCCCGGAATTCCACAGGATGTTGAAAGTGGAACAATAGGACTATAACAGGCTAGTGCAGAAATGGCCTAACATTCAGTATATAGGGAAATGGAAGTCTTCCAAAGAGTTTCCAGAGATTCCCCTGCCCCAACTTTGTGCTTGTGTTTTCAACAACTTTGGCTGGAGGACTTTAGGAGTTGTGGTTCAGGAAAGTAATTTTTCCATACTCTGGAAATTAAGTAAATGATCTCTGTTCTATCACACATCTATAGTACATGGCATAATTCAAGGGCTTAATTCCTGTGGCAGGGTGCTATAAAAAGCAGATGAACAGTATCAAAAGAGAGCTGGCAGATCAATCAACTGGGCCACAATCCAAAATAAACAAACATAGGTCTGGATCCAAAGAACTGTCAACAGAAGGAAAATAGCCATTAGCACTGCTCCACAAGACCTTGTGCAAAATATCATGCAGTAAGAAAGATGCATCTATCAATTTTGGCTTCTCCCAGTTACTTACTTTTCCATTCTTAAGTTTGCTCTATCCACATCAGTTTGTAATTTTTTAAAAAAATCTGTATGAAAAGCACATCTATAAGCATTTCTGTGCACATTTCTCCTAATTCATGCATTTTTTTTGTTCATAGTTGCCTAATTTACATATTTTTGAGGACATTTTCCTAATGTGTTTCAGAAAAATATATTTGTGAGCATTCTTAATTTGTGATAAGTCTGTCACAAAAATGATAGACTCATTTTTGTTCAAATGTCTATTTAGAAAGTACAAATTACATTAATTTGATTCAGCTGAGAATAGAAAAACTTTCTCCCCATACCTACACAGTTCCTTCAGCACTTCTCTTGCTTGTATAAGAAGCTGTGTGCGTTCTTGAGGGTTCCTGTTCCCCACTAACATGGCAGGGCTAGCAACTTGTGCAGTGCCAGGGCCAATTTTTTTTTCAGGCTCAGTAGAGCATGGTCAAAGGACATGGCTCAAAGGGAAGGAATCACAAGGAAGACCTTAGCAGAATTCTTAATAGTAAAAAAAAAAATAATTAAAAAAATCACAAAATAGATTATATGAATTAAAATAAAAAATAAAATAAAACATAAACTATTACAAACCAAATCCCTCCATCATTATTAACTTTTATATTTTATAAGGTAGTATCTAAAACTATTAACATCATTGTTGTTGTTGTGTGTCTTCAAGTTGTTTGCAATTTATGGTGACCCTAAAGTGAACCTATCACAGGGGCTGAGAGTGTGAGATGTCACCCAGTGGGTTTCCATAACCAAGCGGGGAACCAAATCCTGGTCTCCAGGGTCGTAGTCCAACACTCAGGCCATTTCTGTCCTACACTGTTACAGTGCTATTATTCCACTTTCAAGATCCTGGGGAGTTCTGGGGCTTGTAGTTTACTGAGGACAAAGAGCTCTCTGGCTGAGAATTCTAAATGCCCCTCTCTAAACTACAAACCCCACGATTCTATAGGCTGTTGAAAGTGGAATAATAGCACTATAGAGCACCTTTGGGGCAACAGCAGTGTAGTGTGGAAAGGCCCTCAAACTACTACACCATTGTGATTCTCATATTAATGTCATTATTAACAGAAAAAATCCCACCACTCCTACTTGATTAATTATTATTAACTTTATATGCATATATAAATGAAATCTATACATACTTTGATTAATATATTTACTATAAAATTGACTATTGAATCTGATTTTGACTCTGATCTTAGTTATCCTTTTGATTATAGTTTCTCATAGTCAATATCATAACCAACATCTTCCCTTTCCATGTTGCCTATAACGCATTTAGTAATATGCCACCGAATTTCAGTGGTATACTGCGTTATCAATTGCAAGAGGAATTGTTCTACAAAAATTGAAGGCCACACTTATCTTTTCCCTTGAAAGGTCATGTTTTGCCCGGCCCTGAACTAATATGAAATGTGTAGAACAGTCATTACACTAGAAGAAAGAGCACTTCTCCAACCAACCCGGTGGTACAGAAGCCTAGTGACTGCCATTATGCATGTCTCACCATGCCACAAATGTTGCTGGACTGCAGTTTGTATCATTCTTCACCATGGGCTGCATCATTCTTCACCATGCGAGCTGCAATCCAACACCTAGAAAGATTCAGTCTGCCCATCTCTACTTAGGGGAACACAGGGCCCCAGATAGCCTGAAGGTACTTGTACCAAAAATCTTGCTCAAACTAAGTGGGTCTGGTACAAAGCAAGCTGGAATAAAAACATAATAAAAGACTATTTGAAAGATCACAACCTTCCTCTATGAGCCTGCCTGACTTTTAGGATCCTTGAGGGAGAGCTTTCTCATGTCCTGCCACTATGACAGATGCATCTTGGTGGGGACATGGGAGAAAGCCTCCTCAGTGGCTGCTTCTAAGTTGAGGAACTCTATCCCATGAGAGGTTTGGTTCGCTTCTTTCCTGTATTGACAAGAAGAGTATAAAATGCAGGCACAACTTAACTCTCTAATTCCTATGTACAGACAGAAATCATTGCAATTTAAGTAGAAACCATACTGCAGTAAAGACGACTCATGACCTTTCCTCAGCATGCTATCCAGGTGCTAACTCATGATGTCTACCTTCAAGACCTGTTTAAATTGAACTAAGCCTTAGGAGATGAATTTCAACCTTTTGGAAAATGAAAAGCCTGTATAAATCCTAGAAAATCTCCAAACAATGATATCATTAAAGAGGAACTTTTTGGGAAGCCGCCTAGAGAAGAATGGAAAGTCAAGAGGACTTGATTCACTCCCAGGTCCCTTCCCCATCTTGCAGTACAGTATTCTTGAAGGAATCTAGAAGAAATAAAGTGTATCAGTAGTGCCACATCTACAGAGGCTAACTCAGAAATTGGGAACATTTCATAGATCTCTCTTTACCATTATTGTTTCTATGAAGGATATGTCTTGTGAAATACAAAGCCACAGGGAATGGACCAGAAGCCTGTATTTCCCTCAGAGGGTCACCACCTTGGTTCTTTTGTTAATATGCTGATTCGGTTACAGTGGTGTCAGTTTGTTCCACCTGACTTAAGGCAATGCCAGTATTTGTCACAATGAACTTTTATTTCTTAGTTTTATATCTGCCCTTTAAAATAAAATTGTTGGAGGCAAATTCATGCTTCTAGCTTATCTGGTCCCAATAGGGAAAATGACAAACACTCATTACCTATCAAGTTCAAAGACTGCTGATTTTACAAGTAGGTGGTTTTGACTGTACTATTTATAGTGTCCTGTGGCAATATAAGAATAAGACGTATGTAAGGATTGTGGGAATAAGCTATTTTAAGGAAAAGTTGAGGTCCTCCTTCCTGGCTTCATATAGCTTCTCCTGTTCCTCCTCCTCTCTAACAGGAAACGGCACTTCCTCAATTTTCGCTTCATTATTTTGTTAAAGTAGAACAGCAGGCCAGTCAGAAACAGGACCAGACCTTTAGGCTGTAGACCAGGTCTTTGCAACATGCTGTGCCTAGTTAGTTACTTAGCAACCAATATAAGGAAAATCCTGAGCAGAGACTGAAAATGTTACTTTAGGGTGGGGGGCTACAACTCTCAATGTCCCCTTGCCAATCTGCTCACTTGAAGTTTTGGGAGATGTTACCTCATAAGGAACTTCTTCAAGTTCTTATCCTAATGCCCTGATTTTTACAGGGAGGAGGAAATAAGTGAGTGAGTGTAGTACATCCAAGAAAGATGAAGCAGGGTGGCCATGTGCCATCCTTTACAGAATACAGAGCTCTGTTTGAAGAGATGACAAGTCAGTCCTTTTATTTTATGAACTGACAGGCTTAGAAGATCCATTTTGACAGGAAAATATTTTCTGCTTATTTCTTCATAAACATTATTTGGAAAGATTGAGGGGCTTTTGTTTTTAAAATATCAATTCAGCAAGATGTTTCTCATGTGTTACTATTAAAACAACTATCAAAATAAAGTGTAATGCATTATTTAGAGAAAGAAAAAAAGGCTTTTCCAAGCTCTGACTTTCACTGGATGAACCCTAGTATTCTGAAAGTTATAATCATTCTTCTCATTTCACTGTCTCTAATGCATAGTTCTACCAGTTCATCTTCACAGAAGAAAATTACTATTTGCATCTAATACTTTCCAAGCAATTTTAAACATGTGCAATTTCTACATCAGTATTTGCTTTCCATAATTTACATAGGTCTCATAGAATGCTTTCCCCCCACTGCCATAGATAGCAGAGTCAAGTTTTATCCCTGTAGCAGGCATTTTCTTTTTCCCTACCATATTTCAATTACTTCTCATAAATCTAAGAGGAAACTGTTTGCATAATGTCCTCAGGAAAAGAAAAAAGATGGATGGACTTTAAAAATAAACAAAAGGTGACAGCTAAATCTTTAAAGCCATGGTAATACTAATTTTTGTGTAGGTATGGTGTCTACAAACCACACAAATTTACCCTGAAGAGCAGGTTAATTGTATCTCCCCTCCAAACATATACACTACTAGGGAATTCCAGGCTTTTACCTTTTAAAAAACGTACTTTTGCACTGTAGGGCATGCAGCCCATTCGACTGCTTTGTAACTGTTTCCTCTGCCCTGCATATATTCCCTGTATGCTTCGGGGCTAAATCATTTTCTCTATAAAAATCTGGTGCTCTCCTGTATGATTTTATGGTATACACTATGTGATCCTGTACTAAATGATTCAAGCTCTCTGTTATTCTAACTTCTTATAAAGTATTTACATGCTTCATATACAACATCTGTTGCAGGGAATACAGTATGCTTAGAATTTATTAATTAAAAAACTGTATACATTGTTCTGAAGCTGAAAATGATTAAAGATCTAGCTTGTTTCTTAACCAGCCATAAGAAGAAATGGTGAACATGGAAATGTTAGCTTTCTTATCTGCTTCACTTTATAATACACCTTCTCTAGTCAAATTTTCTCAAATGTCAGCTTTCTTGGAGGATTTATCTGGTCAATTTTTTGTTATTTTATTGCTTGATATGTCAGTTTCTCATTTAAAATGTATACCCTAGTATGGTCCTAATTTGGCAGGGACAGTCTCAATTAAACTTCTGTTGTCCCATTTCTTCATCTGATTTAAAGTGTCCTGGTTTCTCTCTCTTCTCTTCACTTTACCCCTTTCTCCTCAGTTTATTTTTGTTGTTGCAAACTGAGTCAATTAACTCAACAGAGGGAAGGGACAGGAGAACAGAGGGCAGAATCTTGTCCTTCCCTGTTGGGTCAGGCAAAAGCAAATTCCCGCAGCTTCTCCTAGCTTGTTTGTTCTTTCTCATTTTTTTTTAATCTCTTGTCATCTTGAGCACATTCTGATGTTGCTTGTCCATATGTGTCCCGGTTTGCACATGTGAAATGTTGGAGGGTATGAAAATGAACTACTACATAGAACTTGGGACAAGGATGCCATAGGAGACTGAAGTACAGAACAATGAACCTTTTTTATTGCTAGATGACTCTTTTTTGATGAGAGGGATTACAAAATGGCTGCTGCTTAAAGTTCCCCACTGGTGTTTCATAGAACAGTTTCCCCATTCATAGGTACATAGTTACAGGGTAATTATAGCAGTTTGATACTACACAACCTCCATTCCTCATCCTATGGACTCTTGGGACTCATTGTCTTGTGCGGTATTTAGAATTCCTGGCATGGCTTCAACCTATGGAATCCTGGATTTTGTAGTTTTGTGGGATATTTGGAACTCATGACCAAACACCTATAGTGCTTATTTTGAACTACACATCCCACAAGATGTTTCCACAGCTTTTAGGTTCTCTATTCAGGTACATACTTCTATTTACTTTTTAAAATAACCATTTTAAAAATGAATTAAACATCAGCTGAATTTTTATTTATTGGTGTTCATTATTTTATTTATTGGGGTTGGCTATTGTTGTTGCCACTGTCATTCTTGTTTTATTTTCCTCCCTGGTTCTTTTGGATGATGATGTGAAAATTGATGAGATGTCATAGAAACCAGATGTTGACTGTTGCCATAAAACAGCACAAATAACTTGGTGAGGTCAAGGAAGTATCTGCTTGAGTATTCTAGTCATATGCACTGAATTTGGACTTAGACTGCTTGATGGAGGAATATGTGAGCTCATAGCCAGTGGCAAAAAAATTTCTAAAGGACTGCGAAGGCCATTTCGGTAAACTGCAAAAGTGTAGCCATTAAAGATGTTTAAAATATTTCTATTCTGCCTTTTAATCATAGTTGCTTCTTAATCAAGAGGATTAACAAATCTAAATGTATTAAATCACCACATTACCATGAAATATCTTCAACAGAAGAATTTTTTTAGATAATCATAGTTCAGAAGCACAGCAACAGCAAATCAGGTTGAGAACACTAAAAAAGAAAAGCAGCAGCAAAGGTTTAAAAGTCTATAGGAAGGCAGTGTTCAGAATGGACAATAACACAATGCTGAAGACCTACTAATTTATTGTCCCACATGTAATTTCAGGCGACAGCAGCACCTTGAGCGGGACCTCTGGAAAAGACCTTAAAGGGCAGGCAGGTTTAAGTGGCAATAAGAATCCCTCTAGCTATCCTTATACTAAACTACACAAGGCTTCAAAGATTAGAACCAGCAGCACTATGAATTATACCCAAATTAAATAGAATCTCCATAGCCTTAATCAGAAGCTTAGCTACTGTAGTTTATACAAACTGTAGTTTCTGAAAACGTCTTCAGAGGCAGACCAATGCAGAACACATTGCAGTAATCTAATCTAGATTTATCAAGGAATATAACTGTGGCTAGGTCTTCTTTCCTAGTACCTCTCAACTGGTCAATCAGCCCAGTCTGATTTTTTAAAATGGCTATAATTGTTCTGTTGCCCACTCTCCTAAAAAAATAATTAAAAAAGGACTGCGCAGCAGTATTTTGACAGTCTATCAAAGGCTGAATGGTGTTTTGGAAGACTGGAATCCTCCTTTTATCTCTGACACTTTCTCTTCCTCATGGCTGTTTTCGTATCAATTGGGCCTGATTTCAGCATATACATGGACTTAACTGGCGGCATATACTGGAGATGTGCCTGTGTCAATCAGTCTCCACGATTCATTTGCCATCTGCCCCAAGGAAGGTGAAACATTTCACCACTGTTTATTTTGCAATCTTGTTAAAACAGAGGGTTCCTCTAATACACATCCACATAGAGCAAGCAACAGTAATATGTTATCTCTAGCTGATCAATATCATTTATGTATGGGAGGAAACCAAATAAGCATTAAATGCATTCAAGCTCCAGGGCTGTTCCTTTCTGAGATAACATCACACATTAGCCACAAACACTTGGCTCTTGTTATGCCGATTTTGACTGTAATCAGTTTTTAATTACATACATCTCTATCTCTCTGTGTTATTTTTTTTTTTTAATAGCATGGTAAAAATGCACAAGACTTTTAACTGCTTAATTTGAGGTATTAAGAAGGAAGGTTAAAGTTACAAAATTATTTCACTTATACTTTTCACAAAATTAGACCTATAAAGTGGATGGAATTGCAATTTTTAACAAGACAGAGTTGATTGACCTAGATCCTCTATTGGCAGATATAACTATGGCAATGGAACTCTGCAATAATGGAGCCTCACAGCATCCTGTCACAACTGCTTGTTGCACCATGCCTTGCTGGTGGGAGAGGGCTGGAGATATTATTGTTTGGCAACCTGCTCTCCAGTGATTCAGATTTCCCTTGATTGGTGCATCTGCATGGTTTCTAAGGTGGGTTTGCAAAGGTGGCACAACCATTAATGTGAATTGTAATATTTATGACACTGTAAATTACTGAGCAGGGTGCCAGCTGACCTTTTCTCTTCTTTTCTTTCACATATTTGACAGGGAGGGTTTGAGAGTCTGGACTGCAGATTGAGGCCTATTCATGTCTGTCAGCTCAACTGTTTTGCCTTCTACAGAATGGATGCAGGAAGAGAAAATATTGTTTTGGAATTGAGGAACAGAGGAACTGTTTTGACATTTATTGCTCCAACTGCACCTTTGTTGTGGTTAATCTAGTCTGCCACTCTGTTTCCAACATGGGCAGCCAATCCGTCTGGGCAGTTTAGAAGCAGAGTATTAAATTGAAAACCACTGTACAACCAAAACATATCACTTTCACAAACACAGCTATTTTTCTGTGAGATAGAGAGAGAGAGAGAAAGAGCGATCAATGCTGTTCATTAAATAAGTACAGTTGCAAGCATGTGGGTAACAGTGTCCCTATATTGCTTTCCCGTCATTATTCTTTTTGCATGCTCTCATGTTGTTTTGTTACCACCATATACTGGCCTGAACTTTGGTGAACCAAAGATATCATTTTGAGATCGCAATTCGGCCCTACTCTGCCACCAACCAAGTGTTTGTGAAGCCCGCCGAACAAGCGCGAAGCTAGGCATGGCTACTACTTGCTGCTCCCACCAAGCCAAGCCAGATATTGCCAGATCTGCTTTAGGGGACCTCCCGAAACAAACACCTTCATTACAAATGCACGCTACCACAAAGAGATCCTCTGCCCTGAGAGGATGCCCTGGTGAGCTAGGTACTTAACTGCCGAGCTAGCCGCATCTACATACCGGCCATACCATTGTCAATTCGGACTTTAACTCAATCATGCAAATTCTGACCTTTCGGAGGCTTTGTCTCCAACCCAAAACTTGTTGTTTTCACCCGAGCCCAGACTAGCCTGCGGTCGTTCTTTCCCCTATAAAAATCCCCCGCCCTGAGAGCTCTTTGGAACTCTCGTCGGATCGCTTGGACTTCATTCTGCCTTGCTGCCGCTCAGTTCAGCAGATTCCCCTTGGCCGGGTTTCCCCTTCTTCAATCAGGCTTCTCCAGGACTGCAAGACAGGTGGCGTATCACTCATTCCCCCTTGAAACTCTATTTTCCTTTTCTAGTTAGGAGTGTGTTCGTGCTTTTCTTTAATAACTGTTTAAGAAATCTTAATTGCTGTTTGAACCATTTGCCTTCTCACTGACCTGACACTGTAGACATAGGATAAAAGATCCTGCTGCGTTACCCTGCCTCTCGTTAGCCAAGAGAGTGCTCCAGCTAATTTCCCCATCTTTGCTTGTTGTTGTTTGGTTATTTGGGCGCCCCTCCCAGACCCCCAATTCACAGGGTAACAGTTTCCAACCTATGATAACTCTAAGGTGAATCAATAACACCTTTTTCTTGGCTTTCATGGTAAGATTTGTTCAAAGGGGGGTGTCATTGCTGTCCTCTGAGGCTGATAGAGAGCATGACGTGTCCAAATTCACTTGGTAGATTTCAGTAGCCAGACAGGATTTGAACTCTGGTCCTGCTGAGTCCTAGTCCAGCACTCAGAATATAAGGGCACTTCTTATTGTTTGTCACTAGCATCTGACATTTGAGATGTACACTGCCACTGAATCTTCCCCAACCTGGTGCCCTCTAGATGTGCCAGATCTTATTACCTATCACCTCCATGCATCATGGTCAATGGCTAGACTAGCTGCACATGGTGGAATTTATAGTCCCACACATAGCAAGATTTTAATAGGTACAGCAAAGAGGATGTGTGGAAAATATGCTAGGAATGACTTGGCAGAGTGGGTAGACTGAAGCTCTTCCACACTGCACAAATATAATGTTATTATTCTATTTTAACTGCCATTGGAATATCCTATGGAATCCTGGGGTTTGTGGTCTGGTGAGGGACTAGAGCTCACCAGAGAGAATCCTAAATGCCCCTCCCTGAACAGAAAATTCTAGGACTCCATAGAATCTTGACATGGCAGATTATTCACTATAACAATCAATGAAATTCCAAGGCCATTTCAGTATGGTGCAGCAAAAGCCACAAAGAATCTTGTGGTACCTTAAAGAACCACAAGGGTTTTGTTTTGTTTTATTTTGCATAAACTTCCATGGGACTGCAGCCCACTTCATCAGATGTATCAGATACTTCTGCATTGGCTGAAGACAAGCTTACTAAATGAGTATTTAGGAGGATGTATTCAAGGAGTAGGAGAGAACAAAAATACAACCAAAAAAAAAAAAATCCCAAAGAGTGATCATAAACAGACCTCATTAGATGGTAGCAAAGATATTCTGCTAAAAATTAGTTTATCAGCATATGTACAGCCATTGATCCTGTTCAGCTTCCAAAAGACAGAGTTTCAGGGGGAATTATTGCATGGTGGGGATTATAATCAGTCTGGTCAGAGGGAATACAAATGCAAAAAATTGAAACAGAGATAATTACCTAAAAGACAGCCATTAACAAACAGTAGTGGGGTGGTGATACAGACATTTTGCACTGTTGAGCTGATTTGCACAAATAATGAGCTAAAAAGACTTTGTCCTTATTTAAGCCTCAGCGAAACAGAGTGAGATAAAAAGACTTTGTCCCTGTTCAAGCCGTAGGGAGATCTGTACCTCTTGATGAATTTATGTTCATTTATTTCCTCTTGGAATCTGTCTTGGAAGTTCTTTTGTTCTAGGATGGCCGTCCTGAGGTCAGAGGGAATTATCCCCTATGAGACAATTCAAATAAGAACTTTTTAAAATAATTTTGTAAAACATCTTGTAATATAGCAAAGAAAAAAAGGAAACAATATGATCCAAAACATAAATTTCTTAATCCCAATTATCCTAATTACTGTGGGGGGGGGGCTTCCTTGTTGCTATCATTATTATTATTATTATTAATATTATTATTATTATTACTGTTATTATTATATATTACTAAAAATAATATAAAGACAGCAACCAAATAGGAACAGGTAAAAAAAATGGAGAGAGTCTGACATATGGGAACATTTGGAGCAAGTGGGTTCTAGAACCAATGCGAAATTATGAACAGTGTACAGTATTTGAAGCACCAGGCAAATACGAACTGACAGCAATTACACTACTTGCATTTTCATATAATTTGTGCAGTCCATTTAGTCCCAGACTTTTACGTGGGTTGATAAAATTAACCACTATAATGTCCAAAACTGGGGTCTTGGTTTGCTACTTCCAAACCAGTTTATATCATAAATTGTCAACAACCCAGGGTTTGTTGTTGGCTTATAAACCCCAGTTTATTTAGGAGCAACAAACTGGCATGCCTGTTTTGGGCACCGTGACATGCTGACAATTCCTTGCTGGCTAGTTTTTCTTATGTGGGCTAGCGAAGGAGTGAAGTGAGAACAGCCTACATGAGCTGGTGTGCTGCTCATTCACAATCACCCAGAATAAGCTAGGAATCCTGGCTTCTTGTTATGAATAAATGTAACCAGACCAGAATTTGAAAATTTACTCTTAAGATGTTATGAATTAATTCTCAGTTACTATCATGAAGCCATCTATACCTGAGCAGTAGTGGGATGATGTCCTGGTATCTAGAATATCATCCTACAACTGCTCAGTCACTTTCCAAGCTCTCTACCAGTGAGCAGTGAAAATAGATAATGGGGGAAAAAACATATATTCAGAAGGGGGCTTGATTGCAGTACTGTAGGGGACTACATCTCCAGAATCTCCAGCCAGCACAGCCAATACTGGGTGGTGTGATCAAAGAGTAACTTTTCTAAGTTCTGATTCAACATATTGGCAAAGTATTAACACTTTGGTGGTGTTCATCATCGCTGACTGGAGAATTCAATATCATATTATAGGAGGTCTGGTAAAACATGTAATCTAGTCTCATATTTTCCACCAGCCAATTTTCATTGAGCTTTGGTGGTCCTTAGAAACTACAGAGACCAGCAGAAGCTTGCATTGTCTATATTTGTTGCTGAGTAGAAGACTGATTTTTAAGCTGTAGCACTGAAGGTCACTGTTTGTAGCTCTGTAGCTGAAGTATCTGGTTCTAAATCTGTTACAACAAACTGTTCCTTGGCATAACCAGAGGTTGGTTGTAGGTTATGGGAACTGTAGCTCAACACATCCAGAAAGTGGCCAGGATTTGGGAAGTATGTTGTAGGCCAACATGCCCCATAGCACCATCACATGAACCCAACTTCAGTGATATGACTTGATACTCTAAAGTATTTCTCTTCTTTGTCTTATGATTCTATACATTTATGGAATCATGTCCTTTCATTTTTAATTTCACAGGCAAATTCAGAAGGATCTTCAAGATTGCTGACTAGGAGCTGAGGAAAGTTCAGCAAATCCTATCATCCAGGATACGTTCCTCTAGACATTTTCATTTTTTTTTATCACAGATAAAACTCAACAGGAAATCAGGACTTAAAATAGCATGTAAGTCTTTCCTTAAACGAGTATTTTACATATTGCCCTCCATTGTGCAGTGTGGTAATCAGACCAGCCTTAATTCTGCTCTTCCCATTTAGGCAAATTCCAGTCAGAGAGCAGTCAGATTAACTTGAAGAACCACTCTGATTTGGTCTCTAAATTGCAGGAGCAAACTGGAACTACTCAGTTTTTCAGAAAAAAATATCAAGGGTTAGAATGGTCCTTCATGCCTCTGCAAACCCCACAAGTGGTGAGCAGCAATGGTTGCATGAGTGTGCTACTGTTATGCTGGCACCAAATATTCTTGGCACAGACAGCAGAACAGAAGAGCAAGTGCTCATCTGGCTGAAGCATGGAATGGGAGCTACAGAACTAAATTGGAACTAAAGTCAAGGCAGGAAATGGGATCAAGAAGTATGTACTTCACAGCCAAAGCATTTGAAGGTTACTTTTTTGCACTTCATCTCAGAATTCCCCAGCTATAGTGAACCTGACGCAATTTATTGAAAAGAGGTTTTTTTTTAACGAAGGAAACCCCAGAGAAATCAAAGCAATGATTTCAGAGAATTTGTTTCATACAATGGGCATTCCAGATCCCAATTTTGACTTTTGAAAAAAATGTTTCTGACTATGAAGAGCATTTCCCTCATGCCTACAAAGTATCTCTGGGATGGAGTTGGTCTCAGAGATTGTGTGGCAAGGGGGTGGAGAAATGTATCATCCAAAGGCCAATCCTTCACCTGGACTCTTTCAGTGGTGAAAGGAGAATTTCCTTCAGATCTGAGGAATCTTGCATGGGAATGGGGAGATGCTGTTGTTGGATTTTTGTGGCAGAAATGATCCATTCAGTGGTGAAGCGTTTTTCCTCTTCAGAATTCAAGGGGAAGAGAGCCAATGTGGTGTAGTGGCTTGAGCTACAACTATGGAAACCAAGGTTCAAATCTCCATTTGGCCCTGGAAACCCAGTGGGTGAGCTTGTGGCACTGGGCAAGTTATACTTTCTCAGCCTCACATGACAACAAAAGCAAACCCCCTCTGAATAAATCCTGCCAAGAAAAGCCTGTAATGGGGTCACCTTAAGATTGCTATAAGTTAGAAATGACTCGAAAGCACACAAGAACCCTAGGTTGGGAGCAAGGGTCTGGCTATAGGATGGGGGCATTGCGCACCCAATCAGAATTCTGCCACCCCAAATAATATTTTCCTTCAGCCCCCCAACTTCGAGCATTTCAGTAACTTAAAATTTCAGTTGAGCATTTAGAAATACAGCTTAGACATCTAAAGAAAAGGGACACTCTTAATGGAAGTTGGCAAAGGTTTATGCTATGATAAGTCTGTCTTGTTTTTAACGGTACCACAAAATTCTCTGCTGGTTTTGCTGTGACAGACTGACATGGCTAGCGCTCTGGACTATTTACAAAAACACATAAGACAACTTCTGAAAGTGAATGGTATATTTAGATTCCAAATCAAACATGCTGCATTGAGTTAAAAACTGAGTGCTGGATGCTGATAGATCAAGAAATAAAATAAATTGGTAAACAAACTTCTTTCCTGTTGGAAATTATAAATGAATTGGACTTATTCCATTAAAATAACATATATATTGTTACCATAGCCAACTAGACACCTTTGGGAACAGCATGGGCTTTTTGTCACTCCCAGTAGCATTTTCCACTGGCCTTCGACCACTGTCACGCCCTAGAAGTTAGTATTCACCAGAGCTTGGCAATACTACTTTCTTGGACTACAGTTCCCAGAATCCTCCTGCCAAGATAGCTAACATCCATGCTGGCTAGAAGAGTCAAGGAGTTGGTCCAAAAAGTAACCTTCTTATTCTGTGGTATTCAGGAGCTTACTGCTTGTGAATATGGAGGTTTTGCATGGCCATTATATCTAAATTAATCCATGAGTTTACCTAACGCCCACTACACTATTCTAATCCAGTGGTCCTCATCACACAATTCTGCCAGTGGATTCCATACAACTAGGTGCTGGGTGGAGAATTAGTTTCTTCTGTTTATTTGTTGTTGCTGTTGTGTGCCTTCAAGTCGTTTTCAACTATGACGACCCTAAAGTAAACCTATCATGGGTTTTTTGGGGGCTGAGAATATGTGACACACCCAGTCTCACACAGTGAGTTTTGATGGTTGAGTGGGAAATTGGACCCTGGTCTACAGAGTCATAGGCCAATGCTGAAACCACTACATCACACCACCTCTCTTGTTTGTCTTTATATGAGCACAAATTCTAATATTGAGAAAAACATAGATCCAAATTCCCTTCTTCCAAATCAGTTGAATAGGATCCAAGAGGGAGAATTGAAATGTTCTACTTTTATGTATAAAAGTTGTTTTGGATTTGAAAGGCAAATAAGAAAAATGGTAAATAAATATAAATAAATGCACAAGTACATAAATGCAAAAGAAGAAAGGGCAGGAGAGACTGTTGCACATTAGCTAGGAAAGTTATCAGAAGAGGTATCTGGTGACAAGAATTTTGCTTTACAAGAATACTGTTGCCATCAAAGCATTCCAAAAAAGTATCTAGTATTCAGTTCAAATTAGAAAGGGAGTCTCTTGTTTTATTGGCCTATGTCCCATCTCATACTAGTGCCAGAGCTCTATCCTCTTCCTCTCCCTACAACCTAAAATGTCAGTTTTGACTAACACTGGCTCCAGAGAATTTTTCCAGTGGGAACAAACCATTTTCTTCCATTTTCACCTACAGAAGTAGCTGCATCAATGGAATTATCAGCCTAATTCCTAGTGAACATCACACATGGAGGATGTCAAATGTGCCCAGCTATTAATGCTGGCTAGAGATTTGGATTCAAAGAAAACAAAACAATAAACTGGTACAGAATGCTCCAGGTTTTACAAAATATGATGGCAGTGGTGCTTATTCCATCTGCTGTGGAACACCGTTTCCAGACTCACAGTCTGCCTTCCATATTTATGCAGATAAGTTCCATTCCTCCAAAGTAAAGGATAGGGCCTGTGCAAAACCAGAGAGGTTTTAGCATATCACACAAACTCTCTATGTTTTATCATCCAAAATAGGCCTCTCTGGAGCCAATTTAATGGGGTGTAATGTATACCAGACCCTTGCTGGAATAAGTCATGCTCTGTTCTTCTCCTCTGATGTATTGCCAATAGGGAGCTGTATCTTCCTGACAATGTTTTTTATTCAGAGATGCAAATACAAAAATTGAGCATCCGGAGACGTTACGTGTACTTATGACACTCTTTTGAAAAATATTTCAAGTTCCATAAATCAATAGACTGTCTAGGCACAATTCCAGACATTTTCCCTCATGTAAAAGGTAATAAATGTTTTTAACATTGAGAAACATTCATGCTGCAATAATCCAAGATTCAGGCTACATGTAGCAATGGCAAATCCGTGTGGTAAAGGCTTCCAGCCAGTATGAGAAACTGGCTTAGCAAAAGAGGCCAGCCCATCTGCAGAGAAACAAAGCACTGACAAGGAATCTGGTCAACTGCCACGTGTGTGCCACTTTGTTCTTAAAATGTCCACTACCCCTGATTTATACAAGACAATTAATCTGCCATATCAGACAATTCCTAGAATCCCTCAGCCAACATGGAAGTTCTAAAAGTTGTCACTCCTTACATTAAGGAGGAGTCTTTGGTACTCCAAATTCATGGACTACAATTCACACAGTCCCTTGCCATTCATCATGCTGGTTGGAGTGATGTGGAGTTCTAGGCCAAAACATGCCCTAACCTCCCTGGCTCCCCAAATGGAGAATCACCTTTCCTGGAGGCCTCCAGAATTGGCAATTCACATTTTAATTAGGTTGCAGCACTCTCACCCATTGCACTGTTTAACATCATAAAAACACTGGACTTCTGTACTTTTCTGGTTTGGGCTGTTTTTCCCAATTGTTGGCAGTCTATGTGGCCCCTGGAAGCTCCTGGGCAGAAAAATTGGGTTGTAGACCCATCACAGTTGCCAAACCCCAATCTAAATGGCTAGAATCAGGGAGCTGGAACACAGACTGGAAAGCACAGGACAAGAATCTGATAGCAGGCCAGCTAAATACAAGTTCTGGTCCTTATCTGGTAGCTTCTGGAGCACTGCCATTGGCTGATCAAAGTAATGATGGGTATGGCTCATTAGAGAAGCTGAGAAGGGGGAAGGAGGGCCATCCCAAAGCAATTTTCTACCTAAGACAAAGGACATAATAGTTCCCTTCTCCACTCCAGGTACTCCAGCTGGACTGGCACTTAAATCTTACCTCAGTACTGGCAGCAGGACAGTACCTTATATCCAATTGTTAGTCTCAACATGAGCAGGGCCATTGAGTCAATCGAACTTACATAAATATCGAGTGACCAAGTTTGTGTTGATTTAATGGGTCTACTCTAGTTGGGACTGACAATTGGATTTGTGTCTTCTTTAATATCTAAAGGCAGTAGACTATCTGAGGGAGCACTGTTTTCTCAGCATCTGCTACCTAAAGCAGCATCAGTTTGCCCAATGGTATGGCTATCTGAGGGAAGGTGGAATAGGGAAATTAGCAATGCGCTGCTAAAATCATGCAAATACTGGTGAGATTCCTTAGGACTGGTGATGACTATGGCCATTTCCTCACTAGCCTGTTATAGTGCTATTATTCCACTTTCAACATCCTATGGAATCCTGGGGTTTACAGTTTAGGGAGGGGCCGGCTGGATTCCATAGGATGTGAACTCCAGGATTCCATAGGATGTTGAAAGTAGAATAATAGCACTATAACAGGCTAGTGCGGAAACAGCCTATGTGAGAATGAACACACTTACCACTTTGAGAATAGCTAGCTGGCATTGTAAGAAGACCATGGTAAATCTAGTGGTTTACGTTCAATACAAGAAAGATTATAATGATGTCGATTACCTACATGCTATAGAAATACATAATGGTTTTCTACCCTCACAGGGAATCATCACATGGTTAGCAAAAAAATGACCAACCTCAGTATTTCTATACAAATTTTAATCATAGCCTGTGTCACTCTCAAGAATCAAGGTTTTAGCTTCCTGGTACCAAGAGGCAGTTTACATCCTGCTTTTCAAAATTCCTTTTTTTAAAAAATAGAAGCAGCAGCTTGGCTTTTTTATACAGTAGGTTTTAGTGACAAAAAAACTTTCCATCACCCCCACCCTTGAACGAAGGATAGAGAGAAAAAGAGAGAGAAACATGTCACCCTCAAGCGGTTCCATCAAGGGATGAAATTTTAAATCACATCATGTCTCACACCCATTTCTTAGTGCAAAATAAATCATTCTAACAGAGTGCAAGCCAATTTTTACTTTAAAAAATGTTGTGTCCTTAGGCTGTCTTCTTGAACTTCAAAAGCACACTTCATAATTACTCTACCTATCAAAGGAAATTCAATATTTCACCTCCAACCCCATTCTACTTGTGTTAAAATTTTTAATTGTTAATCAATTATATTAATTTTGAACTAGTTATTCTCTCTTGAAATTACATGTTTCTTAGAAGCCTACGCTGACTTATTTTAAATGAACATACATTGTGAAGTTACATTGTGAAGAGTTTTCTGCAACATTCTTTCACAATTAACTCCTGTATTAGGGATTTAATCTCACATTTCCTCATTCTAATTTGATTTGCTTGATTTCCTCCTCTAATTTCTAAGTTAAATATTTCCTATTTAAAGTCTTCAGATGCTTGAAGCTTTGGGATTATGTACCTTTATTTTCCTTTCACCTTAGTGTTGTAAAATACTTTAAATAAGTTAAATTTTGACCACATTGATATCCCAACCAATGGCCATTTTAAAAGGTGACAGTGAATGCTACACACTGTAAGTGAAATTCAACACAGAAATTAACTAGTTTTGTACTAAATGGGCAATCCATGTAGTCCTGTCTATTCCAGCTGGCTTGTCTTCAGTGACTCAGGACAGAGTTTTTGCCTGTCCTGAGTCACTAGACAGGCAAAAACCTGCTACCTAATCCTTTTAAATAAAGAAGCCAAGAACTGACCCCAGATCCTACTGAATCCAAAGCCTACGTTATGCTAAGACTCCAGCTGAGCCATAGCTCCTCCATTCATACTTCATGCTAAACTCTGATGCATGCTTTGTGCTTCATTTTCCAATCCAGATTTTGTAGCTTGATGCCAAAGAAACTGAAATGCAAACAGTCTGACTGATTAAATACAAGTCTATGTATTTGATGATCAACCATGAAATAACGAGACTGGACATAGAATATTGAGTTAAATAAGGCCCACTTTATTTGACCTAACCAATTTAAGTTGTGTTGGCTTAAAAATGGAGCAAGAGGGGGGCCAACCTGATATAGGTCTGGCTGATGCCCAGGTGTCAACCCTAGGATAACTTCTTCAGCCTTCCTTGGGCAAAAACACCTTAGCCCCAAGGGCAATCCAAATATTATATGTTGCTTCCTGGTCTACCTTAGTTGGAAGGTAACCCAGGGACTCCCAACCAAGCTGCAGGATCCTAGCAGTAAGAGACTGTATTCCAGATTATCCTCAAGGGTAGCTTCTTCTCTACCTCCGGAGATGCAGGACCCTAAAAGGGGACTCCAGAGCCCTACGCTACACCAAAAGGGTGCCAAAAGATAATCATCGAAGTCTTAAATTGTCCCTCCACTACCTACAAAAAGGAAACCTGTTTAAGAACACCACCCAAAGCCGGTTATCCAAATCCCATAGATGCAGTATGAGAGGGGGGGGGCAGGTAAAAGGGGAAAAATTCATATCCAGCCCTGTAGCGACCAAACAAGTGCCAGACAGCACTGAGGGCAGGTAGGTGGATCATGCTGTACAGATCAAAGAGGGCACGTGAAGGGACGGTCAGGCTTAAATAGCCTCCAGCCCCATGCCCATCACATACCCTCTCCAGCAGTGACAATTGTCATGCAGGTCCTGGTTAGCATTGTGTTAACAATTTATTCTGCTTCTGTCTTATGGGATTTTGATAGATTGGGACAGAAAGGGAAAAAAGGAGTTGTTGAAAGTAAGTTACTGAAACTCTCCTCATCCCACTACAGGTTGTGAATTGTATTGCTTCTCAGGGCTGGATTGCTTTCCTTGGATCTATCCCTGAGGTTGTGCAATGTCAGTGGGTGGAGCTGCACCCAAGTCCCACCCATCTCATCTACCCCTCCTGACCCTGGGGCCATCCCCAGCTTCTCAATGCACAAAGGATTCTAGAGTTCTGTGCATTTTAAAAAAAACTTTTGTGTACTTCTCACTATTCATTTGGGGCATGTGAAGAGTATCACACATATCAGAGATAACAGGAGTTTCCATGCTGCCCCAGCCTGCTTCCCAATAACTCTCTATATTTAGAAGATCTGGAAATCTGATTTTAAATTAAATCTTCATACATAATCACTGTAATACACCAAAAGGGCAATCATTCTAATAGCTCCAACCAATCAATTATAGTTGGAAGAATCTGGATGAAGTGGAGATTCCAACTCATTAAAAGAGAGAAGTCTCTTCCTTTTTGCCATTTGTGGCCATAAAGAAATGAAGCGGTAGCCCATTAGTTCTCTGTTTGAAATACATTTCAGTACGTCTGTCGCTTAACAAGGGCATGAAATATTCTTCCTGAATCTCTCGCTGCCAGTGGCTGAAGCAACAGATGTGGCACATCCCAGTGAAAAAGAAAACATCTGTTTATGGTAGCTTTGTTGGACTCCAAGGATGGAATGTGGATGCCTTATGGGAACCCTATAGATACTTGTAATCCTAATTTATTCAGTGTTGATTTATTTATGCATCTTTGTTCAGAAATCTGGATAGCACACAGGTTCTAGTGTGAAGATACACTGTTAATTATAGAAAAGTGAACATTGAGCCAGGATGCCTCTAATTCAAATGTCATCTTTTTTAAAAAAATTTATTAACATGTATTTAGTATATTTAATATATAAAGGCATAGGGGATTGCAAAGACAAATGGCAAATAAACAGAAAGTGAAACTAATATCTAACATCTAATTCAAATGTCATCTTAGCCACAAACTCATTGGAAGATTTTATGCAAACCACTTTCTCTCAATTCGAGCCCCTAACTTTAACACAAGGCTGCTGGACAGTAATCTAATTACTGTAGGTTCTAAAGAGAAGACCAAGCTGAACCATTTTGTTTGACACACCCATAAGAATTTTTTCATCTTAACAATGCTTGAGATAATAATCTGCAATTATGCAACTTGTACTATGTTTGGTATGTGCTTGTGTTTTCCTATGAGATTATCCCCATTGTTGAATCATCTTATATCTCAGTATACCTACACAATGTAGGGATAGCCAAATCTGAAAACAGATCCTTTCCTAATCAATTTTTTATACAATGCCCTATAAGCGGGTTCTCATGGGGGATCATAACAAGCAATAAACAATTTAAAATTCAAGAGCAAATGAAAAAACATGATCATGCAGCACAAGCTGCAAAAAAGTAAAAACAGTTTAAGACTAAAATAAAAAGCCTGGAAAGACGAAAAGAAATTTTGACAAGAAAATGACAGCAAAGAGGACACCAGGTAAGCCTATTTGGGGAAGGCATTCTAGATGAAGAATTTGTTGTTGTTATCATTGTTATGTGCCTTCAAGTTGTTCTTTTCTCAGACCTAGAAAACCCCATAATAGGTTCCCCTTAGGGTCACCATAAGGTAGAAACAACTTGAAGGCACACAACAACAGCAGCAGCAATAACAACAATATAACAATGACAACTTCTTCAACTAGAGTGCCACTTCAAAAAGGGCCTCTTCCAGAGCTGTCCACCACACTTCACTTGTTGTGGAGACCTGAAAAGAAGAGCCTCCAAAGATGATTCCAGAGTTCTGCTCATGAAATGGCATCCTTTGGAGGCGATGGTCTTGTCCCTTTTCCTTGTAGCCCCTGAAGATGTGTTCTGAGGTGTTGGGGACCCTCCAGATCCACTACTGAGGCAGCAAAGGGAATATGAAATTGTTTAAAATTGTCTCTCTGTGGCTTCCTGTTTCACGTACACGTTGTCATGGGGTATAAGTGTATCAGTGTATACTCAATAGAGTAAATGTGGTATAATAGTTAAGACTAAGACTCTTGGAGACCAGGATTTGAATTCCTAGAGTTCGCAGATGTCAATGCTTGGCCCCTTTTCTCTAGTCCTCTGGGCAAAGGTGAGAGCACTGCCTTGAAAAACCTGCAAATGTGTGCATGTGTGCACATCCATGTCTATTTGCCTCATTATTTAGCCAACAACTCATCCATGTGAACCCACTGGGTGATGTGGTCAAGTCACATTCTCTTAGTCAAAGGAGAAGGCAATGGCCAACTTCTTCTGCATAAATTCTGTGAAGAAATTGAACCATATCAAAGGTACAACAATGTTCAAAGGTACAACAATATTCAAAGGTACAACAACAACAACAATGGTTCAAAGGTAGAACAACAACAACAACAACAAATTCTTTATGCCTTATTTTATTTTAACTGGACTAGATCAGTTTCAAATTTGCTTTAAACAATATTATAAGGAGGTGATTGAGTACTTATAACATTTTTCCCAAATTTGTTAATTATTCTGTTCTGCTTTGATCTGTAATGTTGGAATTGACTACTCTGTAAGCCTGCCTGATCAAGCAGAAAAATTCAAAGTTTATCCCATTTATATTTTAGACACTGTCTTAAAATCATGTTTTTCCTTGTAAAATATGTGGCGTGTACAGACTCCATGACACAGTAGATTGTATTGGCACTCATTCTGCAAGGCCCCATAACTCAATCATGGTTTCACCACACCTGAGTATTGCAGCTATCCCAGCCTCATGCCAATAAAAACTTCTTAGCACACCAAAGTATCGTTTATTTTGCATCATAGCCTTAGGCACTTTTCTGTAGATTCAGCCATGTGTAATTACCCTTTTTTGTTTGAGTTCAAGTGTTAAGCGAGCTTCCCGCTAACATAATCAATCTTCTCTGGTTTAAAGGAGAAGGATTTGACACACTGTTTAATAGAAGCATGAGTTGATCATCAGTTATTAAAGCAAACCTTCTAAATGTAAAATTCAATCCTGATCAGAGCTTGGGGTGTTACTTTTTCAAAGTAATTTATCATATAACTCATTACAAAGCCCCCACAATTGATTCATTACCACTAGCATGTTTGTTCACTTGGAGTAACTGATTACATTAGTTGGGGTTTTTTCTCTTTCTTTCTTTCTTTCTTTCTTTCTTTCTTTCTTTCTTTCTTTCTTTTTCTAAAGACGAAACAGGATTGATAAGAGAATGGCATAAAACTTAGAATGTTCTGCCCAAAATGTCTCTAAAAGTTTTTAAAAAGCAAATAGAAAACATTACATGTTATCTTTGCCCAAAGATAAGCTTTTCCCACTCATTATGTTACTTTTGAAAAAAAGTTTTACCAAAACAAAAAAGGTTATTCAATTCAGGTAACTATGTTACTTGTAAACTGGTTGCTTCCATTACCTAAATACAATTGCTAGTCCAAACTAGAAGAGACCCATTGAATCAATGAGATTTACCAATAAACAAACAAACAAAAAATGGGTCCACCCCATTACTACATAACTGTGTACTTAGGGGCCTTGCACATATTTTTGAGAGAGATGAAGACCAATGAAATCAAGTCATACTGTAATACAACTTAAAGTCGAAGGCTTTCACAGCCGGAATCCATAGGCTGTTGTGGGTTTTCCAGGCTTTGAGGCTGTGTTCTGTTAGTATTTTCTCCTGATGTTTTGCCTGCATCTGATCCTCTGAAGATGCCAGCCACAGATACAGGTGAAACGTCAGGAGAAAATACTAATAGAACATGGCCTTCAAAGCCTAGAAAACTCACAACAACCTATATAATACAATTGTCTTCAAGCAACTCATTATTGAGTTACTCAAAACAGGCCAAGCATGCTGACCATGTACAAGAACTAGAAGATTATGCCATGCTGGATATGTAGCTATACACCAGGTCATCTTGGCGTAACAACTTCAGGGCTGTACAATCAGGCACATGTATCACACTGTACCAGGAAGTTCAGCAAAGTCAGATCTTTGCCAGGTGGACAGGAGCAAAATGTCAGCTGCCCTACTACTTTCCTCTCCTCATCCCCTTGCATGATTGCCACGTGCCAGAGTTAATCATTTGTCATTATTGACATGCAAATGAGAGAAAGAGCTGAGGAGAAAAGAAATAGACCTATTTCTTCTTCTTCACCTCTTTTGTTTACCCATACATGGAACCTATCCACTCTATTCTCAATAAGCAGAAAGCAGGATTCTGCTGGAAACTAGTAGACAGAGATGGGACACTATAGTGGCATGCGCCACTTAGAATGAAGAAGATATTGGAACAATGCTCAGCAAATAGGTCCTGCTATAGTAGGAACATAGCTCTACAACCTCAACTTGGAGACAGAAAGAATATCTTAAAAGTATTTTTTTAATGGTCAAAAATATGCTTCTTAAATGTCTGAAGAGAAGAATCCTGGGCTGATAAGATGTTTTGCAGTTCAGGACTTTGTGCAAAATTTGTATGTGGGTTTTCTATTTTTGTTTTGCATTTTTTATTTTGATTTGTTTCAAAAGCAGACCCCACCCCCCACTGATTCCTCAATAGGCCCCCTCTTCCATTGAGGAGAAGCTGTGACTTGCCCCTTCTTCATACTCACTTGCTCACTCACCAGCTGTCATCCATTCCTCAACAAGAAAGAACATAATTTCTGCTATACTTAGTGCTACAGCCGTTACTAGGGACATCAACATTAGGCACTTGAACTTGAACAATTATCTAATCTCTAACCTCTTTCTCTGTAATGTGTTTTTTTAAAATAATAATAATAATAATAATAAAGGGGGATGCTTCTGCGTTCCAGATGTTGTTTGAGGAAATTCACAACTTAGATTAACCAGATCCAGATGAATAGAACTTGTTATCAGTCCCAGTCAGCACAACTAGTAACTAGTATTATAGGAGTATGATATAACCTGCTCTCCAAAACCTCCAGAGGGCACCAGGTTGGGCAATCTGATTTAGATTCATTCCAGGCTGGGTTCAGTATAGAAACTGGCTTGGTTACTATAATACAGGAGTAGGAAACATTTGGCCCTCCAGAGATTTTACCTACCACTCCATCAGTCCTACCTAGCATGGCTAACAGTAAGAGACAGAAGGAGCAATAGTCAAAAACATCTAGATGGCTAGGCTCCCCACCTAACCTAACCTAACAGATAATTTGTACTGAGGGCAGTATGATGTCAATGCAATCTTTCTGGTACTTCTAGACCTCTTACTGGCATTTGACATCATTTATCATGGTTTTTTTTTAAAGTCACAAATAGTGGGTCTGGGACAGGGAGACACAGTACTGCAATCATTCCACTCCTTTCTCAGTGTTTGGTACTAGAAAGTTCACTAAGTAACCTCTGAATATTAAATTCCACACCATCAGCTACTGGACATTCTTCTTGCTAAATAGTAACTCTTCAAGGGCTGGTATAGATGCTATTGCCTGACCTTTTGGACATTAATTGCAGCAGATGTGATGCTGATAGTTGCCCAATACTAACACAATAACATGTATAACATAAGTATTATGTATAAAGTAAAAATAAATGAAATATTACCACTAGAATTCCTATCACTGAATTATCAATTGTCCAAAGTATTTGGTTATCCAAGGGAACTGTGTGTCCACCATGTATGTCAATGTCAGCGTGTAACATTTATAAAAAGAAATCCTGGTGGACTTCTAATTTGTGGATTTCTTTTTATAAATGTCCATGGAGTATTCCATATTTATCCTCCCAAGTCACCAAGAGTTACACATCAAAGAGCATGTTTGCATTTCTATAATAGATAACGGCACTGACTAAAGCTTCAGGGTTTGTACAAACTATAAACTGAATTAACAGTCTCACATTTGTATACTATAAAGATTAGGCAAGGAGGGGGAAAAGAGAAACCTAGCTTCAGGTGAAGTAATAATTTTAAAACCTTTCCAGCACCACATTTTTACCATGGCAATCTAAATCTACGTGGCAACATATTACTTCAGCTCACAACTTTGCACCCAATTCACAGGGTCAAGCAATAATTCTAAATACTAGGATTTCTTTCTCTGAAACATAGGTAAAGCCAATGTTTCTCATTATTTCATTGGCTGCCCATGTTGTTAACTTTACTGAAACTCTGCTGTTACTTATCTACCATATTTGCCACTTGGCTTTCTAGGTCTGCCTCAGTGAGCCAGCTCATAGTGGCCAAGTTCCAACAGAATGCTTCTATATTCAAAACCAGTGAAACTGGGGCTTTCTTTTCCTCCCCTTCATCCTAGCACCCTCTGTGTAATAAAAAAACTTGCCCTACCAGTTTGTCCAACACCCCAGAATCTATTTCTAAGTATCATAAAGGCCTGTAAGAGGAAGCTGCTGAATGTGGCAGAAGAAGCGACAACCCTAGATTACTGAGTTTAGAAGGCCATGACTTACTGCTAGGTTGGCACTATTACTTATGGTATCAACAAAAAGAATCACCTAAATTATTCAGAAATCATGCCATCCGTAGATCTTTATTTGATCTTTGGATTATAATTAGAAGTAATCTAGGCTTGAGAATCCCAATGGTGGTATCTCTGTTAGAAGCTTTTTCTATACAAACCTTGAGGTATGTATACCTTTACTCCAAAATAATTTGCTAAGCATTTCCTTTGGAGCAGCAGCTGCTTGTAACTCTCTCTCTCCTTTTTAACTTGACCTGTAAAATTGTTATGGCTTTGAAAGTTGCTCTTAATGTGGTTTGGACTAGTATTTTTTTTTTAATTTTCTGCACACCACCTTGGTTAGTGTCAGGAAGGAGTGCAGGCAGGTGGGCAGGCTTTGAGTGCCTAGGTCTTAAAAATCTGTGACTTTATCACTATGTATCAGGGTTGTCTCCTCTTCTTTTCCTGAGATGCTTCTCCTTTCTACATAGTAGCCAAGCAAAACATGACCCTCTTCATGCTGGGAATAGCTGTGCCTGCTGAATTTGTCAGCCACGGAAGACTGAGGATTTTGTCCATTTGCAGATTTTGATAGCAACAAAAACTTGCCAAATTCAACATTTTTGTTTGATAAATAGAATGGAGAGAACTTGAACTTCTAAAAGTTTAGATGTAAGAGAAAGCAAAACTCATAAATTGACCCACTCCTTCTTTAAGTCCAAAAACATGTTGGAAGTGACCATGTCTCTTTGTAGAAAATATAGCCACATGGATGCTGAGCCATAAGTGACTTGCAGCATGGTGAGAGGGCAATTTTAATCTTTCCCCTAATGTTTCCTGCTGAAAACATTCCCTCCCCCAAAGATACTATTTGCCTTAATTTTATTTTATCTGGAGAGTTCAGAACTAGGGTTCAGCTGTTGAGATGCCAGGAGGTAGGATGTGGAACTCCAATTTCCTAAGCACATGGAGGCATTGTTACTGTTTCTCAGTGAAGTGAAAATATGGATGCATGGAAAATTCCCATGTAGGAATCTTTTGGGAAAATTTCCATGCAGGCCCCTATTACAGGCACAAAACCTGTGGGACAATTGAAAAAGTACACTCAGGGCAAGGGCAGTAGAAACTTCTACCTCCCTCACTATCTTTAATTTGCCAGAAACATATAACCAAGGACTTTCAGGTTGTAACTACTGTACAGGTATCCTGCTTGCAGCATCATATGCAAGACACATGAGATTCCCAGCTCCTTCCCTGCCTTACTTTCACGCAGAGTGAAAAACAGCAACATAGGGAAAACTGTTTCTTCCCATCTAAAACACCTCTCACTGGAACAAGATTCAGAATAGAATTTGAAGGTTACAATATAAACTACATTCATATCTAATTCTTCATTCAGGCTAAATCCAGTCATTAATCACAGCTAAACCCATTGAATCAACAGCAATGTGGCAAATCAATATTTATGCAAGTTTCATCAGCTCTGTGGATCAACTCTAGTTGGGGTTAACAATTTAGATTTTACCCTCAGTCTACAACTTTCAACTAATGACATGCCCAAGGTCACCCAGTGGATTTCCACAGCTGGCCAGATTTTTTTTTAAATATTTTTTTTCCTGTCTGTGAATCCTCCTCCTCCTCCTCCCTCTTCCTCTTCAAACCAGATTTTTGTTGAATTGAAACTCCTGTTACTGCAGTTTGGGCCTACCTGGCGATAGCACTAGATATCACTTTGATATCATAATTCAGCCTTATCATACCACCCCTCTCCACGTGTTTGTGAGGCCCCCGGACAAGCCCAGAACTAGGCTCGGCCATCAAACACTGCAATATCTCAAGACAATACAGGCAGGCCAGAAATAGCCAGATCCCCGCTTTAGGAGACCTCTCTGCAAACACCCTTATTATGTATGCACACTGTTTACAAAGGACTCCCTGCCCCGAGTAGGTAACTTGGCAAGCTAGAAGCTTAAAGGCCAAGCATTGAGTATTTGCATACAGTCTACCTCTTTGTCAATTCGGACTTCATCATGCTAAGTTGTGACCTTTCGGAGACATTGTCTTGCACCCAAAACTCATTGTTGTCCCTGAGTAAGGCATAGCCTGCAGCCACACTTCTCCCTATAAAAAAAACCCTGATTCCGAGACCTTCCTCGGATCGCTCCAGACTTCCATCCAGCCTTGCTGCCGCTCTGTTTGGTGAGCTGTCCCCTCGGTCCCATGTACTGAGACTCCAGGCCAATGAACTCAAGCTTCAGGACAGGTGTCATATCACCCAATTCAACAATCCCTCTCAAAATCCCTCTATACCACTCCAACCTTTATTTTCCTTAGTTATCTCTGTGTGTGTTGCTTACATTGTGTGCCTGTATTTAATAAAGATCATTCATTATTCTTAAACTTGGTGTGCTCCTTGGCTTGGCCTGACCCCGTAAACATCAGGTTACAAGGTCCTGCTAAGTTATCCTGCCTCTCGTAACGCTAAAGCAGTGCTCTGAGCTAATTTTCCCCACCTACAGTTGAGCACATTTTGGTGTCCCCCCGGGATCCCCAGTAAACAGGGTAACACTCCCAGTATTGTCACCATTTTCTAGGCTAGCGAGGACTTAGGAAAGTTACAGCTGAATAGTGGCTGGAGGACCTGGTGGTGCTCATCCCTGATCTAGCTTGATGAAAGCTTCTGTAGAAACCAAAAGCTCAAACACTTTGGTGACATTTTGGTAAAACTTTATTGGAACCACTGAGGAAAGTCTTTCATTGTTTATTCAATCCTTTCTTTCAGAATAAGCATGGAACCAAGGTGGATTACAACATGAATTACAAACAATACGAACAACGAAGTCTGATTTTTTTGTTACTGAAACTAAGGGGCAATAATTTTGGCTCAGCCTTCAGGCATTTTGAATCAGGTGTCAACTATGTGCCCAATTCTTGCGCTAAAATAAAATAAAATACTGTGCATTCAGAAGTAGAACACTTTATTCTATCTCCCCAGGATTCTACCACCTTGTTATGCTAAGTACGTACACTATATCTCCCTATAAAGTATCTTAAAAGGGCCATGACAATGCTTAGCAATAAAATAACAATAAAACCATTGTAGGCTTTAGTAAACCTAAACGACACTGAAATGCTAGATGAATGGAAGAATTAACTATTCATAGCTCCCAGTGGAGAGTCCAGCAATTAATATGTAGCTCAAGCTACAGCACTTTTGATAGTGTTAGAGCTCAGGCACTTTGGCCTCGAGCCCCTTTGTTTTAATTGCTCTTGCTAAAGATAGTTTTCTCCTGGTGTAGGCTAATCAGAAGAAATTCTGTATCTCTATCAGGGCTATAAAGGCAGTTCACAAGAGGAAAAGAAAAAGGCTCAGAGTATTTTGAAACCTGAATCTTCCATGAAATTAAAAAATGCTTTGTGTATATCTTACAAAATTATTGCAATGTCTAAAACTGAATCCTGTGGGGTTGCCAGGATGTTCAGTATATCACAGATAAAAACTAGGACATGAATAGCCAAACAACACCAGAATATGGTCAAGATAGTAAAAGTAATTAATGATGACGAACACACAAGCAAGGGGAGGCTGCAGCAGCTGGTTTTTGTCTAAGCCTACTGGGAAAAGCAAGGTTTCATCTCATCTCTTCTCTCCCTTCTGCTGAGTTGAGTGCAAACTATTTTTGCAACTTGTACTCAATTTGCAGCAACTGAACTAAGCTGAAGACAATGGGAGACAGTGGGATGAATGGAGAGACAATGGGTAGTTTAAAAGGAGCTGAAAAAGTGGGACAACAGAGGATTAATCAGGACTGCCCTTGTCAAACTGGGACAGTTGGAAGGTGAATTGTTGTTGTTGTGCACCTACAAGTCATTTCCAAACTATGGTGACTCTAAGGTGAACCTATCACTGGGTTTTCTGGGGCTGAGTGTATGTGACATGGCCAAGGTCACCCAGTGGGTTTCCACAGCTAAGCGGGGGAATCAAACCCTGGTCTTCAGAGTTGTAGTCCAATACTCAGACTAGGACAACACATTTGCTCTCTGCTGAATCATTGACATTTACATGAATGTTGACCTACCAAGTTTTCAGTGGATATACTTTAGACTATTTCAACACTAGAAGAGGAAGCTTCCTGTTTACTTCTTGGTTTTAAATAGTCTTCTTCCTGGTCTAAGAAAAGGCCTCTTTTTGGCTGAAACAGCCTGATTACCATTGGCACATGGCAAAAGTGCCAAAACTTCACTCCCTAGAGGGTGCAGGTGACATTGTGAGTGAAAAAGAAGAATCTGTTCTTGAACCATTTTGAAGATTTTAAAAAGGGATGCAAGGGGTGAGCTTCCTGAGGTTCACTGAGGGACATATGTTTGGCCACATGCATCCTAAACTCAACAGTGAAATGTTGGAGGGAATGCTAGGGCATATCATCTCAGAGATGAGCAAAGCTCATCCCAGACTTTATTGATACTCCATACCATGGAGAAGAAAAGTGTTAAAATCACTAGTCATGTCTGCAGAAACTCCTGATTGTGAAATTAGCTAACACAACCCTACTCCCACACCAAAGTTGTTTCAGGCTCTAAATGGCTTTTCAGGGAAATACAACTGGAAGTAACTTCTGGTTATTTTCAGATCTGGAAAATGAGTGGGTGTAGAATGGAGGTGTATGGTCTGCAATGGTCTTGGGTGTGTAGGGATCACCCCAGATCTTCTAAAGTTGCCCTGGACCCAGCCCACTACTAAACCTGCTCACTAGTACAGCTTCTAATTCAAGGCCTTCCAGTAGCCAGCATAACTAAACTCTGGGAGAGTCATTTCAATATTTTAGAGTGGGGGAAGAATACAGAAGTTTAGGAACTGTCACATGATTGTATCATTGGAAAGAGGGTTATTTGGGAAATGCATAAGGCTGGACTGGGACTCTATTAAGGATAGATTTGGCTCCGGGGTCTGAGAATCCCCCACCTTAATATGATTGGTTGTTGTTGTGTGCCTTCAAGTTGTTTCCAGCTTATGGTGTCCTTAACTTACCCCACCATGGGGTTTTCTTGGCATTATTTGTTCAGATACGGTTGCTCTACCTTTCTCTTTGGCTGAGAATGTGTGATTTGCCGAAGGTTATGCGGTGGATTTCCATGACCAAGCATGGATTTGACCTCTGGTCTCCTGAAGTCCCAATGCTACAGTCAAACCACTATGCTATGTCAACTTTCTGTTACATTTTATAATCAGATTAAGAGGTTTTACTTATTTTCTTAGTGTTCAGGAAGACAGAATACTTTGATAGATAGTACCTCAAGACTGCAAACCTCACCCTAAAAATATCCATCAATTGTCACCCCTTTAATCTCTTCAAGGCAGCTAAAACCAGTGGCATAGTGATAAATTTTGAAGTACAAGCACTCAGCATGGTAGTCCCTATTGCCAGCTCCCAAAGAGAGTCCTAAAATGCAGCATCTGTGAGCTTTCATGTCAGAATACCAGTTCTATCAATTTTCATTGACTCTTAATTGCCCATTCAAGTCACTCTGAGATACTTTGCGTTACAGTGCAGGTAGTCACAACAACATATCGACGTACAGATTTACAAAGATGGGCAGAGGAGACAAGGAAACATCAGAGAGGTAGCAGATTATGTCACTGTCTTCTCTACTAATAAAAACAATTTTCCAACCTGCAACTTTGCATGCCCTGACTTTAGTTACTAGAGTCTAACAAATTGCTACTTCTTACTACCATTTTTTGTCAAGTTTTTGATCTGGTACCTTTACATTTCATGGCCATGAATAACTTTTATTGTACTCTGTACAAATGTCCTTTATATGCATGTCTAACTATCTGGAATTGCTTTAAGCTGTTGCTGTAGACAGGTTATAAAAAGGCAGGGTCATACATTTTGAAACAAACTGCTTCTGAGCTAATCTGAAAACATTTAGGGCACAAATAGGCGGAATTACTCTTTTTGTTCCCAAGCACTATTGCTGTATGTGGAATTCGTTCATGTGACTCCACTATTAATGTAGATCTCCCTCCCATGTGAAGAGCTATGTAATAGGAGAACTCAGAAAAAAATAATCTTTTTGGATGACAACTCCCAGAATTCCTCAGTTAGCATGGCTATTTTGGCTGGTGAGTTGTAGAAGGAAGAAGATTTAATGTCTGAATCTATGATATAAATCAAGTCTGGGAAAGAGTTGTGTAAATACAATGTCTTTCTTTGTGTATTCTTTTTCCACATGTAATTAATGTTGACATGGTAATCTGTTTGTAACTGCTGCTGATAAACACATGGGAGGATGATACCATATAGTCTTTAATTTGTGGTTAAAAATTATATACAGTCATTTTGGCAGTAGAGTTGATCTATTTAGAAGTGGATGAAAGTTCCAGCAACATTTTTTTTCCGGTAGGATCAGAGGCTTGTCACATAAAAGTTTACTGAAACTGTCTTGTCCATTCTAAATGCAATTGTCAGTTGCTACATGCTACTATCTAACCCAGGGAATTAAATCAGTTGCTTGCTTTCTCCTTTCCCTATGATCTACCTGCTCAGTGTAATATGAAAGATAAAATGATGATGATGATGATGGAGATTATGATAATTGCTATCAAGTTAGGGTCACCATACATTGGAAATGACTTGAAGATGCATACCACCACCACAACAACAATAAATGAGAGGCCTCTTGGTCACCCTGTAATCTACAGCCGTACTCAGGTTTTACGTACTCAGGGCCATGGCTTCCTGGATTGAGTCTATTCATCTATAGTGTGGTCTTCCTCTTTTCCTACTGCTTTCTACCCTACCAAGCATTATTGTATTTTCTAATGAGTCATATCTTGTCATGATATGTCCAAAGTATGACAGTCTCAGTTTAGCCATCTTAAGTTCTAGAGAGAGTTCAAGCTTGATTTGCTCTTGGACCCACTGAGATGGAAATTTTAATTCACTAAAGCATAAATAGAAGATTCACATTTGCTATCAGATGAGTCAGAATACCTGGACTTCTTCCAGATGTAGATGTGTGTTCATGGGGGTGGGGAGTATGCCAAAAGGAATTTAATAATTCTAAAGCAAAGCTGTAGGGAAGGTATTTTGTCAAAGAATCCACCTGCAATTAGCAATTTGCCACCTTTTCATAGAAGCCAAAATCCAGGCCTGGTATTCATGTCCATCATAGTAGTAGCTAGTGGAAGGGCAGTGGATCTACTTCAAGTTTTAGTTTTGAACTTTAAAGGAAGTAGCCGGCCAGTTAGAAATACCTAGTTGGACCTTTCATGCCGTTGACAGTTTACTAATTTGTGCCACTACAGTGCTTGGTGTAGCATGGATCATTGGAAGACTGCTCTTTGCCTATGGCTACTATACAGGGGATCACAGGAAACGAAACCGTGGAGTTCTTGGTTCAGTTGCACTCCTTGGTTTGGCAGGGACTACTGTTTACTCAGCTGTCCAGCACCTTGGTTGGGTCTACAGAAAATGGAGAGTCTCTTCTCTCTGGCTGCTGAGAAGTCTTTAAATCTTTTAGTAATGCAATTTTTATGTTAAAAATAAACTGAAATTAAAAACCTGTATATCATTTTTTAAAAAAGGAAGTAGCCAAAGTGCTGAATCTTGTTTTGAGGACAGAGGAGTGGATTGACTGCCCCACTCACAGCCACCACTGACCCAAAATAGTAGGGCAAACACACAGCTCCATTCCCACATAGTGCTAAGCACTGCAGGGAAGGAGCCAAATTTGCATGGCCCTAAAGGGGAGACACTAGGCCTTTGTATCATGTGCCTTGTGCATAGAAGGCATAGAATGAGGGGGCAATGCTTTAAGAGGTTATAGGTCCTGGCCATCTCCACCATCTCCTCTCTGCAACTAGTGATTGATCCACGCACTCCTTGTGCAGTGTTAGCCTAGCTGGTTGCTTTATGGTTGGAATTCTTTCCCTTGTACCTGGGGTTTTTTTGCCTACTCAATATTGTATCCTGTGGACTTTGGCAATTGGCTTATGGTGGTGTCTATAAGTAGACACTCATTTGGCAGGTAGTGGGGAGGAGAAAAGTAAGGTTCTGGTGAACCTCTTTGGCACCCCTTTGGTGAAGGGGAAAGCTTGAGATCTGTCTCTTTAGGTCACAGAACCCAGGAGAGTGAGGAAGGAGACTACCCTTTGGGCTGACCTAGGGGCTGTGTCCTCACTGTAAGTGAGGACTTGAGGGAGGATTTCCCTGGGTTTGCCTTCTATCAGCAGGCTGGCTGAGGTGCAGCCAAGTTATCGGATCGTCAGTCAGGTGTGTTGCCCCAGTGAAACCAAAGAGGAGGTCTGGGCTGACCTCTTCCTCATCAGGTTGCTTCTCAATCTTGCATTTTCAAGAAATTTAATACAGTTAAATAGGCTATAAGTCAATAATGTGGCTTTTATTTACCTAGTTTCTTGAGTCTGACCTTGTTATTCCTATGGTGGCTTAGCAACTGGAACCCATCATTATTGATGATATCTTTATTTATTTTTCTTTACTTTTTTTTAAAAATCAAACCTTTTTGGTTGACTTGGCAGACAACAGCATTGCCAGATAAAAGTTGCTGTGTAGTTCCCAGTGCTGAAGCAGAGCCAGAGTTCACAGGGTCAAAGTACTGGGACTTTCACAATGATGTAATCTGCCACCCACCTCAGCCTTTCCTTATTATTGCTGAAAACAGCTGCAATCTTCACAGTAGCTTGGACAGTGGGAAAGTAGGAATTTTTCCCCTCAACAACTATATTGTGCAAACCATCCCTTTCCTAATGCAAAGAGAGTCTGGAAGTAGCATTGCCTTAGGTGGACAATTAAGATTCATTCAACCTACAAAAGGCCCACTCCTGGTGATGGAAAAAACAGCTGGAACTGGCCTGTTGATACAAGTAAACATTTTTTAAATTTCCTTTGGAGTCTACAGTGGTGAGCACCTGCATTGCAACATGTACCATCAACTCAGTTACTGCAGAACACTTGGGTCACAGAGGCATCTGCAGTAATGAAGAAGGTTGTTAAGTCTGCAGATGCTTTGCTTGGAACTTCTCAGCTGAGTTTTATCAGCTGTGTTCAATTCCCATGCTTAACTGGGTTAGGTGGAAGCATGTAGCACCTGACCATTGCACTGGAAAAGCACAAAGTGAAGTGGCTATACCAGTTGCCACTGTCTTTTATTTCCCAGGGGCAGCCACTAGGATTGTATGAGTAAGGGGGCCCTGTAGGACAGCTTGCCCAGAATCCACTCTGACTTGGCACCAACTAAGCCCAGAACTCATGATGGACACTTCACTCTGCCTAATGCTGAACACTTATCCAAAAGGCAAGTTTAAATTGAATACAGGCATCAGCACTGATTTCCTTGCTTTTGTTGTTTGCACTTTGCAGCATCTCTGTTTTAGTCACTATCAAGCTGTCCATTTTCTGAGTATTACCAGACTCCAGAGAGAAGCCACTGATGTTGAGATAGCAACTTTTCAAAATGATGCTATACAAACCTCTAACCAATGCAACACATTTCTTCAGTTATGGTTTCTAGCCACATATATCAGATCCTTTTCATTTATGCATCTTTTGTAACGTGGTTGAAGAAATTAGTGCTGGTTACTTCTAGCAGGAGATAGAAAGCAATGATTCATCTTCACATTAAAACCAACAGCTCATCTATTTCTCATGCTGATTCAGAATGTTTTACTCAGTATTTATCCACTCTTCTTCTTGCAATCTACTTGTAAACTGGCTCTGCCCTTTTCCCAAGTACAAATGAGTAGAACAAAGACAGGGAATCCCAAAGGATTGGGCAAAGCTCATAAACTGTGAACAAACATGTTGATTGCATTGCATTGCATTACTGACTTGCTTGACAAGCACAAGACTTACCGTATTTTCCGGCGTATAAGACGACTTTTTAACCCAAGAAAATCTTCTCAAAAGTCGGGGGTCGTCTTATACACCGGGTGTCGCTGAAACTTCGCTCGCTCACTCGCTCGGCTAGTGTGCTGCAGCTGCTGCTGCCTCCCAGCGCTGCCCAGAGGACATCCTCCCAGGAAAGGAGGAGGAGGGATATTAAAAGGGGGGAGGGAGGGAGGGGGGAGGGAGCAGCTCAAGTTTGCTCAAAAGTCCAGCGGGGCTGGCAGGAAGCGCCTGGGGCTGGCGAGGCTGCCCCTTTTTGCAAGGATGTGAGCCCGGTGCTTGGCTGCTGGCTCCTCCGGAGCGACGGCGAGGGAGGAGGAGAGGAGAGGCTCTCAGCGGCACGCCCCCCCCCCGAGAATGAGAGCCGGGCAGCCTTTCTGGTTCCTCCACCGCTTCCTCGTTCGCCAGGCTCTTGTAAGATAAACATGTAGAGTTTCAGCTGGAACACGGCTGGTTTGGAAAGTCTGACCTTTCTAGCCATTTGCATTTACTTAATACCTCTCTCTGTAGCCGAAGGGTAATGATTGTTGATTAACATTGCCTAAAGCAGATGGAGAGACGTCAGGCTTTGTAAGATCTGCTTGTTTTTCCCCAGACCCTTGGGGGTCTACCACCCAGAGACAGGCACAGAGTAGTGGCTTGTGCTGCCATGTGCTCATTTTAGGAATTCCTAATGAAAGATGCGCAATAATATATATATATATACACACACATATATTTTAAATCCCACCAAGAGGCATTCCAGGGCGCCGGCTCCACTTTCCCTCCCTCTGGACAACTCATTCGCAGTGACTGGGGCATCCGAGTTTCCTGGATCGGGCGAGCCTATCAGCGGCCGCGGAGGGAGGGAGGCTGGCCAAAGTTGCTCCTGTTGCTAGGCAGAGGACCGCCGGGAAGGAGGAGGAGGAGAGGACGACGGGGGGTGGAGCCAGCGCTGCGAAAAGGGCCATAGAGCAGCGTTGTGCCCAGAAAAACACGCCTCTTTCACCCACCTGGCCCGCCCTTATATCCTATTACCGTACCTCCTTCTCTGCCTCTCAGATTCACTGCAGTCCTCAAGAGGGAGATCTATCACTTTGATAGTTTTGGAGACAGAGAGGGCTGGGCAGGCAGGGAGGGCTGACCAGTCCAAGCAGGCTTTGTATACAACAACCAGCCAATTGCCAGTAAGGTACATCGGGCTGGTTGTTGTATACTGGGTACCACATACACTACAGCACCAGTATCATCATCTGTTCATACAATGTAGCACCAGTACATACAGTACAGTATACAAATGTCCAACAGTCAAAACCCCATCATGGCTCCACCAGCAAGAAGAAAGAAATATGAAGCCAGTTTCAAACTTAAAGTTGTAAGCTTTGCCATGGAACATAATAACTGCGCTGCTGCAAGACAATATGGAGTAACAGAAAAGATGGTTCGGTACTGGAAAGCAAATGAAAAAGCATTAAAGAGTATGCCAAGGGGTAAGTGTGCATTAAGAAGAGGCACCCCACATTGGCCAGAACTCGAAAAACATGTGGCAGGCATGGTGAATGAGCATCGCCAAAATGGTTATGTAGTGACACGAAATCAAATACGTTTGTTTGCACTTCAGTGGGCCAAATCTAACCCAGATCACAGCAACAAATTTAAGGCCACTGTATCCTGGTGTACTAGATTCATGGCAAGGCATAATATGGTACTGAGGCAAAAGACAAAAATTGCCCAAAAATTACCTGCAGATCTTGATAACAAACTAAATAGTTTCCATCGATACGTAATAAAACAGCGCACTAAACATGGCTATGCGTTAAGTAGTATCGGAAATATGGATGAAACTCCAATGAATTTTGACATGGTTGGAAATAAAACTGTCCATCAAAAAGGTGAAAAAACAATTTTACTTAAAACAACAGGACATGAGAAGTCCAGTTTTACAGTGGTACTAGGCTGCACAGCTGATGGTGCCAAACTGAGACCAATGATTATTTTTAAAAGAAAAACAATGGCAAAACTCAAGTTCCCTGTTGGTTGTTTTGTACATGTGAATGAAAAAGGCTGGATGGATGAAGAAGGGGTAAAGCTATGGCTTGATAACGTATGGAGCAGGCGACCAGGTGGACTTATTCAAAAACGTAGTCTACTGGTGTGGGATATGTTCAGGGCTCATTTAACTCCCAGCACCAAGCAAAGGCTTGCAAGACTAAACACAGATGCGGCAGTTATTCCTGCAGGATTGACATCGTTGGTACAGCCACTGGATGTGTGCCTAAACAAGCCATTTAAAGATCGCATTCGAGAACAGTGGAATGAATGGATGGTTAGCGGTGAAAAGTCATTCACAAAAGGAGGAAACATGCGTGCTCCACAGTTGGATGTTTTGTGCAAGTTTGTCATAAAAGCCTGGAATGATATTGATGCAGAAAAAGTAATCAAGTCTTTCAAGAAGTGTGGCATATCAAATTCATTAGATGGTATGGAGGACGACTACTTGTGGCAAGATGAAGAGGAAGCCGAAGCTGAGACCACACCATCTGATATGGAATTTGATCCATACGATGACTGCCTTACAAATGTATCACAAGATGTCATTGATGTACTTATGACATCAGATGACGAACAGGAGGATTTTGAAGGCTTTTAAAGGGAAGCTGTCATGCCAGCAAAACCTGTAAAAATACTGTAGCTTGCTAACTGGCCAGGGACTTGCCCAGCACTTGCTCTCTCTCTATAGTTTGTTATCTTCCTCCTATCATCATCAGTTCCAGTTTGGTTGACAGCTTAGAAAACAAACAGCATGGCAGCTCCCATGGGTTTATTGTCTTATCCTTCCTTTCAGCTTTAGAGTGAATTAGGAAAAGTTTAATCCACTTGCACTATTTTATGTTTACATGTTTGATGACAAACAGCCTTATGTTTATAAGTGACAGTTTTCCTGCTAAGTACCTGCATGTCATAAGCATTTGAATTAAAATTACCATATTGAAATCAAATCTGATGTTTTTTTTATTTTTTATTTGGTGTGCTTTGGAAGAGGGGTAGTCTTATACGGTGAGTATATCCCAAACTCTATATTTTAACTGGAAAAGTTGGGGGTCGTCTTATATGCCCAGTCGTCTTATACGCCGGAAAATACGGTATGCTTGTGGAAAGTTACTCATTGGTCTCTTCCTTTTGCCAGGAATGTCATGTTTCAGATAGTGCAAAATCATTCAGAAGAGCAGCCAGGCATGTGGAACACGCTAATATCTCATGTTTGTGTAGCTTTCTTTCTGCTTTCTCTTAAATATACTTGCTCCACAAAACACATAACAATTGAATATGAGAAAGTAAAAGTAAAAGCACTACATCATTCAAGCTTTTCTCCCTCTCTCATAATAGAAGTCACCATTATCATCTGTGGGATTTGAATGGTGCAAGATTCAAGACAGAGTAAAGAGAATACTTCTTCACGTAGCATAAAATAATAATGTGGGATTTACAACTATGAGAAGTTGTGATAGCTATCAACTCAGACAGTTTTAAAAGAGGTCTAGATAAATTCATGAAGGTTCGTACCACCAAGGGACACTAGCAGTCAGGAACGCAGAATTCTCATTATCACCTGCCATATCAGACATGCTATGCCGCTGTATATCAAAATAGAGGGTGGTATTCCACTCATGTTCTGCTAGCAGACATCCCGTGGGCCACTGGTTGCCTTCTGTGTGAACAGAAAGCTGGAGTAGATAGACCTTTGCTTTGATCCAGCAGGATTACTATGTTTTATATGCATTTACTTATTTAAAATGTTTAAATAAATAATTTTATTTATTATTTATTATTGAAATTTAAATGAAATATTTAAATTAAAAATATTTATATCCTAACATGTCATCATATCTCAGGACAGCATGCAAGTAAAATAAATTTGAACTGTTTAAAACAATGTAAAACTTAGAACAATGAAAATAGTTTAAACTCTTTTCTCTATACGTCAATCCCATTAATTTGATAGATTTTTCTTAGGCAAAATAGACACAGAAGCAATTTGCATTCCTCTGAACCTGGTACTCTCTGGACATATCTCTTCCAAGTACTAACCAGACATGACCTTGTTTTGTTTCCAAGATCAGACGTAGGAGTAAATTCCCACCGAATTCAGTGGGGCTTAGCTTCCAAATAGACCTACATGGGATTGGACTGTAGAACATCCAGTTATCAAACTACACCCATCCAAAAGTAGAAGTTGATATGCTGACTGAAAATTAAATCTTTGTCCACTGACCCTCACTGATTGCACAAAGAGCTTTACTCTATCAATAGTATTAAGCCTGAGGCTGGGGATAAAATAGGAATAAATGGTGTCTTATGCCACGAAGACCAGACTTAGCTATTCAGAATTCCCCTGCCTCCTTTTTTCTGCCCTCCTGGAATATTATTAATGAAACTTCTTAAGACTTTCTCTGTTTGAAATGAGTTCTCATCATGACACCATGTATTTCCAGATTATGAGTCACCCAAATGGGGCAGTGCCTTTCTTTGTGCTAAGTGACCCACTGATGAGCCTATGTGTTAAACCAGCCTCCTCATTATCTGAGTTCAGACTAGTTTCAGTCAAAAATCAAAGAGCTTCATGTTTGCCTTGTTCTTGTTTGAGATACCGCCTGTCACCTCTAGGTCACAGGTTTAAATCTGGTCCATGTCAATGGTGACAGAAAGCTCTTGCCATCTGTGCTGAGAGCTCCAGGGCCAGTGTGAAATGTCCTGGAGAGCTTGTACCTGGTTTTTCAAGAGAAGGTGCTACAATCACACTCAAAAATACCAGTTGGTACTTTTTGATGCTTGGATCAGCTGAAGAGGCATATTTCAAATTTAAAGGTCTGGTATTTTTTTTTTCCTCCCCAGGAGAACACCAAAAGCTTCCACTCACTACAAATTCTACAGGATTGCTACTCAAAGCCATTGGCTCCCAGTCACTGGTGAATGCAGAAAGAAATAGTTGTAGCCAGTGGGCTACATTCTGTTTGGATTACTGAAACACACTCTTTGAAAACTATTCAGAAAATTGCCCAAATCAAAAATGTCATAGCTAGACTGCTGACTGAGGTTATAGGGAGTATATACTTCCCTTGTTGAATCAGCTTCACTAGCTACTGGTCTGTTCTGGGCCAGTTCAAAGTGCTGATGAGCCCTGTATGGCTTAAGCTCAGATTATCCAAAAACCCATATTACCCCATATGATCTTGCCCATGTTTTACAGTCTTCAAGACAGGGCTTTATTTCCATCCAACCAGCCTCTCGGGCTCATCTTGTGAGGACACAGGTCAGAGCCTTCCAAGTGGTTGCTCCTAGGCTATGAAACTCCCTCCCAAGGAAGGTTCTGTTGGTCCACTCTGCTCTATTTACATCAGCAGGCAGCAGGCTTTCATGAAGGTCTTGCATGCTGATGAAAATTGATTCAGGTAGAAGACTATGTAATGGATGTGCTGCTTATATAACGTGTTTTAGCTATTTTGTTTTAACTTATGCTGTAAGCCACTTTGAGTCTCATTTTGGGAGGAAAGAGGGATACAAATCAAATAAATAGATAAATAAACTTTAGACTTTAGGACACTTTGGAAAGCTCAAAAGCTTTTGTGATGTATTGATTGTCCTAATAAAGGTGTTATCCAATTCCGAATTTTGATTTTATGCATGGATTATTTAACAACATAATGCTATTTCTGTTTGTTTGTTTGTTTGTTTGCATGATGGCAAAAGTGAGGAAAGAGCAGCCCTCCCACCAGCCTTAGACAACTGCCATTTCCATCAGGCTTAGCCAACATAGCCAGTGGTGAGAAATTCTGGGAGATGCAGTCAGCTAAGATCTAGTGGGCTACATTTTGCTTACTGTTAGCATACCGGTCCAATAGCACCAATACATGCAGCCCAGGCAAGTTCCCAGCATATCTGGATGAAGATATACTGTATGAATCCACTGGTGCCCTGTGTCATCCCAAAATTCTTTGTCAGATATAGCAAGCTCGCCTCTCCTGGATTTTTCAGGACTGAGCATTCTGCAAACTCAACATCTGGCAGAAAGCTGTTAGGAACACTTTGGCCGGCTACAGCTGCCTCAACGGAAGGTATACAGCTGTTGAAGCCATGTGGCAAGCAAAAGCACTCATTTATTTAATCTTGTGCTTTTCTGAATGGGTTTCAATCACCTTAATGACACTAGGATGAACTGGGTCCATTTCAAGATTTATACGATGTCTAATCTTGACTTCAGTTACATATGAGCCATATGTGGTGTGAAAATTGTCTTGAAACAGTTATTGGAGCTGTTAGTTTGGGTTAAGTAGTCAGAGCATCCTAGCCTTGGTGCTTTCTAAAGTATGTTTTTAGTCCTGATGGTTGTAGATGTTACCCTGTGAATTGGGGGTCCCGGGAGGGGCACCCAAACAACCAAACCAAACCAAAGAAAGATGGGGAAATTAACTTGAGCACTCTCTTAGCTAACGAGAGGCAGGGTAATTTAGCGGGGATCTTTTACCCTATGTATACAGCGTCAGGTCAGTGAGCAGACAAAATAATTCAAACTAGCAATAATATTTATTAAGCAAGCATTAAGAAAACACAGCCTCACTACTAAATAAGAAAAGGAAAAGAGAGTTTTGGGGAATGGATGATACGCCACCTTTCTTGTAGTCCTGAGAAGCCAATTGGAGAGAAGGAAACCCGGCGTGGTGGCCGAGGGGAACTTGCAGAAGAAGCGGCAGCAAGGCGGGATGGAAGTTCAGTGAAGTCCGAGCGTTCCAGCAAGAGATCCGAGAGCTCTCAGAACTGGGGATTTTTATAGGGGAAGGAATGACTGTGGGCTAGTCTGGTCTTGGGTGAAAACAATGAGTTTTGGGCTGGAGACAATGTCTCTGAAAGGTCAGAATTTACATGATTGAGTTATGGACTGAATTGACAATAGTATGGCCAGTATGTAGATGTGGCTAGCTCGGCAGTTAAGCACTTAGCTCGCCAGGGTGCCCACTCGGGGCAGAGGTCTCTTTGTTCTATAATGAAAGTGTTTGTTTCTGGAGGTCCCCTAAAGCAGATCTGGCAGTTTCTGGCTTGCCTTGGTGTAAACAAATATAAAATGATAGCCATGCCTAGCTTTGCGCTTGTTCGGTGGCTTCACAAACACTTGGCTGGTGGCAGAGCAGGGCTGAATTATGATATCAACACAATATCTAAAGGTTACCAAAGGCCAGGCCAGTTCACGGTGGTAACATAGAAATGTGTGTGAAAATGTACACTGTCGACTTCCAGAAGTTGGTTATTAACAAGACAGAACAAATATAGCATCATTAAACTTTCCTCATATCACAGAAGAATGCTCAGACACCTCTAGTAGACAGAATTTTGAAGGGCATAAAGTGAGGGGAGTAGCTTTCAACTAGCATAATATTTTTAGTACTGCACACTCAGTCCTGGCCTAGTTAACAAGACAATTCTTATATAAATATAATGGAAGTAAACATTAAAATCAACAAAACAAAGGATCATTTTAGAAAAACCCAAAGTCATTTCTTTCAAAATCTTGCGACTTCTAAGAGCACACAATCATATGCCACTTACCGAGTCAGGATGATTTTGTTGAACTATGGCCAGGGCCTGCCATATAGGCAAGCTAGAGGGAGCTATATTTGCAGAAAAAACCAAAGGGCATCCATCAAGCTGAAAGCAGAATATAAACCAAAATGGTTCCGCAGTTATCAGCATAATGTCTGCCTCATATCAACTGACCCAGGATTGTCTGGGATACTGCACAAGATTCTGCAGAAGAAATAAATTTGTAGGAGAATCATGCAGTGTATATGACCTAATGCAAGTCTTACTTGGCCCATTAAAGGAGCAACAATCACGCAATACAATCATATTCCTATTTACTTGATAATTCACAGGAAAAAACAGGAAAAACCTATAGGATGGGGTGGGCAAGTATGACCTTCCTTTTTTTTTCAGCCTATAACTCCCACCTGTCCTAGCCAGCATTACCATTTGAAAGGAATTATGGGAGTTGAAGTCCAAAAACATCTGAAATGCCACAGTTGCCCACTCCTGCTGTAAGGAATCCATAAACTAGAATGGTGGGTAGGCTATTTTTAACCTCAAAGGCACATTGCTTCATTTGCAATGGTGATGGGTGTGTGTGCAAGTGTGGGTTGGGCCAAGTACCAAAGATAAGACAGCGCACAACAGTGGAATGGATTGGCTCAGAGGGTGTTGGAGTCTCTTTGGTGGAAGATTTTTAAAGAGAGGCTGGAGTGCTATCTTTCAGAAGTGCTTTGATTTGTATTCCTGCATGGGAAGGGGTTGGAATTGCACACCCTTCCAGTTCTTCCAGCATCCAACTCTATGATTCTATACATGCACACTACTCAATGAGTAGGCTTAAAAAGCCAGATTGGCACATGCTGGAGAGGGGGTGTCTCAAATATAAGTCCAATAGGCTTCAATAAAGTATACTTTGAGTAGATCCACAAGGATCTCTTTCTTTGACAGAAGAAAAGCAAAACTAGAGTAGACCTATTGAATCAATGGCTCAATGGTAAGTTAACATTCATATAAGTTCCATTGATTCAATAGGACCACCCTAATTGGAAATGGCAATTGGATTGTTAAGTTTAAATTGTTCTACTCAGTTTGCATTTCATTCTTTGAACGAATTGTCCATCTTAATTTGTTATTTATTTCTGATTTCTAACAGTTTCTAACTCTCCTTTCCAAGACCTTCCTCCCACCCAAAAAAGTCTGCATCCCTATTTTACTATTTATTGTGTTGTGTGCCTTCAAGTCATTTCAGGCTTGTAATAATCCTAAGGCCAATGTGGCATAGTGGTTTGAGCATTTGACTACAACCCTGGAGACCAGAGTGCAATTGCTTGCTTGGCCATGGAAACCCATTGAGTTACCTTGGGCATGTCACACATTCTCAGCACCGGAAATCTCATGATAGGTTCAGCTTAGGGTTGCCATAAACAACTAGAATGCACACAATAACAAGGCAAATCTATCATGGGGTTTTCCTGGCAGAATTTGTTCAGAGCGGGTTGTCCATCCTTTGAGGCTGAGAGACTGTGATTTGCCCAAGGTCATCCTGTAGTGAAGCTGGGATTTGAACCCGGGTCTCCAGTGTCCTAGTCCAACATTCAAACTACTACACTGGCTCTCTCTTTAGTATTTGTACTACAGAATTTGTCTATTGTACTGTCATGTCACTAACTTATCTGGTAGTTATTTTGAGGGTGTTTAATTAAAAGATGCCTCCTCCTTCCCTTCACACTTAACATCACTTCTAATTGGGGCAAAAATCTTAACATACTACAGTCAAAGGAATGCACTGGTTGCATTTATAGCAATGCACTAATTCTGATCCTACTAATACCAGATTTCTACAGATTGCTTTACTTACATATGCATGCTTTAGGTTACTTACAGATGCATAAAGAAATATCATTCTGCACCTACTCACTGTCAGAGCCTATGTATGTTTATTGAAAGTCCATTTGCTGCAGAGGCAGCTCACTATTGCTCCAGATGTCCTGCAGCAAAATCTAGTGAATGAACCCAGTCACTGGGGCCAAATTCCACCAAGCCACCTGACCCTTACCACATGAGGCCTTTTGCATTGGTGTAAGGAGAGGTGTGTCTGTGTGTGATGCTCTCAATGACCTGTCAACTTGGTGACCCCATGAATTTCATAGGGTTTTCTTAGGCAAAATCGTTTTAGTATATGATTCAGAAATGGCATTCTACATCTTCTTTCATTAGCCCCAAAGTGTTACTTTGGTGTGTTAGCTAAGCCTGAATCCGTGAAAATGGCTGCGTTGGAAGACCCTGCTACATAGAATCAACGACGTTACATGCCTTTAGTTTTAAGTATGTTTACTCTGGCCAACTAATGCTGTTTTTAAAGGGGTTGTTACTGGAGATTCTCTAGTAGGGCCACCCCCAGTCGTTCAGATCTGCCAGACCTTGCTGTGTCTGAAAGGAAAGTCCCTCTCTCATTAGGGCTTAATCTGGAGGCAGCCTCCCGCCCGGTGCTACCACTGTTATGCTGAAGGTTTCTGCAGTGACTCATATGGGAAGGGAGCGGGAGGAAGAAATAATAATATTAAAAACCTTCTCATCAGCACCTTTGTTCTGATTGTTTCAGCTGGAGAAACGAGGCGAGGAGGCATAAGGTTTGTTACTAAAATAATATTGACAGTGGAGGACTTTGAGTTACGCAGAGTGCAAATTGAGAACAAGCTATTCTTCTCCTAAAATAAAATTGCCCAAAAAAAAAAAAAAGCTAAACAGAAATCTGGAAAAGAAGAGAGAAGTGAGAGGGGAAACCTGAAGTCGTTTCAGCGGATTGCTTTTATATTGGCATCATATGTTTCCAAACTCCTTCTAGTCAATCTGCTGAAGGGCTGGAATGTGTCCACCTTTGGGGTGGTGCGTGTGTGTGTTTTCCCCTCTCTTTCTTTTCGACCATTATTATTACTATTATTTTCAATTCGCGTTTCAGTTCCAGCTCCCCAAACTCTTTGATCTTTCTTGCTGTCTCCTTACCCGGAAGAGAACCCTCGCCCGCTCAGCTGGGAGCTCGGAGCACACGTGGAAAGCCTGGCGCGGCTCCATGTTCTTGCCAAATTTAGTCACACAAAGAGGCCAGAAAGGGGAGAGAAAAAAAGGATGAAAGAGACAGCCGGCGGGACTTCAAAGGGAGCCGCCGCTCCGCCTCCGCGCGCCCCCGAACCCCGCCTTCTGCCTATATAAGGACGGGCTCGTCGCGGTGGCCTTTTCTCACGCAAAACCCCCGTTTCGGCCGCCCGCTCGCCCCCGCCCTGTCGGTTTCGCTGCTTTATTATTTGCAGGGAATTTTGCAAACACATTCCTCTGTCTCTCTCGCCACTCCCCCCCCCCGGTTAAAACTCAATAGTAAAGAGGGAAATAACTAGTTTTCCTTTTTTTAAAAAAAGCATGAAATGCCACACACAAAACCACTTACTCCACCACGGCTCTTTTCTGGATGGATTTTCTCCTTTTCCCCTCCACCCCGCGCCCGTCTCCTTCATACAAATAGGGCTCGGAGATTCCCAAACGGTTACAAACTTTTCTGCTCGCTTGGGGTTGCGTCTTCTGCCTGGGACGTCAGGAACGTGAGCGCCAGGCTTTACAAGATCGAGTCCCTACTATGCCTTTTCACTTGCAAGAGGTTAGATGCAGCAAATTGGCTAGGGGATTCTGGGAGCTGAAGTCCAATAAGGAAACTTTCCCAGCCTCAGGGCTACATGTCTGGGATAGCCCTGGAAGGGTGTTTTGGGATAACAGAGTTTAGTGTGGTTTTGCCTTCTACACACCGGAGGCTCAAGACGGGAATCAATCCCCGAACCTCTTAAAGGCTTGTGCCCGAAAAGAGATGCTTTCTTCTCTCTGGGCGAAGGGCGCGCGCCTTGCCTCCCTCCTCGCTGCTTTCTCCCACAAAGCTGGGATTTGGAGCAGAGATTTCTAGGCGGTCCTGCTTCTCTGTTTGTTGTGCGCCCTGGTTGTTGCGCTTCATCCTCAGCATTATTTATTCAGCAAATTATTTATTACTATTATTATTATTATTATTATTATTAAGAATCCGTGTTGTGTCTCTCCCACTTCCGTTGTTTGTGATATTGCCTGAGACTTTGGGTTCCTGTTGTACCTTCACCAGACCTACAGTTTGGGCCAAAGACTGCGATCTTAAACCATTTTACCTAGGTGTAAACCCCACTTGGATGCAAGTGAGCTGACTCCCCTCATAGCAGGATTTCTCTCTGAGATCCCGAATTCGAGCGCCTAGAAATAAAATCCATTGCATTTAAAGAACACTCAACCCTCCTCTGTTAAATTATTCCTCGGACGCCCACCCGCAACTGCCGGGGCTGATTTGGGACGTTGATCTAACAGGAAGGTCCGCTTCCCCACCCCCACAGCCCTTTCCTTCCTTGAGATAAAGTTTCATGCAGCAGGCGCGGCTGTTTCTTTCACTGCCCTCTTTCAAGACCACGCGCATCCTCATCCTATGGAGTGATTAATAATTCCTGGCAGACGTGTGTTGGGAAGTAAAGGCAGTGAAATAATACCAATGTCACTTCTTAGGTGAGTTCATTGGTGTTCAGACAGTTGAGATCCCTCCCTCCAGTTAGTATCCCTCGTTTAATGCCCCAGAAAACGTAAATTAGGCGATGCATTGCATTCCAAGTGCAACAACTCTACGGTCGGGATCTGTCTTTTCCATTCCGTGGTTTATCATCCACTACTGTTAAACTTGTTTCACCCCAAGTGGTTAGTCAGATCCACACTTCAGGTTTTTTCCAAGCATCTTTTCAAATAGGGTCAAGTTTCTGATGAAGATATGTCGACCAAACCTCATATGGCGCAAGGCAGCAATGCGCAGCTCTATGCACGTTTCCTCGCCAATTGGACCTAAGGATGCGAGCAGGCTTACTTGGGAAGGACGTTCAGTTAAACGCAAAGGGGTGTCCTTCTCAGCATGCGCAGGAGCTCAGGGCAAGGCTTGGACCCTAAATACTTTTAATTGAGACGTCATTGAGCACAGTAGAGCTTACTTCTGCGGCATAGGATTGCGGTATAAATCTGATTGAGACCTATCATGTGGATATATATCCAGATGCAACTCCCACTTAGTTCAGAGAAGCTGGGGATTAGTTATTCCTGATTAGATCTGAGCAGGAGCTGCAATCCCAAACGGGAAGAAAAATCCTGTGGAAATCATCGGTAACTCTGCACTTCAAAAGACAGCTTCTGTTTCAGAGTTTAGGACTTTTGAAGTGGTGGAGAACCTCAACCTACTCACCCACACCCGTGAAACCTTGGCGCAACCCAATCCTGTGAATGCTTATGTGTGTGTGCCTATCAATTCATGGCAACCCCATGAATTTGGCAGGGCTTTCTCAAACATGGAAAACTCAGAGATGGTTTTTGCCAGTTCCTTCCTCTGAAACAGAGCCTACAGCACCTGGTATTCATTGGCAGTCTCCCATCCAAGTACTGGTCTGACCTTGCTTAGCTTCCTATTCAAATGTAATTCCTGTTGGGTTGAATAGTGGTCACTCTAAAGTAAGAAACTACACACTTCCATCCTCACAGGAGGGCTGGGTGGCTGGATAAGACAGCGCCTATGAAGGGTAGAATCAAATCCCATTTACAGGAGAGCAGGTCCCACAAAAATAGGCCAGATTCCTCGGTTCCTAGAAGCTATGGAGGTTCAGCCCTAGTTAGTACTTGGACCCTGGTACTTGAAGGTACCAGGATCCTTGGACGTAAGTGTACTTGGACTTGAGTGTTGCGTGCTTTCAAGTCAGTTAGGGACTTATGGCGATCCTATGAGAGCGTTTTCTTGGCGAGATTTCTTCAGAAGAGGTTTTGGCCTTTCTCTGAGGCTGAGACCGTGTGACTTGCTCTGGGCCATCCAATGGGGTTCTCATGGCTGAGCAGCAATTCGAACCCTGGTCTCCTGGAGTCTTAGTCCAACTCTCAACTGTTACACTCCATTGGCGGGAGACGCCAAAGAATATCAGGCAGTGTAGGCTCTAATTCAGAGGAAGGCAATGGCAAAACACCTCTGAGTCTTCCTTGCCAGAAACTATGAAATCCATGGGGTCCCTACAAGCGGTCAGGCGCACACACGGATCCCTCGAAGCAGGATGGGACGAGCGCGCTTTGAACGCAACTTTCTCTTACTTCCTCGGGGGCTTGGCGCTCGCTCTCCTGAACTTTTATCAGGTAGGTCCCGAGCCCCCGCTGCAGCGTATGCGGGAGTCCCGAAGCTTTGAAACAGACGCTCGCCCGGCTTCTAAACCTCGGCTTTCCTCTTTGACATCTTTGTGTTGCCTGCAAGTCAGCTTTGACGTGGGGAGTTGAGGTTTTCCTGAGTTTATCCTCTTGTCATAAATCGTTACGCCTCTCCTCTCCCTCTCCTCTCCCACCCCCCCACAGCCGCTCCAACAACCCCTCCCTCTCATCTCCCACCAAAAAAGAGAGAGAGAAGTAGCTGCCTTGGAATGGGAAAACCTCCAGCCTACATGAAAGGGGAAAGAGGGGAGATTTTTTTTCCCTTTTTTGCTTCAATTAAAAAAAGAAAACAAAACGCGGGAGGGGGAAGAGGACACAAAGCTCCTTTCCCTTTAATTAAACGCCCAGTTTATTTTGAAGGGGAGGGTCCGATTTGAAGCCTCTCTGGCTCCAAGGGAAGGGGGCGTTACATTTGCAACCCGGCGGAAGTGCATACCACATGCCTCTGCTTTTGCAGTAACTCCTTTTTATTAAATATCCAGAGTGACAGACATATATGTATGTAATTTTTTTAAGTGAAGTAGGGATGGGATGGAGCATATTTACCAGCCGATGGGCATGTAGGCTGATAGAAAAAGGGAGGGGAGAAGGAGGGGTGGAAAAAATAGATTTAGGGCAAATTTCAGAAACAGGCACAAATCCTTCCCTAATTGTTTTATTAGAGGGATCAGATTAATACTAAACCTCCGTGTGAACAGCACTCCCTAGAGAAAGCTTCCCTTTCTCTCTCCCCTCAACCCACCCCGCTCCTCCTCCGGGGTCCAGGCACAGTAAACACCACCAAAATTGACACAAATCTCGTTGGAGCTCGAAAGGATTTCACCATCCTGCCTCGATATTTTTTTTAATGGCAATTCCAATCGATTAGACACATGCTAATTGGAGACCCAAATGCTAATCGTTCTGACAGCTAATAAGAGTTCTCTGTTTTTAAAAACACACACACAATGCCTTTCCTAGGGTATTATCTTGGCTGTGACTTATTAGAAAAGTTCCTCATCGAGAGATCTTTAATTTCTTACCAAGTTCTTCCTCATCCAACCCGCTCTCTCTTTCCACTGTCTCTCACACACTTTCCTTGCCTTTCCTAAGCTGCCAAGCGTTAAAAGTGGACCCACGTAAAAACTTAATATATAAACGGCAAAACACTAAAATCACATATCCCTGTTAAAGAAAATCCATAGCTTATCTAAAGATTTTGGTTGGTTTTCCGAAGGGGAAGCTCTCTCTGCCGGAATACCTCAAATGGATCCTCCCTTTTCGTACTAATTCTCCTCTCCCCACACCCTGCATTTAAGTGGTTCCCATTAAGTAGTTTTAAACTACAGCAATTTCGAAGGCAGAGGGAGGGGCCCTGCAAACGAGGATGGCCGTCCCAACAATTAACATGAAGGGGAAAATAGGATACGAATTCAGGCGGAACAAGATCTAAACTTAACCCATCGGCCCTTAAAACTTCTCCAGGTTACAAGCAGCGCTTGGTGGGAAGTGAGGGAGGCGTGAAGGTAACTTACTTGGCAGAGCGCGCATGTCACCGCCCTATCTGCGGTAGCGTTAACTCCGATGGAAGGACGTCCCATTCATTTCAATGGGACTCGTTTCCAAGGGAAGTCTGTCTGCATTGCAGCCCTGTTTTATTTCACAGCGGCTCAGAAATTAAAACAAACATAGGAACTGATTCCAGTAGGACTTTCTTCCAAACAAGACTGCAGCCCTGTAGGCACTGAAGAATTAGCCCCTTTGAACACAGCGTGACTCCCTTTTCGATTAAACACGCCTTTACATTCAGGCTGCCATTCCGTGTAGGAGGACCTGCCTTCTTGAACACAGCCGGGGGAAATTCGGAGTAACTATCAGTGTAGGATCGGCCTGGAGCGCGGCGCCTAGGCGGCGCAAACCGAGGCATGTTTACTCAGATGTAGGTCCCACTATGATGGGTGGACCTTACGCTTAGGTAAGCGAGCTTGTAGCCACAGCATCTTTGGACTTCCAAGCGAGCCTCCATCCCTCCTCAGTGGTTTTGAGAAGAAACAAAGGTGGGATCTTTAACGTCAAAACACATTTCCCTCTAACTAACCACGGAATGCTTAGTTTCTTTCCTCTCCCTCTTCTTCTTGATAGACTGTCTGCCTCGGACTGATTGGGTTTTGATTACAGATCGCCGAAGGAATATATATATATATATATCACGAAAATATATTCCACATTTGCTTGTTTCGACTCAACTTCTAGAACAGTCTTATTGAAAGAAGTAGTCCCCGCTCCCACGCGTGTGTCCCAGAACACAGACACACAGGTCGTTTTCAGAAAATAGATTAGAAAACGGGCCTCACGTGTTTGTGATGATGGTGTTTCTATTCTTCAGTCTCATCTTTGGTGCTGTGTTTTCAGTTCGGTTAAAACAAAACAGAATCCCTTGTGTTTTCAAAACAGAAAGCTCCCATCGCAAAAGCATTTTGCTAGGAAGCCTTATCCAACTCGATGCCGTTATACTCAAGTAAATGTGTGCAAGAAGAGGCTGAGGGTCTGATTTCCCCCTCCTTCTCATGAACATCTTAATAACAACAAAAATATTGATAACATGTTCTATTCCACTTTAGCATACTAATTTTGGCACACTTCAATTATTGCACACGAGGAAGAAAGGGAAGTGTTTGGCCTTATCTAGAGAAATAGTATAGGTAAATTGTTGTTTTAAGAAGACACAGTCCAATCCTACGCTTATTTCTCCAGGTAACCGTACCATTCAGTTCAATGGGACTTACTGTCCGATAAATCCAACCCCTGTAAGGATAAGCATCCTTCTCTGAATTTCGCCTCCAAATAAGATTCTAGAGGTCCATTATTATACCTGTCTACTAACCCACAGTCTATATCGCCTGCTCATTTTTGATCCTTTTATCTCTCTTCCCGCCTTACCATTTTTAACAACGTCTCTTTCTGCCTATCTTTTTAAAACTGTAAATATAAACAAACAAGAACACCCACACGAGCCTCCCCCACCCGCTTTTCAGCCACAAAACAATTTTATATGTACGCGCTCCCCCTCCTTTTCAAAAAGGGGAAGTCTGAACAAAGCAGCCTAGAAAAACATCCTTGTTCCAGATTTGTCTGAAGATGTTCAGATAACTATTATTTGCCCTCTCTGGAGAGGCTTCCTTGGGGAGGGGGAGAGTGAATTAGAAGCCTCCACCCCCTTGGAAATACCAAGTCTCTTCTCACCCTCGTCGCTTAAAAAAAAGAAATCCCCTCTACCCAACTAAGATAATAATAATAAAAAAATATGAACGACGCCAGGAGAATTGGGGAAGGGGGCACTCAAAGCGATTAAAGTGCAAACCACAGTAGTGAGGCTTTTTTAGGATGAGCGGGGGAACACATTTTGACCTATTTTTCTAGCACTCCCTTTTTTTGGTTACACCTCTCCTTCGTGATCCTAACCAGGCACCTTTCCCTATGTGGAACTTGGAAGCTGAGATTCCCCACCGCCACCACCAAACTTATTCCCTGGCGTGCCTCCCCTTGCTGTGCCAAAATTAAAAAAACAACAACTTTGAGTACATTTAATAATCCAAAGAGAGAGAGATTCCATTTCTCACCCTCTCCCGTTTTCCAGTTTGCTTCCTAAGCTGGGTTTAGGTTGTTGTGGGGGGGTTTTCCACCACCCTCCCTCCCCTCCTTTCTCTGGATGGCTACATTTCCTTTTTCTCTCCCTCTCTCAAGAGCGTCTATCAATGCGCTGTCAATCAGAGCGGCGGCTTCTCTTTCATCTTCTTCCTCCCGCCCCCACCCTTTCAACAGAGCGAGCTGGAGCGCGAGAGGAAGGGAGGGGGGAGAAGGAGGGGGAGGAGGGAGTGGGTGGAGGGAATGTTAAAGTTACCTTACAGAGGGAGCGAGAACGGCTTTTCCTTTACTTCGCACGGCCTCTCATCCCAGCAGAGCCGGGCGGCTCAGAGGGCTCCGCGCAATCCTCCCTCTCCACGCGCTCCCGCACCCACGCGGGGCCTCGTGTCGCGCGAAGCAGGAGCAGTCCTCGAGCGAGGGAACCCGCGCCTTCTTTTCCTGCCGGCACGCGCCCCGAAAGACCCGGGGGTCGAGGCCGGGGAGCGCGGGCTCTCTTTCTGACACCCCCCTCCCACTCCGTGTGGATTGTTTGCCAGGCTAACCCGGCCCACGAAGTGGAGCTGCCTCACCTGAGGGACAGAAGAAGAGCCGCGGCCATCTCGAGCACCCTTTGACTTTCAGACGGCACTAACTGGACCCGCATGTTTATTCTGAGGACTTGCGCACCTTGGACGAGCTTTGGCTTCTTCTTTTTTCCTTTATGATACATTTCTGAGGGAGCTAACTTTTTTTTTTTAAGGAAACTTCTGAAGGCGCTCCCCGTCCCTTCTCCTGTCATCCGAGAAGTTTTTGGCTCTTGTTTCCCCCCTCACCCAAGGGATTTTCTGTATCGTCCACCCACAGCACCGCTGGCGAATCCCAACCTCCCCGGTCCCTTTTTTTTCCTCCTGGGAGCCGAGGACAGCGAAGAGGAGGGAGCACCAATTGGGAAGGGGGAGGCGAGCGCTCCCCTGGCCGAGGGACAAAGGCCGAGTCCCGGTGTGTGTGAGGGAAAGAGCGCGTGTGTAGGACCGCGTGCGCGCGCGCCACTTTTCTTTCTTCTTTCTCCCCACCCCAACTCCGTGAGCTCTCGCTCTCTCTCGGGTTTTCCCTTCCCTCGCTGAGGCATGCAGGCCTGGTCTTTTCCCTTCCGTCTCCGCATGGATTTTTGAGAAAGGGGAGGGGGCTTTTCCAGTCTCACCGAGCGCGCCCGCTCGCCCGCCTCGTCGCTCCCCGACGTTGGAGTCCGAGCTGCCCTGTCAGAACCTCTCGACGCGCTTCCCTCTCCCCCGGTCCCTCACCGCCAAAAATAACCCCCTTCTCCACAGGAACGTTATTTCTGCGCACTATTTCGCTTTCTAAAGAAGAGACCAAACTGGGCTGAAGAGAAATCAGGCATTTATTTAAAAAAGCCAAACAAAAACCGAAGCAGAAGAGAGAAAGCAAAGCAAAACGGGAAGAGGCGCAAACTTGTCCAGACTTTCCTGTCCTCTTGCGGCAGACACAACAGAAACCGGGAGGGGAGGGGAAGGGAGGGGAAGCGGGAGCCTGTATCCCGCTCGGCCACTCTCCTCCTCCCTTTCTCTTAAAGGCCGACAGACAAAATAAGACAGGCGAGGCCACGCTCTCGCTCTCTGTCCTCTTTTCCCCTCCCCCCAGGTGTTTGGCTGTGGATGGCATGGGGAGGGGGGAGGGCACTCACTTTAGGCTGAGAGGCGTGTGTGAGTGAGTGTGTGTGGTGGGCGGGGGGGGGCGGGGGAAATCCCCTGCGAGACTGGAGCGCAAGGAGAGCGGCTCATCCAAGACTTCTAACTTCCACCATTCCTCCCTATTATTCCTCCTCGTCCTCCTCTTCTCGTCCTGCATTCCCTTCTGTCCTTCTCTCGACCCCCCACGCCCGCCGTCCCTTCCCGGTTTCCTTTCCTTTCCTCCCGGGCTGGAGCAGCCTCGAAAGAGCCAGCAGCCACTATGCCTCAGCTCTCGGGAGGCGGCGGCGGCGGCGGCGGCGGCGGCGGGGACCCAGAGCTCTGCGCCACCGACGAGATGATCCCTTTCAAAGACGAAGGCGACCCCCAGAAGGAGAAGATCTTCGCCGAGATCAGCCACCCGGAGGAAGAGGGAGACTTGGCCGACATCAAGTCTTCGCTGGTCAACGAGTCGGAGACGATCCCCAGCAGCAACGGGCATGAGGTAGGGAAAGTCACGGGCGTCGAGTTTGGGCCAGTAACCGGGGGCAGAGGGAGATGGTACGACAGCTGATCGGGTGAAAACAAACTTTCTGGAAGGAACGATTGTCAAACGCTAGTTACCAACGGGAGCACCGAGAAAGTTCGGTTACCCACACGGAACAACTCCGGGTTCATTCTGTTTTGGGGGGGACTTCGGAGAAATGGGGAATGGAACCACCTTCGCAACTTCTTTAGACTCCGCGTCTTAAAACGGCAAATCGCCTTTCGCAGGAAAGAGTTCCTTGCCAGGCGTTCGATCTGGAGCGGTTTGATATGATTCTAAGGAGACACTGGTTTCCCTGAAATATTAAAGGAAGAAGAATTGTGTTTTGGAAGCGGGGAAGGGAATTCTTTTCATAGGCGAGCTGAGGAAAGGGGGGTGCGCGTGCACGCGCGCGCTGGGCGTGGAGAACGGGAAACCGGGAACCGCCAAGTGGGATACTGTTTTTGACCGCGGCGCTTTGAAAGCCGATACGCCGCTGTTCCCCGTGAATGAGCAGCACTTGGCGCGGCGGCGGGAGTGGAGCTGGAAGCTGCCGGCCGCTGCTACGTCTCCCCGCCTCCCGCGCACTTCCTCTTTGGAGTTGTGGCTTGAGGCAAGCGCAGAGGTTGAAAAGCGGCGGTTGTATCGCTTACCCAACCTTTAATCCACCTGTTACCTTTCTTCCATTTGACCCTCCCCCTTTTTTTTGTGATGGAGGGAAAAGGGGCGTTTAGTGGGGACGGAAGCATGTTGCTACGTCTGCCTTCCCGCAACACACACTCGTCAGGTTTTTGCAAAACCGATCCCCTCTGCTTCGTTTCCTCTTTTGTTTGTCGATCACAATGGAGGCTGAAACATAAGCCTTTCCACCCGAGCTGAGAGATTAAAACTCGAGTCTGGTGCCGCTTATAGTGCATATTATCGCGGTTACACTCAGTGCCTTGCCTTGCCCTAAATGTGCCAAGGGAAGGCAAGGGGCAGCGTATGTGGAGAGAGGCGCGTGGGCGGCTAGGGTGCAGCTCCCTCGTTCGAGAGGGAGCAATGAATGAGCTGAAGGGTTAGAAAGTGGTTGATGTGCATCTTTCAGGGGCAGAAAAGGGGAGGTAGGTCATACAGTTTGAACTGTTAAAGCAAACAAGAAAGTTCAACCATAGGCTCAGGGTCCGACTTTGGCAGGACTGTGGCCCTAGGTAGGCAGACCTCCCATGTATATACATTGTTGCCAGAGGAAACAGGATGAGGCAGACACGTGCATTAATCAAGTCTGAACTTCAGTAAATCTGAGCATGTTTCAGAAAAAAATGATACATAAAAGATACTTGAAGCAACCTGAGTACTCTTTACTTTTCTAGGTTCACTGGCAGGGCCATTGGAGCTAGGAGTTGGTAGTTGCTTCTTTGCTAGGAGTTACCAAAGCAGTTGGGGGCTGGGACAAAAACAACCAGCAGAACTGTCTCAAGCATGCATACTTTAAATAAATTCAGTTCAAAATCCATGCCATCTACATTCCAAGCTGCAGTCCTGAAAGTAAAGCATAATGAAAGTCAGCAGGACTTTGTTCAGAGATGGAACTGAGTTACAAACTTGCTCCAGTTTTAGCTGAGTATTGTTTACCTTTCCTTTATGTTATTCTCATTGTTTCTAGACAGCCTCCAACATTCAGAGGAGCTTGTACTGATTGATTGGAAAATAGTGGCCTGTTAACTTTACTGTTAGTAAATAATACATGTTATTCTGGTGTTTTCAGTAAGCAAGCTTGTTAACTATTAGTCTGTAGCTTGCTTAACTGGTATACCAATTAGTGCATAATTCTATTTTTTTTTTCATTGTTTGGTGTGAGGATGGAATATACTTCCTTCTTCTCTAGACTATAGTCAATTACCTAGAAGTAAGCTCTGTTTAATGCAATGAGACTTGTTTCTAAGTATTCATAGGATTGAACTGTAAATCAATTTTAATACTATCAGCAGGTTTGTATGAATCAAAGAATCATATAATACCATTAAGCCTAGAGTAGCCATGAAATTTCTTGGGTTAATATCAGCAAGGTCAGAGCATTAGTCATAAACTCTTTAAGGGATTTGCATATATGTTGGGTAACTTATCAACTTAAAACAAACTAGGGACTTTTTTCTTTAAAAAAAAGTTAGTTCAGAGACACTCAGTGCCATTTTTCATTAAAACAATAACAACCAAATAAAAACTGGAAGCCATTATGTCACTGAAAATGGAAAGCTAGTAAAGTTGCGCAAAGTGGGAGAACATAAAACTTTTGTCACCTTTTTTGACTCATCATCTCATAGCATAATTTAGGAAGTAGTTCTGTAGCCATTGGACACTATTAGGTTTTAGCATGAACAAATATAAAGCACAAAAAGAGTGAAATGGGTATGAATGTGATAATGACATTTGGTGATTTCTTTCTGACTAGGTGTCCAGGCAAGGCCAGTCTCAGGAAACTTACCATGAGAAAGGCAGAGAACATCCTGAGGAAGGTGAGAGAGCAAGAACTGCTTTTTTTTTTAATTTACAAAGGTTTCAGACTTTATTGCTTTATGTTGTTGTTGAGGTGGACCTGTAATGTTGACTATATGTGAGTTTTGTAGTATCTGTGTAATGTTAATAGGTGCATGTGGCAACCTGCCATCAATAGACAGTATACTTGTTCATGTGCCTTCAAGTCACCTGTCAACCTATGGCAACGATATTAATTTCACTGGGTTTTCTGAGGCAAGGAATACTTAGAGGCAGTTTTGACTGTTCCTTCCTCTGAAATACAGGCTACAGAACCTGGTATTCATTGGAGATCTCCCTTCCAAATACTAGCCAGGGCTCACTCTGCCTAATTCCCAAGACCAGACAGGATCTGGTGCCTTTAGGTTATTTAGGCAGTACAGTATACCTATATGTTGATGGGTTGTTTTTTTTAAATAGTTCTATATTCCTGTCAAAAGGTTCACTTCTTGCCTTGTACGTCTAAACCATGGGTATGTTTCCACAGATCATTTTAGTTCCCCCAACAACATAGCATGGGGATGATCCATTATTACATTTACTTTACAAGAAAGCAGATGTCCATTTTAATCCTACCAGGAGGCAATTGTATTTACAACCTACCTCCCTGCATCTGCCTTTTTTTAAAGTTCAGGAGAGGTTACTTCAGTGATCACTAAAGCGTGATGTAAGAATCAGCATAATTCAAATAGCACAGTGGTCGTCTGAAGTGCTAATTAACTAAATATTTTGGATGGCCCTCAAATTACATGATTTGATGAGGGTTTTTTCTCCAGTCATTAGCTGAACATATTCTTACGGCAAAATCTATTGATTTCAGGTTGTTGAACACAGAACTGACTCTTGTTGAAGGAAAATAGCAGTGAAGGGTTGGTAGTCCTTGTCAATAAGACAAGGTAATATGAACTCTGTAAAATTCAGCATTTCAGCTTCTGTCTGGGTGCTTGCAAAATAGCTATTATCATTTAAATTAGACTTTAAGCAGATTAAAAATGGAACCCCCTATGATGAATAGTCCCAGCACTAGCAGCAGGGTACTGTTGTATGCCAGCCTGAACTCTTTTTCTCCTTAATTGCGTCTAATTGGCATGATCAGAATAAACTTATTCATACATCACATATACAGACTACAAGAGGGATGTTTGTTAAACAAATACCAAAGCCAGTTAGAACATCTCAGTCTAAGTCATTCACTGGAAAAAAGACTGAATCTACTTTTAAGAAATATCTTCATATTTTAAGATATTTATTTGAAATGTTAGTATCATTGGTATGCAATAGGCTGAGGTGATGATGGTGATTGCATTTTTTTCTTCTTCTTCTGGGAAATGTCATCTATATACTGAAATCTGCCCAAAATCTGCTGGTAGAATTCAGATAAAACTTGTACCCACTTTAACAACATCCTTCTAAAAGACCTAAGGAATTTAAAACAGTAAATACTGACAATAAAAAACTGGATTTTTTAAAAATATAAAATGCAGGAAGAATGCTAATTGCCATTTTGTATGGAAATTTCTTACACATTAGAATCTTAAGTAGTAGCTTAATTAATGAGTTTTGCTTTTCACAGGCAAACACACTGATGGTGGCTTATATAATAAAGGACCATCTTACTCTGGTTATTCTGGGTATATCATGATGCCAAATATGAACAATGACCCCTATATGTCTAACGGATCTCTTTCTCCACCGATCCCTAGAACAGTAAGTTTACTTTTCTTATATCTAACTATCTGTCTGCCTGTTTAGAGAAGGAAAGGGAGACTACTATGTAAAGATGAGAGTTGTTAGCAAACCTTTAGTTGTGATAGGTTTAAAGAAGAATGCTTATTATTAATTAAGATGCTGACAGAACATTCTTGTTGCTCAGGTTCATTTCTTACTGTGTATAAGCTTTCTAGGAATTTTGAAACACCTACAGAAGAGCATAAAAGGTGAATCATGAAAAATAGCTTGGTAGTGTGACTTTAGTGATAGGCATAACCATTGGTTTAACTTTGTGGCACTTGTGATGTGGAGTTTCCTATGAAGAGTGATACTATTGTGTAAGTGGTCAAACAATGCAATACATCAGCAATCCTCTGTATCAGAACTATGAAGACATTACCAACGTGGCCCTCCAATTGCCTCCTTTTAATATGAATGCATTGCATATCAGCAACATTTTAAAACAGCTCTAGGTATCCTTAATAGGCTTGGTGTCTCAGTGATAAGTATTATCTTCCAAACTAAGCGAGATTTTTTAAAAAATAGTGGCTACTTAAAAATGTGCTAGTTTGTCAGAGTTTTCTCTATGCTGGAGCCTTTGCTAGTATTTTGCTTAAATAATTGCTTAAATAGTTGGTTTAATTAATTGTATAGTTGTGTAGAAAGTTTACAGGATTGGTCTGAGATGAAAGTTTATTGAATTTTAAGACATCATTGTATTTCTTGTCAGTTGACTGAGTGGCATAGAAGAAAGCAAGTGGTTAAAATGAGACAGCTGCCTTTGTATCCTGATTACACTGGAAGGAGAGCTGAATGCGTTATAATTTTGAAGTCTGGGCATGTAACTCCTATATATAAATAGTGAAAATTAGGCATTTGGTGAATGATCTCAATGCATGCATTCTGAACAACTGGATTTGTTGCACCTCTGTGATAAATGTATAGTTGGTGGCAACCATGGCTTACTAATGTATTATGTTTGAAGTGGCTCTAAGTCTACAATTTTATGTACACTTATTTGGGACCTAGTCCCATTTAAAGTTTGTTAGACTGTTTGTTAGGTGCCTTCAAGTGGACTCTGACTTATGACAACCTCCTCACAGGATTTTCTTGGCAAAATTTATTCAGAGGGGGTTTGCCATTGTGTTCCCCTTCCACTCAGCAACTGTGACTTGCCAAAGATCACCAAGCAGGAGTCTATGGCTAAGTAGAAATTTTAACAGTAGTCTTACAGAATCCTGGTCCAACACTCAAACCATTTACATTGTGCTAGTAAGATTTACTTTTGAGTAAACTTGAATGCAATTTCACTGCTTGTCTCAGAACTCATAGTGTAAAAACATAAGATGTTCTTTTTAGTGCTGTGGTACTTCAGTGACAACAACTCTGGCTAAGGTTTTGGAGCTAGAGACATTATTCTATGCCATTGAGTAAGACAGGCAGCTAAAGCAGGTTACATAACAGTGCTTCTTGTTCTGATGTTCATGTATTACTCATGATTCCAAACATCACCCCAAGAAGTAAAGTTTACAAGTTTTGGAAAACTGTGGAATACATAAGGAAATAGCTTATGAAACTTCTAAAAATGTATTAGATATTTTTCTGATTTAGCATGTCTCCATGTTTTCTATTTATTTTAGAAGCATTTGCCTTGGTTGTATATGCACTTGAAAATACTGGTAAATTATCATTGTGTATGTCTCCATCTAGACTTAAAATATATTATGAAGACCTTCTCTGGCAGAATCAAGCTCAGCCTTGCAGTTAATTTTATAATCTAAGCACCTTGAATTGTGTTTTATATCTGAAAAAAATTAAAAGTATAGTAGATTGTATTAAAACCCTATAGGTACATATATTCACATGGACATAATAACAAACCCAAAGTTTGCATTTAAATCTGTTGTCAATATATCTGACCTTTTGAAAGATTAAAATGATTCTGTTTTGCTATATTGCTAAGCAGTTCCTTTAAGCATGCTAGTTTTACTAAAAAAAAATTTTTTTTTAAAGAAACAACAGCAGTTTACTGGCTAAATAACATGTTCCTGCTTTTTTAGATATTCAGAGGAAATTGTACATATAGAGTTAACTCATCTGTGGTGAAAATTATTGAATGTTCTTGCATTCTCAAGGTGTATTGCCCTGTTGACAACAGTTTCATTTTCCCACTTTAAAGTTATAAACCTTGTGCATTGTGTGTTTTAATTATAATGGCATTCACTAATAAATCATCACATTTAAACATATTATTGCTTGGCTTTTGCAACTCTGAGGCAACTGCAGAGTTCCCATTAAGATAATTCCCAACTGTTTGGAAATAAGTTTGAAAGAGGCAGAATAGGCTAGAGGGGTATTTACAGGGAAAATTATGGTTGTGAGAAAGATTCGTCCCTACGATTGCACATTTGTGTTATCTTGACAAACAGGTTTGAAAATATATATTTTCTGGGGTGGTGAAGTTCTTTTCCATTCCTGCCTTTTTAGTAGGGCTTTTAGGTATGCAATCTTCTGGTTTCTTTTTCTTTCAGAGAGAGATAATCAGAATGGTGATGTTCTAATAGATGTAAAGATATACGGTTCTCTGTTGTGTTGAAATGACCATTTGTATGCAGATTTGCTTTATGGTAGATGAGGACTTCTTCATTAAAATAACAAAGGAAATGCAAGTTGCCTGCAACTGTTTCCTCAGAGGTGTTAGGATACAGTGAGTTCTGTAGCACATCTTGAATGTAGAGAATTTCCTCACTTTTTTTCTGGACAGTGTGACTTGCCAATCTGGAGGAAATCTGATGAATGCTATTACTTGGAGACATTTGTATATACCCAGTTGGTTTGTAGTTGATATTCGTACAGTTTGGGGTGGGTAGGTGGGAGGCAGTATATGGAAACAGTATACAAGTAAACTGCTTACAATGTTTGTGTGTATGTGCCTTCGGGTAGTACCTGTTGACTGATGGCGACCCCATGAATTTCACAAGATTTTCTTATGCAAGAAATATTCAGAGGTGGCTTTGCCGTTTCATTTCTCTGAATTATAACTTGTGACTCCTGGTATTCATTGGTTAGTCTCCCATCCAAGTACAAGCAATTTTACAAGCATCTAATATTGGGAAACTCCAACAAAGAAAATGTGGACACGCAACGTTTGCGTATGATCAACTATATTGTTTCTGCATAAAACCCAGGATTTTCTGCACATTTTTCTGTGCAAACACAAATTCCCTACATCAAATATCACAATTTCTGTACAAAAATATATGAGGGGAGTTTGTACACAGTGAGTCTTGATCTGCAAATGCTTCTCAAATTGCACCATTTTTAGGAGTCTCACAATGGGGAACAAATCATTTGAATTACTCATTCTTTACAGCACGAATAAATAATTACAGAGATTAACATCCCTATTTTATGAAACTCCTCTTGAAAAAGATGCTTACTGGACCATTATTCTTAAACCTTCCTGGTCCTTTAGTCTTGAACCTTCTTATTCTAAACCAAGCTAGAATTTTGCCTAGCTTGTTTCTATTCTGAAATATCCTATGTTGTCCTCGAAAGCCTCAGGTTACATTTTTCCAATTTGCCAGAAGAGAAGCTGCTATAATTATGGAAGAAAACACCATGAACAGCTGAAGCTGCAAAAGAACACTATCTTTCACAAAGCGTTAATGTAGCACATGTGTAGAGGGTGAGACTTGTGTGCCTGCTGGCAGTGTTAAATAAGAAAGAAGATAGAAGAAAGGGAGGCGCTAATATTTTTTGCAATACAAAGAAGTTTAGTTTTGGGTATCTGTCCTGGAGCTGACTGTATCCTTCTTGTATTTGTTGAAAATTCTTTTAAATTCCCTCACATTATTAATCTGTTTGTACACATCTCTTTCCGAAGCAACTCAGTTAAGATTCAAATAAAGTATAGGGCAGGAAGAAGTAAAGTAAGTTGATGATACATGCCCTGTGTTTTGAGAAAGGAAGAAAGAAAAGTCTGTTTTGTTTTGTGTTGTAAGTACCCTGATTTTAGTTCATGGCTGGAATAATTAGATGGAGTGGTGGGACTCTTGGTAACAATGAAAGATTCTGCATTTTTTAAGTTAGGCAATGAACCAAGTGCCACTTTTAACTTAAACTCTCATAGATGTGCTATTAAAACTGAAGCTGAGTTTTATCTTGTAGCTTCAGAAGACTTTAGCCATAGTGGCATCCAAACTATAGATTTTTAATCTCCAGAATCATGACCTAAAAGTAATTGCTAGTCCAAATTAAAGTAGGCCTATTTAGTTAGCTGCAGAATGGCAAGTCAAAGTGTATATAAATCCTATTAATTAAATAGGTCTACTCTATTTGGGAAAGACACATTGCAGATAGATCTACTCAATAAAGGAAACCATGACCCTGAGCTTGCAAACCCCTGAGCAAGGCTGTTGATTGACAGGGCTCTTGGAGAGAGGTCTCTCATTGATAAAGTCACCATAAGTCAAAGCTCACCTGACAGCAAATAAAAACTCTATTTGGCATTTGCAATTAGATCCAGGCCTATATGTTTTATTTTAGGTAATAAGCAGCATTAAAGTTTTATGATACAACAACAGAGACCTGATTTGAATTTGTTCACATGGATTTTACTGTTGTTGCATCTAAGGTGTAGATCTAATGCAGAGGCTAGCATCCTATGACAAGAACTTTCACTGATAACTGATAGACTTGAGATTCCATATCCAACCTATATGTATAGAGACACACAGGTTTGTGTATCTTTTTCGTCTATACAGGACTCGCTACAAGATGTGTGGACATATGATCCTTTTTCTATAATCTTCTTAAAAGATTAATTTGCTGAGTGGAGAAAAGACTTATGTTTCATGCCTCTGAGGGTTTTTATATATCTTTTATTAGTCCCTTAGCCCAGTGACCAGAGGCAGGGGAATGGAAGGGGAGAGCTCTGGATGGGAGAAGGAATGCATGTGGGCCTTCCCTACTTCATTTCTTTACCTTTTGCTTTAACATGCCTTCTCAGCACTGGGGCCAGAGGCAAGAGAATGGCGGGGGGGGGGGAGCTCCAGAGGGGGAAAGGAAGGTGTGAGTGTATGCTCCCCCAATTCCATTGCCTTTTGCCTGGGCACTTGCCTTCCTTCTCTCTGACTGGCAAAATGCAAGGGAATGGGAGGAGTGCACCTCACGGATAATCAAATTTGTGAATGTCAAACACACAAATGTGGAGGGAGGACTGTAGTGAACTTATGTCTAGACAATGATCTATCATGTTGATCAGTCTTCCCTAATTTGATGCCCTCTATATGTGCAGCAGCCATGCTGGTGGCAGATAGGATTTTGCTGCAGTCTATTATCTCTGGGTTGAGTGAGGCCAGGTCAGCTTACTTACAGGCAAAAAGTGTGTGTGGAGGGGAATACTGAATTAATTTGTCTTAGGAATGGCATTCGCATAGAAGTAAGTATATTCTTTGTTGAAGGAAATGTAGTAATGTTGTATAAATTGAACTATGAGCTGCTGAACCCTGCTGAACATAGAATGTTAGCTTCTGTGAAGTTTTATCAGTATAATTTTTTAAAAGGCTTACAGTGGCGAAAGATATATATTCTTGGGATTCCATGGCGTGACCAAATTAAAATTTCAAACATATGCCAGATAGAAGCTGGTTGTGTTAATTGGCAGTGGTCCTTTATGAAAATAGTGCATATGCAACTTGGATGCTAAATACTCTGCAATCAGAAGTAAAAAAATAAATAAATAAAATTAGACAATATTACAATTATCTAGATCATTTTGCTAGAATTTAGGGCTGATGAAGTATACATTAATTCATCCCAGAGGTTTCTACAGTGCATACTCTGGTCCAAAGACTTCTGCTCTGCTTGTGGCACCCAGAAAGATGCACTTTGAAATGAGAAAATTGTTTGAACTAAATGGACTTGAAACTAGAAATCTTTTGGCTTTAACATTTAGATCAGAGTGCTTGGATATCTATTTCTTCACAAGGCAAATGAAAGTTAGAGGTGATCCAAAATGATGACACAGACTACTTACAGGTGCAGCAGTCTGAGGTATTCTGGCTGCTTTGGGGTAGGAACCGGGTGGGAAAATTAGCTGAAAACTGAAGCTAGCCCAATCAACAGCTTGTTAATTGTTCCAGAGTTAAGCATGACAGAATTATTGCTCTGCTCTCAGAACCTTTTGCTGTGAGAATTCCTCTATCTGGATACAAGCCTCGGAAGCTGCCTAATGCTGGTCCCTTCAGCCAGTGTTGTTGATATTGACTAGCAGTGGCTCTCAGGATTTCAGTCAGATATTTTTCTAGTGTTACCTGGAGAGGCTGAGTACTTCCTGTATTTAAAGCATGTACTTACCTACTGAGCTATGTTCATTCATTTGCCTTGTAGTAATGTCTTTTCATCTTACTACAATCGGCTCTCCACATTTGCTAGGGTTAGAGTTGCAAGGCCCTCACAAAAGTGGAAAACCAGAAATATAAAAATGTGTGTATGTGTTTTTGGGAAGGGTGCCAAGACATGGTCGGGAGAGTGGGCACTCAGAGTCAAAACTAGATCAGGGAAAGGAGAAGGAAAGAAGGTGTATTGGCGTGGTGGTCCTTTATTTCCTCTCTGACCCATCTGCTTCCTTGGGTATGTGGGGGGCATTGGGATAGGGTTTGTGGTGCTGAGAAATTGGCCTGCAATCTGTCCTTAGCTAGCCAAGCAGCAGCTGGTGAAGGAGACGGAACAGAGGCAGGCTTTTAAAAGTCTGCACAGATGGATCAAAGCCACTAGAGCTGAGGTTCCCCAGGAAAAGAAGAACATGAGGTGGCAGGGGACGGGGACTTGAGGAACTCACACATAATCAAATCTGTTAAACTGCAAATGTGAAAGGCCAACTTATTTCATTTGCAGTCATCTAACACACAGACAGTGGGTGAGTGCCTCTTGTAGCATGTGACTGGCTATATGCTTCCTATGGCCCATATTGATAAGTTTACAAGATATTTCAGGAATACAGAGAATAGAAGAACATTTTTGAAAGCCACAAAAGTGAATATTCTTATCATTTTCTTTCCACATTGTAACATATCTTTAGTGTTGAAACATTCACATTTCTATATATAGGGATTCCCAAATGTCTTCCCATCAGGCAGTAGGGGGAAAACGGAAGTAGCACAGAAGGGGCAAAGTATTTTTCTAGGTGGATGAGCAGTGGAAAAATGTACTGCCGTTTTTATAGAAAAACTGGGGGTTTGCAAGATGGTGATTGAGGAACTCACAATGTCCACAGGTTGTGCTTTGTCTATTCCTCATTCCACACTTGATCTATGAAAACATGATTATATGTAAAGAATGTCCTCCTTTCAGGTAATGACAGGAACTCTAAAAATGGATTGGGGACAGCTGGACCGCTTCTTAGGAGGCATTGCTCTCATGCATCCCTTGTGACCAGACTTCACCCCCCCACAAAAAAACCCCACTTGGCTTCAGCAAGCCTCATATATGAGATACCTTCAGACCAAAATTGAAAACCTCAGCTGAGGAATGTGCCATGAATTACTTTTGGAAGCTTTGGGGCAGAACTTCTGTGTGGCTTAGACTGAGAAGAATAGAATACTTAGTTACACATCTGGAGAGCATTATTGGTTTTGTCACACTTGAGGAGGCCATGGACAGTGCAGCTGTGCCTTATAAAGTTCTTGAGATGTGCCTTGTCTGACTAAGCAGGAGAACAGTTCAAATGCTTTGGGCCAAGACAAAATTGGCATGCCAGCTTCATACTGTGAAAAGCAATATGGAAATGTTCAGCCAAACAATGGGTTACAACATGTCTCTAAGAGCTACTTCTTACAATATGTCTTGTTCTTGTGTTCAGATACCCTAGTGCAAAATGCACGTTTATCATGACAGTTATAGTTAAGGGAGTAATTTATCTAAATCATTTTCTTTTTCTTCAAAATGATAAATAAGCCCTTTCCTCAGTCCTCTGAGCAACAGGTAAATGGACTCAGATTATAGGTAAAGCCTAGTTAATCAGGTAGAATTGCAACCCAGGGCCAAACAAAAAATCTGAAAGCATTTTTGACAAGTAGGTGTCAAAAGACACTCAGTAACCAAAACAATGACTAAAATTCTTGCTAGGTCCAGTGATAGGGACTAATCGAAATCAATTAAATTAGACATTTTTTCTGTAAACAGGCAACTTAATTGAATTCAGTGTTTGATTGTTTTAAGTTAAAATTCAGCACTAATTTAATTCCAGAATTAAGTCAATTAAATTATTCAATTGTTAAATTAGAGGCCATGCTAAACAGCCAATCAGTTTTACATTTCCTAGCAGACTCTCGACCTAAAGCCTAGCTTTCTTGGATTGCTGTGTTAGTTCTCAATTTTTTGTACAAAGGAAGTGTTATGCACAGTGTTATGATTACAACATTCAAACCACTGCAAATGCAAATGACCATTGTAATTGTTGTTTATTTGTGGTAGTGATTAGAATAGTATTCATTCCAAGATTAATAGATTTTAAAAACACAAAATTGGTTAAGCTTGGAAGAAAGGTTGTCTTTGTATTCAGGTGGTCCTTCAGTTTTGTATATCTGATACCCCATAGAGGAACTGCATCTATTCTGCATCTATGCATGGGAAGCATAAGGTGAGTGGTAAGAGAAAGAGATTCTAAGGAAGGTGTGGGCAAAGTGTGGTCCCTAGAATGTTTTGGGAGGCCTGAGGTCAATACCTCGCTCCAGAATGCACCAAAATGAACTCTAGTCTGCATGTATTCTACTATGTTTGGTACCTTCCCTGGCTCCAGGGGTCAAAAACAACTTTTTTAAAAAAAATTTGGCCAGGAAATGCTTAAAAATATCTACTGGAGGCATGAGGTACATTTCCACAGTACTGTTCTGCCCCCTCCATGGGACAATTTAGGCCCAGAATAGTCCTTTTTGGAAACCTAAAACTTGGTGAAAATGCCTCTATAACTATTAGAGGAATTTTCTGGCAAAAAAATACAAAACACACTTCCCCTCAAAGTTATTCCACAGTTGCCTACCTCTGTTGCAAGGGAAGGAGAAACAGGAAACAAGAAGGTAGGGTAGATGCAAAACTTGAGTTTCCCAAAAATTATGTAGATGTTTCCTTCCTTCCCAAGCTCAAGATGGGACTAAGGCATGTGGAAAGCAAAATCATAAATGGCATTTTTCAGTTCTATTCTGTAATGGATTTATTGTAGAATTTTCATGTAAACTGAAAATAGCAATTTAGTAAATGTAGCAATTGAAATTGTTTCCTTTTCTAATATAAATGCAATAGAATCAGATCTTTTTTTAGCTTATTAGTAATTAACTGAGCACATTAATAATTTTCTATTAACTTTCCTATCTCTAAGTGTTCATGGAGAACTCTATTCCTTCTCCAGTGCTGCTTGCACTGAGATTTGTCTCCAACCCTGCCTGGAGAAAACACAGCAGTTTTCTGTGACTTTGGCCAGAGTCCTGAAACCTGACAATACAAGGTTATTAGATATTGGCACAGGTGTGGTATTTATGTGCTCCATCACTGAGACAGGCATTTCTCAGCCTTTTCATAGAGTGGAAAGCATAAGGATTGTCTGTTCCAAATTTTTTTAAAAGCTGACTGTATCAGATCTGTGTTTTTAAACACAGAAGAAAATAAAACCCAAGAAGGTGTGAAACTGGTGGTGAAATAAATTTCAGCTGCCTAATAAAACAGACATACATGCTTTGCTGGCAGAGAAGATGACAATGCATTTCTGCATGGAGGCCCAGCCATTTCATCATGGGTGAGACTTGCTCTTTCTTAGGTGGAAGTTTGCTGAAGGCATTTTATGGAGCAGTAAAAATGAGCAAACCTTGTCCTTGTCTGGAAGTAGAATGTTGTTCCTTATAAGAGGGTGTAACGGCTAAAGGCATAGGCATGTTTTCCCTGCTCAGTTTTGCTGGACTAAACACTGAGGCATGGGTTTCCTGCAGCAATCCAAACAAGGTTATTTTGCAGGATTCAAAGGTTATAGCCATGTTTGCGTGCCAGTTTCTCATTTCTAAAATCTCTGCACATAAAAAAGCCAACACTTAAATAACTGCTGATGAGCTGGATCTTCTTAACTTCAGGAGAGCTGTATAAAACGCGTACAGATCAAGGCTGGGTAACCTGTGGTCCTCAGCCTAAATCTTATGCAGACCTCCCTGTAGGGCTTGGAGAAAAGGGAATGGCTGCATCTGGTGCTGATGTTAACATGAACAGATCTCCCCCAGGAGAATGTAGCCCTTAGCAGAACAAGTGGTTCTCCAATCCTGATATGTGAGCACACATACCTGTGGATGGATACAGACTGCATATATGTGCAGAAAGTGAAGCATTGTGGATCTTGCAAGAGAACTGCTAAAAGAATGCAGCTGATGTTAAGGAAGAATGGTGGCTGTGTGAGTGTGACAGAGAGAGAGAGAGAGAGAGAGAGAGAGAGAGAGACCCCTTCCGCCCATCTATCCATGTCTGTCCCTGAGCTGGAATAGGGAATGACATTATTCTATAGCAGTAGGTTGGAAGGTGCTTGCCTAGGGGCTTGGTCTCAATTTGGTGGGTATCTCTCAATGTTTCAATAGATTTTGAAGTATCAAGTTCTTAAACTTTTTTTGGCAGAGTATTTAAGGTACTGGCCTAAACCAAATTGCTAGTCCTTGTTAGAGCAATAGAACTCATTAATTAATTGTCAGAGGGGAAGTCAATATTGTGTTGATTCAATGGATCTCATCAAGTTCCAACTAGCAATTACAGCTAGAAGATGGAAGATGTGGGATAATTTTATGTCATATAAATATATACAGTATCAAAATGTTTATCGTTAAAGATGACCATTGTAAGGAAATAAAATCTTTAAAGATAGGATCATTTTTAAGCAGCTCAATTTACAGCTTGCATTTTGGAGAACAGCATAGTTTTCATCTCTTGCAGAAAATCCTCTTTTATTTAAGTCTGCCAGGCAATGGCTGGCATCTGGTTAGTGCCATACACATGCGTAAGTCATGCTTTTATATGCAGGGTGAATTGTTCACCATAGAGCAACAGAATATTCTGCTGATAGTGGTAAAAAAGGAGTATGCATACAGCAATGTTGCACATTGTGACTGCACATTGTATGTTGAGATTGTGCATTGAACATTATAGAAGGGCACTGTGTCATTGACCTGTATGGTGCAATGTTACTATTTTGCATGGGGACTGTGTAGTGCTGGCATAACATCTTTCAGCATGTGAGTATTTATCCTACACTGAGGGGATGTTGCATTGCAGCCAGTAATTTATTGCTGTCTGAACTGATTTGTTTCCAAAAGTATTTTATCCACAGAGCTATCACCATAAGCAACAACTGGCACATTGTTTCAAGTAATAAAACATAAGGTTTTAAGAGGCTGAATATTATATGACCCCAAAATATTACCTGAAGTTTCCTTTTGGGCTTCTGCATTTCTGACAAACATATGCAGACATCAGAAACCGATTTCAAGCTTAAGGCTACCCTCAGAACATCTTGTGAGGCTTGGACTTTGAGCTCAGAGCCTTATCATTTAAGAGGAAGATACCTTTCAAAATGGGTCATACTAAAATAAAAAGACTTCAGTGTTACAGTAGATCTGAAACAATGTTCCAAATAAATTACAGAAATTAGTAGCCCATTCAATGAAGTTTCAAGCCTGTATCACTTATCTGTGACTGTAGCTTACTTCTATGGCTTGAAAGATTTATTTCTGAAAAATGAACTTCATTCTATTTTATAAGACTTTCCTGCTCAAAGGCGATTCTTGCTTGCAGTAAGCAGTCAAATGGCAGACCTTTTCCAGTTTCAGAAATCTGGTATTAGCTCCTGTTGATCGTTGCTGTATAAAATTATTTTTTGCTACATTGCCTTCTAAAACTTGCTTTGGAATGTTTTAAAATGCTGTGACATGCATCATTGTGTAGTACTTTTGCATAATGATGGCTTTGAGCTATCACTTCTCATAGACATTGCTATATTAATTGCTGGACCTGTAAAATATAATCAGTAATGAAAGTGAGACAGAGCAATGGACTCTCGTCTCCTTTCTGGGAATAAACAGTCACCTGTTGCCTTTGTAGCCTGTTTGTGGATTTCACAGGGGCACCTGGCTAGTTGCTTAACACAGTGTTAGGTTAGATAGACTAACCTTCCCCAAGATGGGTTCCTCCAGATGTTGTTGGACCACTGCATTCATCATGTCCAACCAGAAAAGGCAGCAGTTTGGGATAATGGCAGTTAGAGTTTAAAACACCTGGTAAGACCCAATGTGTGTAAAGCTGCAATATTGGACCCTCTTTTAACAGAACTTCAATTTATATACTTATATTATTCATTATTATTTATTATGTATGCATCATGCCTTTCTTCCCTAAAGCACACCGCATTTCCAGATAGGCCTCCAGTGCAGGTTTCGCTCGGTTTTGATAGGCTGCTGCCAAGGAAGGTGCTACTCTCTTGACCTTCCACCTTCCAGGTCAAAATATTTCTTTTCCAGCAAGGCTTTGGCTTGCTGGGTTGATTCATTGCCCTGAACTGACCCCTTGCTATCTTGTTAAAAGATTGTTTTTTAAATCTCCTGCAGGTGATTCTGGCTGGTCTCATAATGTGTCATGTGGATTGTTTTACTTTCTCTGTGGTAGAAGGATGTGATACAGATATTCCAATACATATTCCTGTAGCACTTTTCTTAAAAAAATTAAAAAGCATGTTGGTTTGGATATAGAAAATAAGTATATCATTTATAATATTCTCACCTAGAAACTTTCCTTTAATAGCCTGATCTGTTGATCAAGAAAATAATTGGTTAGGAGATGAGAACGAACTATAATAGCTTTCAGACAATAAGCAAGATATTAGATACAAGAGAGTCAACAGCTGCCAATTCATGTTCACTTGAGAATATTACAAGAAACAAGAAGTTTAAATACGATGGGAAATTTAACAACAAAGATGTCTTAAAGAGGTTGTGTAGTTGCTTTCTTTGGAAGAATCTTAAAGAAAAGCGAAAGTATAGCTAAACTACTACAGAGGAATATAGTGTTGTCTCTTGTAAGGCAAATTAAACAAGAAAGGTTTCCTGCTGTTGTTTCAGCTTTTATTTCTTTCTAATCTTACCATGAAATGGTATTTCCTGAAAGAAAATGTCATGTTAACAAAATGCAATTGATTGGCTTTAGGCTGAAAACAGATATAATATATTGATCTCATGGTGTGTTCTTTAGATACATCCAAAAATGCCTTCTCAGTTCTAAGCCCCTTTCTCAGTTCTGGTTGTTGTTGCTGTTGTTTTAGTTGCTTTTTGTAAGGTTTTTTTTTTTTGATAACAAGTTTTTACCAAAGAGAAAAACATTTCTAAAACATTTATAATCAGGAATCTTTTCTATTTCAGTGTAAGTTTCACTTTCCCCTACACTTGAATTTTTGAAATCTCAGGTTCCTTCTAACCTGTTCATGAACAAATGTACAGTTTAAACTTTTGTTCAAACTCAGTGAAATTTTCAGACCTCTGAACTGGCCAAATGCAATGGATAACAGTTTTTGGGCAGCTTGGAGGAGACTTTACCTGCCTACTATGTAGTTCAGTACATGGAGCCTCTCAGAATAAGGTAGTGGGTTGAGCATTGGACTGTAACTCTGGAAACCAGGGTTTGAATCCCCACTCAGCTAGTCCCGATTGATCACGCAGCCTTAGTCTCAGAGGGAGGCAGAGACAAACCTCCTGAACAAATCTTGCCAAGAAAACCTTGTTGATAGGTTTGCCTTAGGGATTGCCATAAGTCACACAACAACAATCAGAATAAAAAGATTGCAACTCTAATACAGCACTTCAAGTTCAAACCAGAACTTTAAGTGCTGAGCACCCAGATGTGCTCAGCAAGGATCAGCCCTTCTCAGTTCTTTGCTCTTAGCCAAACTAGGAGTCACTGCACTTTGAATGAGATGTTGCCAATGAAAAGTTGTCATAGTCTCAGCCAGCTCTCCATTCAAAGGAGATGGAAAGAAAACATTAACTGTCCATACCAGCAAGCTGAAAACTGCCATTTCTCTTCATTCAGCCTCTGCTATCCATCTTGCAGTTTTAGAGATACACAATGGACAATTTACCAGTCCAAAATGTGTCCTTTTCCTTCTTCTCCTATCCCTTTATTTTTTATCAACATGCCTCATTAAGAGTTCTGGAGATCTCAAAAGCTCATGCAACTTATACATCACTTCTGTAACATTAGTGATCCTCATAAGCGCTATTGCCCATCTCTGATTTCCTCTTACTTATTCAGTGATGCTGTTAGAGTACCTAATTAATTCCCCTCTTTCTTCTTCAGTTCTTGCTCATTGCTGCTGTCTTCTGTTCACACTCTTCCCCTCTGTTTGTTCTCCTCCTGAGCAAAGCTATTAGTGTCTTGCTCCCTGTTTCAAACATCTAGCTGCGCAGTGCCTTGTTAACTTGCCCAGGTAGAGATGATGGTAGTTTTTCTGAGAGAAGGGGCAAATGAGCAGAAGCTCCAAGGTGAAAAAATAGAATTGTTACAAGGCTGAAAATGTATGCTTTGAATCATCTCTTTTCAAAGCTATATGGGTATATAAGCATACAGTCAGCCCTCCATATCCATGGATTCTGTAAAAAAAAGCAAACTTGGATTTTGCCATTTTATATAAGGGATGCCATTTTACTACACTATTGTACATAATGGGATTTTAGCATCCACAAACATTTGTATCCACAGGTGGTCCTGGAACCAAACCCTAGTGGATATCAAGGGCCTCCTGTATTTTGTCTTCCTCCAGCTTTGCAAACCTACATAGCTGGTTCTCAGCTGTGGGATTCTGCTAGTGGTACAGAACTAGCCAACAAAAAAGCCGCTTTCATGTTCAATAGTGTACAGTGCTGGGTCTTCAATATAGACCTAGCAAATGAGTAGATATTTTGAATTAGTGGGGCTTAAGTGTTGAGTAAACAAGTTCCCATTGATTCTCTCTCTGTTGGGACTAAAAGTTGGACTTAGCTCATTGAAATGGGGATGTAGAATGAGCCCCATTGGTTTAAGAATGGACAGAATGGCAAGCATTATCAACAGTGTGTCCAGAGTATCTGAAAGATTATTACAGTACAGTTAGTACTTGCTTGAAAAGATGCTAAGAAATGTGAAGTGTAACAATGTCAAATGAGATGTGGCAGAGGAAATAGTCAGTTAGGACCTCCCACTTAAAAATAATCACCCAAGGGCTTTGTAAGAAGTTGGATCAAAGCCATGGAGAGAAGACCCATTTCCTGAATGCAGTTTTCCTGATTGTTAAATTGCCATTTTCGCAAAATATCTATTTGTCACATGAGGAAAGAACCTTTAGGTATCTCTGAGATGCAGAGTACAGTAAATAGTTTCAGGATCAGTTTCACTGAGATATCCCAACCTCATAGACCCTATCTGATTTCTTCCTTCTCTTTGAGTTGGCTTGATTTTTTTTTTTTAAAAAATCATAAACACAGATGTGTTGCATTGTGTCTTGTAATCAATGTGTCCCTTGAATTAGGTGAAGGCTGCACATGTTACACATGATATTTTATGACATCTGCTTGTTTTCATATAACCTTACTTAAGATGACATAAACTGACTTAACTATGTGTTATTGGAATGTATGTTTCATTAGTCCGGGTCTTGCTTCAAAATAAATGTGTACTTTTCTGGTGATGCGTTGCCAGCTGTCCTGTGCCATTCTAATTTATATATTTTTGGCAAAGAATTGCAAGTATGGCGTCTTGATCAAAACCTGATCTATAAAGCCCTATACAGCTTAGGTCCAGGTTATTTTAAGGATTGTATCTCCCTTTATGAGCCCATTAGAGCTCTTCTCTCTGTTCCATCCCCTTTTCAGGCTTGTTTGGTGGGAATAAGGCAGAGGGCCTTCTTGATGGCTGCTCCCAGACTTTGGAACTCGTTCCCTAAAGACAGCCCTGTCCTTGCTCTCCTTCCATTAGCAGATCAAAACACTTTTTGTAGCATCAGGCTTTTACAGACTGGGTAGGGCTGGGCTATCAGTGCTGTTTGTAAGGTTTGTACATTGTCTTTTAAGGAATGTTAATATTTTTAAGGTTTAAAGTTTTAATTGTATAAATAATTGTTTTAAAATCATATTTATACTTTTATCAATGCTATTGTATTATTTTTAATTCATACAGTTTTAAATGTAATGTTAGCTGCCTTGAGTCCTATTATTGGAAGAAAGGTGAGATATAAATAAATAAAATAAATAAATAAAAATTGGTCAGGGCAGTCACTCTTTTAAAATTATAGTTGAAGTCTGAAATGGCATGTTTTCTAACTTCAGAAATAACAATATAAACCAATATGGCCAGTTTTTAAAAACAGGATCCTAGTGGATCATATTCCCTATTTGACATTAAACAAAAAAAAAAAGGTAACAATTATCCAAAGCATTAATTATCCATTTAAGAAAGTAAAAACTAATATTTTCATGCCTGAATAATTTTTCACAGGATTCTTTGTGAGGAATCTACATTGATTGGTTACAAGAAATACATTCTTATTACAAGAAAGGTGTTTGTATTCTTCCTTAGCTTGCTTACAATTGGATTTAGTAGCTTGGTTTTGAAGCACTAATTTTCTAGTCTGCCTTTCTGTGTGCAGTCATCCTTTATTTTACTTTTCAGGCCTCAGAATGTGTGTGCATAATAAGCAGTTGATTTTGTGTGGTCCAGGCTGTAAAAATGTCCCTTCTGTTCTTTCCATATGAAAAACATGTTTTTCATTTTGAGAAATTTTATATAATTCTGTGTGTGCTCACATGCTTTTCTTCTGTGTTATTTCAGATTAAAAACAAATGCTTCCCTCCCCTAAGTTTGCATGTTCCAATTACAGAGTTGTGAAAATAAGTCATCTTTCAGCTTTTTGTTTCTTTAAAACAGCTATCGGTGATGTCAGAGTCAATACTAAAAGCATTAAGAATGCTGGCAGAATGTAATGCAGCTGCAATCCAACATGATGTTGGAAATGGGGTTGAGAACATAAAGGCTTTCCATATTCCCAGGGCGCACAACTGCTTGCGGCCTTGGCTTTGATCTCTTCAAAGGCTGCTGCCTCCTCCTAGATGGAGAGACTTGGCTGCCACTCGCTTGCATTGAAAAAAGGCAGAGGTCTCTATTCAGGCAGAAATCAATCACTGTGCAGAAACAATTATGTGTAATTCAACCATCATGAAAACAGGACGAGATTATGGGTTTGTTACCTGAGTGACTGCGTAGAGATGGGGGAACTCTGAACACAGGAGTCCTGCTGACATGCCACATCTTGATGACAATTATAGACATATGAATGATGTTGCGGGCGGGGGAGGCGTGATGACAAATGCTGGTCACGCTGTCCAGCAGAGCAGAAAATGAGGTTACAATTGGGAGATAATGTTTGCATATGTAACCATATTTCATCAAGCTGGGCAACTTCAGGGAACAGGCAAGCTGGGCTGTGGTAAAAAGTATGTGTCCGTAGTGTAGTGTACTTGATATAATTTATCTCCATCTTTATGTATCAGAGTGTCTTCAAAAGGAATATATTGACACATACTCCAGTAGTGTTTGCAGATGAGAAAGCTGAGGGAGGGGAGAGAAAGAACAGGGGAAGGGAAGAGTGGAAATCTTGGGTAATTCTGGAAGAGATAATATCTGAAATGTGCTCCAAGGCTGCCTTCCTATTTTTGAGAATGCTAGTGGTGGTCTGATGAATTGCTGCGTTTTTGAATTGCAAGTATAAATGCCTCCCACTGCTTTCCCATCCATGTCAGACATTCAGAGGGCTTCATAGTCACATTTGTGTACAGCTGAGCTTCTCTCTCCTTTTTTTTTAAAGTACAAAGATCTTAAAGCTCCCCTCAAAATATTTTAGCCACAATGCTTTCTATTTAATATGTACAGAGTTTTAAAAATCTCTCCCTCTTTTTTAAAGACTAAGCTGCATTTGAAATTATAAGGGCTTATAGAATAATATATCTCATAAAAAAAAACTTTTACAGAGAAAAGAGTCACAGGTGAGTTTTTTAAAGTGTCACTTTACTTTAAAATATATGCTTGCTTCTTCTTCCTCTCCCCCTCTCCACAAAGCAAAATAAAATGCAAAGAGATGGCTGATTATAAATGGCATTGCTGCTCCGTTTGATACACAGGACTGGGTTTACCTTTTATGCTGCACAGGCTTTAGACATCAGAGGCGTGAGAGCTGCTTTGAGTTACAGATCTTCAAACAATAAGTCAAAACAAAAAATCAATCCCTCCGGTCCCTGGCTGCAGTTATCTAAAGATAAAAGAGAAAAATAAAGTTATGCTAAAGCAGATAGAGGAAAGGAGCAGATATGCCAAGGAAACACAGAGGACAAGTGCAGAGTTGAAGTGGGCCCAGTGTGAGCCAACATCAATGAATTTTTATCTTATCAAAAACTTTTAGGATTGCCAATTCTTTTCAATCTGGATTCAGTATGCTTCAGGGCAGCCTGAAGCATTGGCTTCAATGAAGTCGCTTTCTTCCACTCTCTTAAATATAACCACAGAGGAATTAGACTCCATTTCACACTCAATATAAAACTTTGCCACAGACTTCAGTAATAAATTAGAGACTGGAATAATCTTTCCTTGTGCTAATAAGTACTAACTGAGGTTATTTTTAAAAAAATGCTTATTAAAAGCTTTAACTAAAAGGAAAAACAGTAAATATGGAAGGTGGGGGGTGATGATTAGTTTAAAGGTTTTGAAATAGGTATAGAAAAACATTCATTTATGTAAAAGAAACATTTAATGTTGTGCAACAAGGATTTTGTTGTTGCTGTTAACTTAGATGTTGCATGTAAAAACAAATGAGTGTGGGAATGATATGAAAACAAAATCAGAGCCCCTTTGGAAATGTCATTGAAGACCTTTGAAAAATGTTGTTATTTTCTATGATCATGGTATTTGCCTATGAAATTGGTACATTATACTATTTATAAGCATGGTGTACTAGTGATTTGAGTGTTGGATTAGAATTGGGGAGACTTTGGTTCAAGACATGTTTGGTATCGAAGCTAATTAGGTGATGTTGGGCCACTTCTTATCTTTTAGTTGAATTTACTTCACAGAGCTGTTGTGAAGATAAAAATGGGGAAGAGAAGCCTTTATATGGCCTGGACTTCTCTGATGGAAATGTAGAGAGACTGAGGCCATTTCTACACTACATTGTTATAGTGCTGTTATTCCACTTTCTACATCCCGTGGAATTCTGGGTCTTGTAGTTTCCTGAGGCCAAAGAGTTCTCTGACTGAGAATGCCCCTCCTTAATCTGCAAACCCCAGGATTCCATAGGATGTTGAAAGTGGAATAATAGCACTATAACAGTGTAGTGTGGAAATGGTCTGAGAACAAGAGAGAATGGTGTAAGGCAGTGGTTCTCAACCTGTGGGTCCCCAGATGTTTGTGGACTTCAGCTCCCAGAAGCCCCAGCCACTATGGTCAATGCTCAAGGCTTTTGGGAGCTGAAGTCCAAAAACATCTGGGGACCCACAGGTTGAGAACCACTGGTGTAGGGGTTGGATTAAGCCTTGGGAAAATCAGAATTCAAATCCCCAGGGTCACCACTGGTTTACCTAGGCAAATTAGTCTCCTTCAGTCTTACAAGAATGCAATGACAAATCTCCTCTGAATAATTTTTTTACAACAAAATCCTATACAGTAAAGCATTACCACAAGCTGGAATTGGCTTGAAGACAGATAACAACAACAACAACGACAATAACATATAGATAGGTGATGATAGAGACCCAGAAAGATATATGCATATTTGCATGCACGTTGATGTGTGCATAATGCTTCATGACACTGGTTCAACAATTATCACTTACTGCTCTTCCATTTCATTTTGTAGGCTCACGTATAGGTCCCTTCCATAATACTTGGCAAAACCACAGCTGTTGCCTTTCCCCTCTTCCTTAAACCTGTGGCCTCCAACATCTGTGAATGAAATAAGAACACTCATATGATATCAATTCGATATTTAAATTTAGTAGCAAAGAAGTGTGTGCACTACATAAACAGACTATACAGACCAGCACAGTAGGTGCTACACAGCAGCCCACTAAGACTTCTAATGCAGAAATGAGGATGCTGCCGCAAATAGCTGTGCTTGGTAGAGTCTTCTCTTGCCTCCAGCCTTCTCTTGGCAGATCAACACTGTGATTTCAGAATGTTGTTGGTGCTTGCAAGTGGCAGTATCTTGACAGACTGGGCTTCTACTGGTCCAGGCATTTTGAGGCCTTCATATGTGAACCCTGAAACTGAAGAGAACAGTTATGCTGCTTTTCAAAGATGTCCTGAAGGGAGAAAGCAAAATCAAATCAAAATGGGAGCCAGTTGTTTCCCAGGTTCAGAAGCTCACTACTCCTATGAGGTCCCAGTGGGGTGCCAAAAGCATGTCTCATAATGGCAGCAGTCACGGGCAGTGACTTCCAGCACTTTCCCTGGGCTCTGTTGTTCTTTGAAGCACTTTTTGAGCATCTTTACCCAATAGACATGACCAGAAGCTCTTAAGAAGGATCTTGGAGATGTTCTGAAGGATTTCATCATGGAGACAGAGAGCTGCCTAAATGTTATTCAGCAGCAGTTGTCCAATTCACTGGGGATAGAGAAGGAAAAAACAAGGGCAATTGCTTTATTATAGGGGAGGGAGATTGTATATCTGGGGCAGCTTGCTGCACACCAAGAAAAGCAAGAAAGGCTGTCCTCATTAGCGTACCTGTCCTGTGAAGATTATGCCAACCATACTTTTAATTGAATTCACCATAGCTACATTTTGTCTCTGTTCTTGGATAATGGTTGATTTTGTTTTGTCATTTTAAAAAAAGGAGTTAGTTTAACTAAATAAACTTACCTATACATAAAAAGCCAAACAAACAAAATACATGCTTTGCTCCTTGTTTAGCATCTGTAGTTCTTACTTACTGTACATCAGCAGTTCATTTATCAATTCATTAGTTAATAAATGAGCCATTAATGCAGCAGTATAAATCCCAGCTGAATGATACTTACATCAGTGCAAAAGCCATTTCTGGTGCCTTATCAAGTGTGTTGTGCCAAAACAGTGACCTATCTAAAATTGGGCTTTTCCTGTTTTCCTGTTGCCTAATACTGTCATTTAAGCGCTCAAGACATTATCAGTGTTGAAACTGCACATACTTTCCCAAGTGCACATTTTGTGTCCAGGTTTAAAAAATTGCTTTGGACAAATCTCTTCCCCCGCCAGCCTATATAAAAGGTAGTCTGTAATCTATCCCTTATAGAGCCCTCCTATAAAAGTAGACATCAAGACCTAGACATAAATGGATAGTGGTTGCAAGATAGTATAGCTCAAAGGGCTAAAGTACAAATTCATGGAATTAAAATTTTAGCTGGAAAAAGAGACAAAGATAGTCACCAAGCAATTATGTAGGATAGACAAATTCAAAGCAAAAAGATAATACAAGCGCACAGATGAAGCAAATGCCCAATCTTCCGTCTGCAAAATTGAAATCCTAACCCATCTCTAGACTTGGCATGACTTCAAGAGTGAGGGAAACAGCTGCAGAGTCTTGCTGCACACTTTGCTATCTGAATCTACAGAAGGATGGTTTTAAAGGGTGCACAGAAGTTGGTTTAAAGGCTACTTTTAACACCATTTCTCTCTCCTACTCACAAGTGTCCTTGAGAATCAGAAGAAACATACCAAAAAAGAGAAAACTTGCACGAACTAGGCTAAGCCTGGATACAATTTCTGCTATTCTTGAGATTGCACTAGCAGAGAGAAAGAAAGAAAGAAAGAAAGAAAGAAAGAAAGAAAGAAAGAAAGAAAGAAAGAAAGAAGCTATCAGCCAATGAAATTGTTTCTGGTTTCATACATAAATGACCCACCATGTTCACTAGGGTTAGAGCTGTAGCAACCCCACAGAAGTAGAAAAATGGCAAATATCAAAGCGTCTGTTTGTCTGTCTGTGGGAAGGGGGCTGAGGTATGGCGGGGAGAATGGGCATCCAGGTTCCAAAATGGGTCAGGGAAAAGAAAAAGAAACAGTGGGTGGGGTTGGCATGGTGGTCCTATACTTCCTCTCTCTCGCCCATCTTCTTCCTTGGGTGGTGGGGGACACTGGGAGAGCATCTGTGCTACTGAGAAATTGGACTATGAGCCATTCTTAGCTGGATAGAGGTTGGTGAAACTCACAAATAATCAAATCCATGAAAGTTAAACTTGCAAATGGGGAAGGTTGGTTCAACTCACTTTTTCGCATCTGATTGAAAAATAGCTCCAGGAAGCATGTGTAGCAAGAAAGCTGCTGTGTGAATTGGAATTTGTAGGCTTTAATGGAGTAAGGAGAAGGTATTCTGATAATTATTTTGGAGTGAAGACATTGATGACTTTATAGAATAAGCCTTTATGTTAAATTAACCATGTGTACAAGGCTGTTGCGAGGACATTCAAAGTACCAGTTTAACTTTCTATTGGAATAGTGTTCTGTTGCAGTTCATGTTCTTCAACAGCTGACTAGAAAACTCCATAAATGCATACTTTGGCTCAGTTTTCTAAATCTACTTTATTGTTGCCTAATTTCTGATCTTTATTTACAAAACAGAATTAAACTATATTATAGGCAGAGAGGGAAGAGTTGTATGTGTGATCCCACATTGCTCTGAACAAGGCAATAGTTTGTAATTTAGGCCATTTCCGCACGGGCTAATAGAAACAGGGAGGATGTCTGCACCTGGGAGCAGACTAGGTCAGACCTACTTAACGAAGATCCCACCCCAGCCCGCTCCGGAATGACCCCAAGTGATCGTCAAGCGTACTTTAGAAAGACCTCTTAAAACAGGTCTTTCAAAAGCACGGAGCGCACCATTCTGTGCCCGCTCTCCAGTTCACCAGTGTGAGCCTGCGATCTGCCAGGGGCGGGCTTTAGGCTGGCAAGCTTCAGTGGTTGGTCAAGACCCTCGACCAACTGGAAGCCGCCATTTTTGTCCCCGGAGCAGTGTGGAGCGACGAGCACGCACTGCTCCGGAGCAGCACGGACCAGACTGGGGAGCCAAGAAGTCTGGTAAGTAGTGGCACAGGGCGATTCCCTCGCCCTGTGTGGAAATGGCCTTAAATAAAGATCTGCAGTATAAACTCTATGTTGTCTTGCTAAAGTATGATAAGCAGAGAATAATATTATGTAATGTTTGAAAAACCTGCCTAGTCTGAAAAATTTTCAGTAAATTTGTAACTGAGGGTAGTAGTGTAAGAAGTGGGTTGATGCATAAGCTCCAACATTAAAAATGTCTGTTTCAATTTTGGTGATTGTTGCTTATTTATAGGGTATCATAGAATCTAATGTGCTAGATGCAGAGACAAGCAGTAAGGAAAGGGTCTCTTTCATGCCCCGTTTCTGATTTTCCAAGGCATCCAGCTGGACTACTAGAGACAGAATGATGAATTAAAAGGACTTTAGTCTCATTAAACAAGGTAGTTCTTAAGCAGAGAAGTGCATTTCAGCTTGGCCTGAAGAGGTAATGATTTTTGAAGAGGTAATTTTAAAGCGAGTGTTAAATTTGATCAAATATTAGCTTAATAACATAATATCAGATGAGTTTCATTATGCACATGCATGCAGCCAGTTTCCCTTTTATTTCATGGAAGTAGGAAAACAATGTAGTTTTTGCATTTCATTAGATGGGTAACATTATATGTTATGAGAATTGTGTAGCCTCATTTTATGACTCTTAATACTCATCCTCAAAATTTTCAGTCTTGCTTCTGTTAAAATCTGATTTTGTTTGTGCACTGTCAGAGAAGGAACAATGAATTAATGACGTTGGTTGGGGTGTTGGCTGCCAGAACACTTGAAAAATTATTTTCTTATTTGAAATCAGTTGGGACAGCTTCAGGTTATCATCTGATTTCCCACCATCTCAGCTGCTTTTAAAATACCACAGTTTATCTCCCTTCTTCCCACTTTCCCCCATTATCCTCAGCTACCTTACTTAGCAAACTGAGTTTACTGTGAAACAGTAATTTGGATTCAATTAACTCAACAGGAGGGAATGAAAAAAGATTGGGAAGAGTCTTGCCCTTTCTAATCAATATGTAAATTCTAAGCATTGTCTGCTTAAAATATTAGTTCTCTGTTCTTCATAACTTTCGCCTTCTTGTTGCCTGGCCACACCTTTTTGATTATACTCTGATGTGCCCTTGTATTCCTTTATGTAATGTTGGAGGGTATGTAATTGGATTTTGGCCTATATAGTTAGCACATAATATAATATTTTGTGAATCTTGCCCAGAATCCTAAGGATTTATTATGTTATGTTATCTATGTTGTATCTTCTTCAGGATCAAACCCAGTATTTAGCTGAACCAACTAACATTTAACCTGGTGATAATATTCTGCCCTTTCTGGGAGAGTATTTAATCAGACTGCTATGGTTCTAAAGAGTGCAGAATTTCTTAATTCTTTTTAAATACCCCTTTTCTCAGCTCCTAAAATATAGTTTATTTTGACAATAAGGTTTGTTGTGAAGTGCTGTGTATACCACTTGCTGGGGGAAATGCATATTAAAGAACTAAATGAATAAGCCAACTTGTGTTTTCACCTTGTGCATGTTTTTACTGTTTTAAACTCTAATGCATGGTGTCTGTCACCCACATGTAGAACTGCCTGTACTGAAATCCAGTTGCTACAAGACATCCCATGACTGAAAAGTAATGTCTGTTGCTTACGGCTACAGTATGGTCTGTTACTTTAGTGCGGTGGTTCTCAACCTGTGGGTCCCCAGATGTTTGTGGACTTCAGCTCCCAGAAGCCCTGAGCATTGACCATAGTGGCTGGGGCTTCTGGGAGCTGAAGTCCACAAACATCTGGGGACCCACAGGTTGAGAACCACTGCTTTAGTGTGTTCAGTTTTAATACCATCCCTTGATGTTGCATGTCAATTAAAATAAATTGAAGGTTTCCATTAACTTGAGATAAATCTGGATTATATGTGGGGTTGTTAATTGACTTAAATCCTGTTTGATTTGTGTGAGTTTTTAAACTGATTTCAATAAATATGTTTGCAAATAATAAATCTGAAGGAAGAATGTTTTGGATGCCTACTTAATGCAGGAGTTGCTGTCTTAGGAGAGGCATTCTCAGCAGTGTATGAAAGAAGAAGAAATGCTGCTTCTAGAATTGCTTTTGCCATCTTAAGCTTTTACAACTTAAATTATGTTTTTGTTGTTGTGTGCCTTCAAGTCATTTCAGATTTATGGCAACCCAAGGCGAACCTATCACAGGGTTCTTGGCAAGATTTGTTCAGAGGTAGGTTGTCATTGCCCTCCTCTGAGGCTGAGAAAGGGTGGCCTGCTCAAGATGACGCAGTGGGCTTACCATGTCTGAATGGGAATTCATACTCTGCTCTCCCAGAGTTCTAGTCTGGCATTCTAGCTACTGTACCACGTTGGCTCTCTACATGACATTAGATGTAATTAACTTTTTTTTAATGGTTTCTTGAAGAACTGGGGAATTTTTTTAGCCCATCAAAGTTTTAAAATCAACCCTATGATTTCTATGCTGCTGTATACTTCAGCCTGCCAAGAGACCTCAAGTTTTCATCTGCAACCAATTTTCTAGTCTATGCCACTGCTGAAACGAGTTATTTCAGGTTACACCTGCTGAAATATTTAAAACCAGAGAGAAGAAACGATAAAAGTGTCCAAAGTCTGGGAGTGTTACTGCAGTGTTACCATCCCTGACAATTACAGGAAGCAGACTTACTGAGTACCCTGGTTCATGGTGGATAACCCATGACTTCCTAAGCTTAACATTACCCAGGGTAGAATTAGATGGAGATATCTCAAGCTTCCAGGCAGTTTGTCCGCATCCTTAGGCTGCACAAGCAGAAAAGATATCCAAAATAGCATGGCTAGAGTATGCAGTAACTCTGCTTTTTAAGTTTTTAACATGAAATTAAGATGATGATAATTAGTGATGTTGTTGGATTATGTCTGTGCTTCCTTTCTGTAGTGTGTGTTTTTAACTTTATTTCAAAATACAAATATGTGTGTGTGTTTTAAACAAACTGCAGTTAGTCCAAATCATTCAGCTATGAAGTTTCATGGTGGTTTCGTGAGACACTATTAGTCACATACAGTTGGACTGGTGCCATGTTTGAGAGGGCCCTCCCCCATGACATTGCAGTGATTTGTCGCCCCTCCCAGATATACTTATTTCACAATGGTGCTCTTGGGATGGGAGCTGAGCCTCCACCATGTTATTTGCAATAAAATGTAATGCCCTAGAAAATACAGCCCATTGCATTTTGGAAAATGTAACAAACAGTTGTAGCCAAATATCCATCAAAACATGTTTGTGCCCCACTGGGTAAGTGTGTTTGGGAGGAACACTGGTAGATTTGCAACTGCAGTTTCGTTCATGAACCCAAGCAATAGCAGGTGCTGACTACAATGCTGAGTTGAGCCTGATAGTGATGGACCAGCAGGCAAGTTGTGCAGTGGCTATGGTCATCTGTAGGGATGCATGATCCTGAACACACTGTGTTGCTGGCATCAGGTCTGTTCTCAGTACTGCAGTACTATATTTACCTTTAAGTGGTGGAGTGGTGTCTGTTGCCTCTTTGAACAAATTGCTGTGCAACTTGGTTGCACATATTCATTCACAATCACAGCTCAGTTCAATAAAGGTGTTTCTCTCACGCATTCTCTGGGGTCAACAAAACAGCAGCAGACTCTTAAAACTGTTTGGCTCTTTATACATAAAATCATATCTATACTGTAGTAGTTTTTAAAAGCGTCATATGTAACATTTTTGTGGTGCCAGTCATTGAAATTCAGCTATATGCTCTCTCTGATGATTATGTTGTCCTTCAGTATACAATAATTAAGGTGCTTAATAAAAACTAGAGAAAAATGAAGCAAAACACCTTAAAAATTATATTAAAAAATAACGTAAGTGTCACTAAGCATCTATGGCCAATCCTTTGAGACAGTAAAAAGCCATAAATAAAATAAAATAATTTTAAGTTATTCTTCCTATGACCTGGAAAAACAATGATTTCCCAAGAGCTTTACTCTGGGGAGTTCCACAGACAAGGTACCACAACAAAGAAGGTTTGGATTACCATTCACCTGTCATGAAATGGCAGAGAAATCAACCCCTAGGGCCCTTTTGCACTATACAATTATAGCACTATGATTCTGTTCTAATTGCCATGGTTCCATCAATCCTGGGATTTGCAGTTTAAGTAAGATATTTTAGATTTCTTGACCAGAGAACTCTGGTGTCTCACCAAACCACCAACTCTAAGATTCCATGGAATATAGTCATGGCAGCTATAGTAATATCACAGCATTATAACTGTGTAGTGTGAAAGGGCTTCTGAAGACAAAGGCAGTATTGACAGTGGAACAAAATGATAAACCAGTAACACTAACTTGTTGCTTCCTTTGCAAGTCAGGACTACAAGATGTTCTGTGTTCATGGTATGTAAATTAGGCTTCCATTGGGAGCACAAGTTTATATTTAGTACGTAAACCCTTTTAAGATTACAAGGTCCCTCTCCTAAAGTGCTTCCTTTTTGGTCTGCTCTACAGCTTTCATAGACTTGTAGGTAGTTAAGTCACTAGGGCCAGTTTACCAACAACTTGGTGCACAATGGTCAGATCTCAGTTATTTGTTTCCGAAAATGCAGCAAATCATAAATTCCACAATCTGAAATTTAAATTCCATGTCTTATTTTAATCAAAAGTTTATATGCTTGATGTTGAAATGTCAAAACTAGCTATTATCCATTTGAGATTAATTTTATTTATTATACAAATTGTCAGTACTGAAATATTTGGCACACTGCCCTCTGTAGCCTAATACTCTTAACTCCCATACCTGCTTGGGGTTCTGGAAGCAGCAGAACACTGGCAACCTAATTAATCAAATGATGCTTCTGGTATAATTGACTAAAATGACAGGATGCTTGCATTACTGACCTCTTTGAAGGATCTTGTAGAATATGTTGCACCTTGTAGAATGAGTTACACTTGGTATTCGCTAACTTAATCTTATAATTTGTAAGTCTGAAAATAAATTAACCATACTGATTCTGATACATTTAGAATTGATTCTGATACTGAGTTATCTGTGAAGTTAACACAAATTAATACATCGTTATATAACACATTGTGTTACATTGTTGGCAATTCTGAAAACAGGCAGTAGCATAATGGGGAAATTAGAAGAAGACTAGAACTTGAAAGGGCAGCTATGGAGAAACTAGATAAGTTCCTCAAGTGCAAAGATATATCATTAAATACCAAAATCAGAATCATCCATGCCATTGTATTTCAAGTTTCTATGTGTGGTTATGAAAGCTGGATAGTGAAGAAACCCATTTGAAATAGGGTGCTGGAGGAGAGTTCTCTGGACTGTCAAAAGATATATGTGTCCCAGAATTAATCAAGTCTAAACACTCACTACAAGCCAAAATGACTAAACTGAGGCTATTGATTTCGGACCCATAATGAGACAACATGACCCGTTATAAAAGACAGTAATTATCTCCATCTCACCCTTTTGATGTTCTGGAAAGATCCATGTTAAGCTGATGGCCTCAATTTATTTTTGCACACTGTAGGAAAACTGGTATATGGTGCTGAAAATATTTCTGTAGTATCATGATGGGATAGACTTTATTTGTAATGTTATGCTGTTTTTGTGTTGGTTTAATACAAAAAATTCAAAAAAGGAAAAGATGATAATACTGGGACAAGTGGAAGGCAATAGGGAAAGATGGGGTGATTCAATAAAGGCAGTCATGGCTCTGAGTTTGCAAGGTGTGAGCAGGACTGTTGATAACCAGGGCTCTTGAAGGTCTCCAGTTTATAGGTTTGCCATAAGTTGAAACTGATAATGGCAAATAATAACAAACAGCCATTTGTCTCTTCAAGTGCACTGTTGTTTATGCTTCCACAGCTCCACTTTGCCCCAATGGTATTTAGTTGATCCAATATCATAGAACCATAGAGTTAGAAGGAGCCTTATGGACCATCAGGTCCAGTGCCCTGAAGATGGGCAAGTAAGTATACATCAGGGGAAAAAAATGCGTTTGCCACACAAATTTTCAGCACTCAATGTTCAGAGGGGACTATTTGGGTCTACATAAGTAAAATCAATTTTTAAAAAATTAGAATCCAAGAAAAATCCAGAAGCATGTAAAAACCAAGACATATTACTATTTAAAAGGGATGCACAGTGAAAAAAACAGAAGTGGAATAATTTTGATATCATGTGCAAAATTAGTTATTTTAAGACTCGCTACAATCTGTTTAATTTTGATAGTGCTGTTTCAACTTGCTTACAAACGCTACAAGGTTATTCTTGGGTGAATGTGTATATATATGTGCACACATATGTGTATATGTATGTGCATCCTGTAAGGCTCAATGTAGCTCAGTAGTTCAGCATGCAGACTTATGATAGCTAAACTATGTGCCACCACCACTGTACTGTCTCTGATGCCCTCCAAGAGGCCTCAGCATTGTTGTAATAATTTCACATCTGGCTACAGAAACATAGCCAGATGCTCCTTTGATACTATCTGCCCCACAAGACACAGAATGTCTGTGCAGGAAACTTTGGGGGCTGTATGGAAAGTCTGGGGTTTGGGGCTCTGATGAAGTGGGAAAGGAATGCCATTGAAAAAGGAAAAACAGAGGTCTAAGTGCATATGTCCCTAACAGGATAGCACCTACAATGTGATAATCTTTGACTTCTATGTAAAGAATATGCTAGTCTATTTATTTACCAAAAGAGGAAGAAAACATTCTGACCCCCTTTCCAATCTCATCTACTCAAGACTTTAAAATAATTAGATTATTGTTTAGGAACTCCTTGGAAAACTCTAACTTAAAAAAAAAAGCAGACATATTACATTGGTGCTTGGTTTAAGGTGGGATGTCAGACCAAAATATTTAAGAAAAAGTAGTAGAGATAATAGTGAGGAGGTTTGTTTGGGAGGTTTTGCTACATGCAGTAGCTTACTGATTGCTTTCATTTGCTACTTTGTACACTTACTATTCTAAAGCTGGATAAGGTAACCAAAGATCTTTTCTGAGCAGTTTCCTTTGTAAGGAGGAGAGCTACAAGTGTAAAAGCAATTCTGCACTAAGGTATAAAGACAGACTCCAGGTGGGACCACTTGAAATACACTTCATTATCTACATGGAGATAAAGCCAGCTGCTCTTTTGTGAATGGCTTTGTATGTTGAATAGATACTGTAAGACAATAATACACTACAAATGCAATGCCTGTTGTTCCTGGTATAGCTGCTATGCTTTATAGTTGCCCTTCTTATAACAGGGAATGCAGGGCTCAGAAATGGTTTCTGGTTACTTTACAAAATTATAATGGAGAACAGCATCTTAAGGGTTCTATCGTCATTTGTAAGGGAGCAGCTGTAGTTTATTAATATAAATGGCATGTTTGACTGAGCTGATTCCAAAGCTTAGAGGAAAATGAGCTAGTAGATGTCTTCATGACATTTGAATTCCTTTCTTCATATTCCACTTTGCCACCCTATTCTGATAAAATGAAATGAAATTTTGATTTATTCTTAACCGGCATCTTGATCTACATCCAAATGTTGTTCTCTCCTGAATGGAATGCTTACCTAACCTAACCTCATCCATTTAAGAAGCCAACAGGTAAAAAGCTGGTAAGGGAAACGTAAAAGCTTTATGGCTTATTAAAAAGTTTGGTGCAATCCTAAATATAGTTAGAAAAGAATAGGCCCTATGGATCACAATGAGGTTAAATTCTGAGTTAACATGTTTAAATTTTATCATTCTATCATTATTCCTGTGCTTGTAATTTGCTGTTTTTGTGACCAGGAACTATTCTGAATATCAACAATAAGATTTCAAAGTTCTCATAATTTACTTCCAATTTTTTCTCTCATATCTGTAAATAAGATATTCCTTTTTCCATTTTTCTTTATGGAGGGATTTATTCTACTACTTTTCATAATGAATATGGAGAGATTATGAAGATGACTATCTGCTGAGCATCTTGGGCACAGACCAGGGTCAGAGGTGTTCTAAGAGAGATAAGTTGGGTACTGCAGCCATGAAGTCTGCAAGTTTATACTCTCTTTTAGAAATAAAAATGGCACACAGAATGAATTAGTCACTGATAGGTGATTCAGATATTACATCTAGGAATATATTTTGTGACAACAAATTAGTGGGCTGATCTCATTTTGGAATACATAAAAGACCAGCCAGATCAGTGCCATAATCCCTCCCCTTCTGTGTCTACTATTTTCAGTTGAAGAAAAAGAAGAATTAATAATGCATTCCTAGTAACTTTCTAGTTAAAAAAAAACCTTCATAGAATCACACAGTTGGAAGAGACCCCAGGGGGCATAGAGTCCAACCCCCTGCTACGTAGGAACACCCATCAAAGCATTACCAACAGATGGCCATTCAGCCTCTGCTTAAAAACTTCCAAAGAAGGAGACTCCACCACACTCCGAAGCAGCGTATTCCACTGCCAGACAGCTCTGAGCTTAAGGAAGTTCTTCCTGAGGTTCAGGTGGAATCTCCTTTCCTGCAGCTTGAATTCTTTGCTCCTTGTCCTAGTCTCTGGAGCAACGGAAAACAAGCCCACTCCCTCCTCAACATGTCATCCCTTCAAATATTTAAACATGGCTATCATGTCCCCTCTTAACCTTCTCTTCTGCAGACTAAATATACCCAGCTCCCTAAGCCACTCCTCATAGGGCATGGCTTCCAGACCCTTCAGATAACACTTTAGAGCATGCACATGTTCATGGGTAGTTTTTACAGGGTACATATCATCATCATCATCATCATCACCTTCATCATCATCATCATCATCATCACAATCTCATATCCACCTTTCCCCAAAACTAGGACTTAGAGTAGCAAACAAAAATTAAAATAATACAGATAGCACATACAAAAATATAAACAAAAACATACAATATAAATGGCTTAAAATGTCATTAAACTATATATAGAACTAAACTATATATATAATTAAAACCATTTGAAACAAAATCAATGGCCAGTCTTGGAAGGTATTTTGAGGGGATTTCTGCTCTGCCCTCATCTGTGAAGTACTACAAGATTCTGTCTTGTCCCTCTTGCTAATTTTAAGGATGTAGCAGTGTTAGCTAGCTGCAGCAGAAAAAACAGTCTTGTGGTACCTTAAAGGCTAGCAAGTTTTATTTATTACATCTATTAAGTAAGTACTTCAGTATTTCATGTATGTAATAAATCCTTATTTTTCATTTCTTATCTTGGCATCATGCATTTTGACTAGAAGTAGTATTCAAGATGGCTGACAACAATACAGGATAAAATATCAAATTATAATCAAGATATAAAGGCAAATCAATTGAAAACAAATCAATTAAATTTGGAAATAAACAGCAACAACCAATTAAAATTGACATCAGCAAAACTACAGTCAACTTATATGCCAAAAACCTGTTTGGATAGGAATATTGTTGCTTTTTGTCAAAAAAGCATCACAAATGAGGCTACTTTGCTCTTCCTTGGCATTTCCTTTAAAACACCAGAGAATTAATACTCTGACTTTCTACATCTTGATGTTTTGAATTTCAGTTCCAAATCTGTAATTTGATGGTCCTCTTGAACTTCTCATTTATTGTGGAAACATAAGTGGTAATAGTAGCCAAGAGTGCTATTTACCAACACTGCTTGGTATGTCAGGTACAACCGCTTCTAGGAAAAGAAGACCTAGCCTCCGAGTCGATAGAGGCTGGATTACTGTAACGCTTTCTGGAACTGTGAAGATGGCCTGGAAGCTTCACCTGTATAAAATGAGACTGTTCTAGCCCCTAATGGTACTTGATAGCTGGATACTCTTAGGCCAGTTCTGAACCAACTGCATTAAATTTTAGTGCACTACAACTCATAGTACTCATTTTGGCAATTTTAGTTCTAAATACTGTTTGGGGCCAGTTCATTTGAAGGACTCCCTCCTCTTGTAGGAACCAGATTACTATGCTTTAAGAAAATCTTTGCACGGCCCCTTTTTGTGCCTTGCCACTGAGACAGGAAAGAGAGGGCCTTCTCAACAGTGACTCCTAGCCCATGGAATTCTTTTGCACTAGATATATTGCTGACTCCATCTGTGACCATTTTAAAGAGGCCTTTTAAACACACTTTAATTCTGTGGCTTTTAACTGAAAAACGTTTGTGGTATTTTCTGTTTGAAAGTGTATTTTATGTCAATTATCATTTTGTTCCTTACGTCTGCCATGATCTTAGTTATTTGTGACATTAATGGTATTTTTTTTTATATTGTAAGCTGTCTTGCAATGATTCTTGAGAAATATGCATTATAATTTAAAGTGTTTATCTGGGTATATGCAGTGCAAAGCCACATGCTTGATCATAGCCACCAAACTTGTTTTTTTAAAAAAAAGTTGTTAATTTTTCATTTCATAACCAGGTACTGTTTTCAATAATATGAGTATAGTTACAAAGCCATTAAACATTAAAGAAACAAAACAAAGCAAAAAAACCAAGTTACAGCATGGAAGTCCAAAAAGGATATATGTTTCAATGGAGGTCCATGGAGGTTCATTTCTGCAGCAAAGATAATAAAAGGAATATATGGTTTCAAAACTGTCCTCAGTAATCTCTTTTCTTCCCTTGCCAATGTTAAAAGTCAGTTTCTTATGCAAGGACATCATCTAAAAATCATCCAGCCATCTGAAAAATGATAACCGCTGAAGATTCCTGCATACTTTTGCAATATCAACTCTTGTTCTACGAGGAATATCAAAAGTAGATAAGTTTTCATTTGTACCTTCAAAAATGGACAGTATCAGTACCATTAGGTCATATAAGTTGATTGGTCATTTTGTTTAAGCATTCAGTAATTTCTTTCCAAAGTCTGAGTACTTTACAACAATAGAGCCACATGTGATCAAGTGTTCCTGTGGCAGTACACTCTGTCTAGCATTTTTCTGGTACATTGATGTGACTATAATGGATATAAATGCAATTGGTGCAGCACCTTGAGGGTACCTTTTTCTGCTGATGCTGAAATTAATTTATGGGAAGAGACTCCCTATAATTCACCCCTTCCTTTTCCTCTTCAATTTGCTTAACTAGTTGGTTGGTTCCCACAGTTTTAGAACCTTTAATTGAAGCATGTAATTGTTCAATTGTTGCTTTGTAGATTCTAGATGCAAACCCTCTAAACATACTAGAATTATTTAAACAGCAACATTCAAAAGATATCAAGGTGATCAATATGAACTGTATAATTTTAATGCAAATCTGGTAATCTGCCATATCTGTTACCACTTTGGTTAAAGCCCTTCAGGTTTGGTCCTTAGCTGCTCATCTGGAACCACTCTGTTGTTAATAAACAAGTCTTTAATACAGTAGACTTCCTTGCTTTTACAATTAGCATATTGTTGAAATATATTTCCTTCTGGGAATCCCAGCTGGATAAGGCACATATAGGAGAAGTTGGTGGAGCAAGCATCTTATTACAAGATTTATATCAAAACCTAAGCATCTCTTTCACAAAAGTGTGTTTGGCTTTCTCCAGTTTCCTTCTAAATATTGCAATAAAAAGCAAAGAATCAATATTTCCTGGTTTCAAACCGGTTGGTTTTCTCATTGCTTCCAAAAATTTGATGAAATGCACTAATTGATATCCCTGATACTATTTCCCCAGATTAAGTTTATGAGAGTCACCAAATTTATGAAAAGTAAAGACTATAACATTGTTTTGGATCAGGTCTGATTTCTGTAGAATGCACACTCAGCTGCTCATTTATGAAATTATTTTGACCAAACTTGATGTGTAGATTTAGGCTGACACTGACCATTTGAATGTAAGATTGGGACTAATTGGCAAAATCTGGCTTTTTTTTTAAAAAAAGTATTTAGTTAATTCTTTGAGAAACTTGCTAAAACAAATATTATATTTTAGCACATAAAGAAAAATGATAAACATCTACTTAAAATAATTGGAATAAAATATTACATAACAAATTTTTTTAAAAAGTCCAAGTTTTTGCTATGTGTTCCATTGATTCTTTCAAATGATAGGCAAAATCAACAGCATGAAAATTTCTTAGTATGACATAATACACTATCGTATGGTTTAAAACAGGAAATGGAAATACTGAGGCCTTCCAGATATTGTTGAACTGCAACTCCCAGAATTTTCCACCATGTTGGCTATTGCTACTGGGAGCTGCAGCCCAGCATCTGGAAGGCTACATGATTCCCTATCCAGGTTTAGATCATGGACCAGGAACAATTCAAGGCCTATCTGGCTTGCCAAGGATTCTCTAGAAATGTGCACAGTCGCTGCTTCTGTGGAAACTTACCAAGTGTGGTATTTCTAGCAAAAGATCAAGAGAAAACACTTTGGAGCTGTGTTGAAGTTTTAACATGCATATTTACTGCCTTGTAGTTTGTCCTACACTGACTAGACTAGATTTAAAATACGTCTTTATCAAGTGGACTTCCCAATGGAAAGATTTTATATGTCTGAGGGCTTTTTCACACTTTGGGAAGAAAACAGGGCATTCTGTTACTCACCGGACTGGTGTGCTCCCTCCGATGATCCACGCTGATCTGGAGCAGTGCGTGGCGGCTTCTGGTTGGTGGAGGCTCTCCACCAACCGGAGAAGCTCGCCAGCCAGAAGCCCGCCCCCGGAAGATCTGCAGCCTTGCGCTGGTGCGAGCCTGCAGATCTACACAGGAGTGCAGCAATAGCAGTTATTTCTATACCGCCTATCAACTAGCGTTATCTAAGTGGTTTACAATGTATTTTTAGCTAATTGCCCCCAACAAGCTGGGTACTCATTTTACCGACCTGCGAAAGGATGGAAGGCTGAGTCAACCTTGGAGCCTGGCAGGATCGAAATCACAACCTTGTGGTTGCAGTACTGGTATTTAACCACTGCGCCACCAGTGATGCAGCGATGGAGTGGGGCACGCCGGGCTATTGAAAGACCTGTTTTAAGTGGTCTTTCAATAGCACGGTGAACTACCAGTTCTTGTCGTTCCGGAGAGGGCTGAAGTCCAAAACTACAGAAAGTAGTCTGGACCCAGTCCGCCCCCAAGTGCAAACGGCCTCGCTGGAGGACGCGCTGCCCCGTTGTAAAAACAAAATGCGGAAAAGGCCTGAAATTTGCAACCTGCCAGAAGGCTCCATTATGATTGTTACTCATTGAACCACAATCAAGAGGCAAAGGTGACAGCAATGAGCCTCCTGTGCTACTAGATTAACTGAGATACTTCCTGTGTTGATGCTCCTGTTGTTAATAAAATTTCCATCTTGAATGTGCTTGTGAAGGGGCTATTCTGAGGAGACCAAAAGCTTATGTGACTGGCAATATAATGGATGCAATTATGTATGCATTTATTTATTATTTGATTGCTATATATTTGTATATCCAACAAAATTTATATGCCAGTCATCCCTAAAGCCACAAATCAGTTTAATGGGTTGATGTGATTGGTTAGCAAGTGCTGAAGAAACTCTGAACTCTCTAGAAGAAAATTCTGTGGTTTTCCCCCATCCTACTCTTTTTTCCAGCAAGCGTAGTGAGAGATGAGTTTCATTCAGAAGTATATGCATCTTAAATTGCATTTACTTTTGTGTATCTTAATTTACAGTCACTGTTTGTTACTCCATTGAGTCAATAAAGTACAAATAACCATCCATGATACATTTCAAAATGGGCTAATTTTCTTTCATTGTGCAGATTTAGTAATGCTTGGGCCGCACTTTCTGCTTCCAATGTATTCCATTTCTTCTGTTTCACAGAATACTACATGGAAAATTACTAAGCTTCCTACTCAATTACCATGCAGTGTGCATGCTTCTACTTTAACTCAAGAAACTCAAGCCAAAAGTCTGTTCCACCAAATTTAGTATGTGGTATTTGTACATCTTCCCTCATTAAATCTTGATCTTATCCCATATCCATTTCATTTTACCAACAAATGTTAGGTCCAATTAGAAATTTACAATTAGAGGTCAACTTGCAGTGCATAACTCAAGAAAGAAGAGACTGTTAGAAACTGTGTCAGAACTCAAGAGAAGGTCTGCTTTTCTGGAGACATCTTAATCATGGATGGAATATTTGTGATAAAGGAATCTTTCAGCCCCCTCTCTCTCAATCTCTCTATCTTTTTTTTAAAAAAACTCCTTAGCAAGATTTCTGTGTGACTTGACTTTGAACAAAGTTTTCCCAGGAATGCATATGTGAGTTTATGTGCATTCAAGCTGCCTGTTCACTCATGGCGATCATATAAATTTCATATGGTTTTCTTAGGGAGGAATACTCAGAGGTGGTTTGGCCAGCTCCTTCCTCTGAAATATAGCTTACAGCCCCTTGCATTTGTGGACAGTTCCCCAATTCAAATACTAACCAGAGTTGACTCTGCTTAGCTTCCAAGATCAGATGGGAACTGATATTTAGATATTTAGGCAGGTCTCCTAGTATTACCAGTGGAAAGACACTGCTGTTATTGAATCTTTTCATTCTCATTAACTGTGGGTGTGGGTGGGTGGGAAGGGAAAAAGATAGATAATGGACCAGGAAAGCACAGTGGGAAGGTTACAACTGGAAAGTGTCCATCCCACCCCCAGTTAAATTCTGTGAAGAGGCAAGGCAGTTGTATGATAAAAATCTCATCTGGAAACACCGAAAATCTGCATATACACATGGCCATGTATAATTTTGTACATCAAAGAGCTGTGGCCTGTGCATTTTATTAAACATGCAAGCGTGTTTAGACTCTGTGTACATTGGAACCAAGCCTAATTTGGAATGGAAAGAGTATACAGAAAGTCCTTTTTTGTTGCATGAAATATTGGTGATATGATTACATTTGTGACATATGAAATATTTATGATAGGAAAAGCATGTGATTTGTCTCTAAAAATCCCCTTAGTGAGGGTATTGTAAAGAGTTGTAAAGTATATATTAGATTTTGCAATACAGCATGTTTGCACACAGAGGTTCCCACCACGGTTAGTCAAAAGATACTCTGCAGCTATTCCATTTTTTCCTGTACAAATTAAAAAAGAGGGAAGAAACAGTAAGCACAGGTTGTTTTCAGAAATAAAACTCATTTAGAATTCCCTTCCAATAAAATTCTGTGAATGAGGGAAGCATTTTATTCCACAATTTTTTAAAAACCAAATCTGGAAGAATCCAAAGTATGATGAAACACTTGGATGTGTATGTCTTGGTACATCAAAGACCAGTTACTTGTGCATTTTATTAAACATGTAAGCATGCAAAAGCTTTGTATACAAGGTTACATTGGAACTAGGCCTAATTTGGAATCAGGCTAGGGAGAGAAAAACTTTTTTTTTTCCTCTTGCAAGTTTTAGAAAGAGACAGCAACTTGTCTGGCTTTACTCAAAGTCTAATCTGCAAATTCACCTGGTAACCAGATAAAGCACTTCAGTAAGGTGCTGGGCTGAAGCTTCTGCTGTGAGAAATATATGCTGGAAGAGTGCTTGCAGGCATCAGTGTCACTCTTAGTGGAATGTCTGACCTTTCCCAGGGCTTTGATCATGCAGGCTCACAGTTTGATATAATGAGCCCTTCACAGAATCTGGAAGGGTGTGGGTTTTTTTTTTAAAAAAGCCACTTTGTGAGGACTTTAAAAATGACCTAACATTTCTAGACCACTACTCAGTTATGGAGATGCTACATTCCCAGTTTAAGCCTCTTCCTTCTTTTTGGCAAAATGTCTACGTATGTGAAGCACTTTTGGAGGAAGACTGCTTATAGATCATTACCCTAAATATTCTAAAGGCGCTAGATCCTATCTAGTCTTTGAAGCTAAGCACGATCAACACTTACTAGTATTTGGATGGGAAACCACCAATGAATACCAGGTGCTGAAGGCCGTATTTCAGAGGAAGGAACTGGCAAAATCACCTCAGAGTATTCCTTGCCTATGAAAATCCTATGAAATTCCTAGGGTCACTGTAAGTTAACAGAAAACTTGAAGGTGCATGCACATGCATACTTCAAATAAACTAAACAAAACAAAGAATGAGAACTCCTTCTTCAGTAAGAACTGCCAAATCAGAAAATCACAGGACATTATGAAACTGTGGTTTTCATACACGGGTATATTGAGACTGAAGTCTCTGAGGAATATCATTGTTACTTGCTGTCAGGTTGACTCTATGAATGGGAGACTTGCAAGGGCTGCAGTCATCAACTGCAAACTCAGGGCCATGACTTCCTTGATTGAATTGATCCACCTACAGTGCAGTCTTCCTCTTTTCCTACTTTCTTCCACTTCACTAAGCATATTGTATTTTCCTGTGAGTCATATCGTTGCTTATTGTGTCCAAAGTACAATAGGTTGAGTTTAGTCATCATGACTTCTACTAAGAGGTCAGGCTTGCTTTCCTCTAGTGTCTGTCTATTTTTCTTTTTGACAGTCCATGGTATGCATAGAACTCTCTTCCAGCACTACATTTCAAATGTGTTGATTTTCTTCATGCGAGGTGTGTCATACCACAGACTTAACCTGGACTGGTAGACATTTCTTTCAAGGTGGTTGGAATGAGGGTGGAGAGGGCCCATTTACAGATTCCTAAGAATGTATTTGGCGTTTCAACAAACTTCAGGTGCTTGTAGCAGAGATTTGTGTGACAGATCCATCCAGTTGGTATATACACCAACCCCTGTTTTCTGTCAGATTTGTATGAGATCACCTTGTATTTTCGCTCCTGTTGTGATGTTTTGAGATGGCAATTTGACAGTGGGGTTATTAACTAATTAACTAACTTGTAGTGGTAGGGGAGAGAAATATCATTATTTTATGATATTAGAATTGAAAAACGAAGTAGGGGAAATCAATGTATCATTTTTCTTAAATGTTAACTAAGCTCTGGTATGGAGAAACAGGCAAGTATATATAGCAATTAAAATGATTTCATTTCACCAAACTTTTTAAAACAAATGGGGAGGTAGAGAAGGTTCTCATTGGGGCTTAGGGTTATTTGTTTGAGCCTCAGTTAGCACTTATGTGATTTAAAGTTACCATTTTTGGTATTACCATAACTTGTCAAGTACTCAGATTTCAGAGGTATATCTACTGTTTTGGATAGGAGTTCCTACTTGCAGGCCTCCACTACAGGCATGTTTAGTTCAATAATAGCACTGTCATTGGAATCATTATTTCTTTATAAAAAGTGTTTTCTATTGAGAGCATGATAACATTTTCTACCTTGTGCTGAATCAACCTCTCTGTGTGTACGATTTTGAGGAGCAGAGTAATTTTAGGGAACCCATACTAGGGATTTTCCCATTATATGTATAGTGCTATGTAAGAGTTCTAGTACTCTGTTAAATTTGTGAGTCCTTTACAAGCCTTGTGTCAAAGCATCTTTACGTTTTGATTCATAAAATGCCTGAGAACCTTCTTTATATTTGTAATGCAAATTGAATGAGCTGCTACTTATGCAGCGTGGATGTTAGCAGACAGATTAATGGGACCAAGACACAGAGGGCAGGCTAAAATCACTGGAGAATTTTCTAGCACATTTGTTTTTTTCTCTGACATGAGTAAGTTCCATTAGAAATCCAGTAGAGCTTAAACTCAGGAGAAAAGATCAGGAGAAATATTTTGTTGTCTGTCTAATTTAAGGTGAGCATTCACTAATGTAGTTTTATCTGTATTTTACACAAAGCTTGGAAACATTATTCTGGGGTATGACAATATGTCTCCCAGAATCTTCCAACTACTATGGTCAATGTCTGCGCTCCCTGGAGCAGAATAGAATCTGTAGTCCAAAAAGTAAAATTTGAAAGCTCTGGTTTTACTGTTGTAGCGTGCTGTCAAGTTGTTTCTGACTTATGGTGATCCTAAGCTGAATTATCACATGCCTTTTTGGCCAGATTTGTTCAGGGGGAGTTAGAACTAATACAATGTAACTTTTTAAACAAACCCTTGTACTACATTGCTATTTCTTACAGTAGTTCACTTTTGTCGTACAGGAAGCCCCCACTTTTTGATGCACTTTTATCTGATGACTCGCTGTTTTGATGCTTCCAAATTGAGGACAAATTTCATTAATTCAATGGGGGTGCCACTCTTTCATCAGTTCTTCTTGCCTATGGAGGCTTGTTTGGAGCTGCTCATATATGCATGCTGCTTCCAAAGTGAGCTGAGAGGAGAAAATGATGCTAAGCCAGCTGTGTGGCCGGTCTGCAGTGAGCTTCCAGAAGTCTTTCGTGCTCCCTACAGTACAATACGTGGGTTCTACTTTTCAACGAATTCAGTTTTCTGATAGCGCTATGGTCCCTAACTTGTCAGATGAGTGCGGGAAGCCTGCGTAACGTTTGCTTGCTATCCTGTTGTCCAAAAGCTTCTAAAACCTAATGATCAATTATTTTGAGGGAGAATTGAGAAACTATAAATATCTTTAAGGGGAATAAATAAAGGAAGAATAGAGGAGAACCTGAAGATGAATGAAATAATGATTGCTTACTCCAGAATCCAGTATTTGGTACAGCTAGTTACCCAGCTGGTGAGGCTTCAAATTTTGATTTTTGTTTTTTAAAAAATATTATCGCAAACTGTCTCTGTAGACTGGCATGAGACAGAAGATCCTACTCTAAAAATTGTTACATGCGGAATTCATATTGGCTCTCTTTACAGACTTCCAGCTAAGTGAGTGAAAAAGATCAGGTGAATGGACAGAAATGAAATAGGGTTGGGGGGAGGAAGTAGCACTGTAAATATCAGCTGGCATGAATTCTTTTCATGACTAACTGAGTAGGACATTGTGGTTGGACATGCAACTATGGTATGTTTAGCATGCAAAGAAAATGTGGCTGCAAAGGGGTCTTGCATACTGCTAGTCAAGGAAGCTACTATCAGATTCAGCCCTTTGAGAAGTGGGGGATTAAGCATCAGCTGTGAGCTCCTCTGATTTTTCTTGCTTATTGGGTTGGGGAAAGGGTACAACCCTACAAATTTGTTAGATAAGTGTTCCTCAACCTTTGTATAGACCATTTAATAAACTTTTAATAAACTTAGAAATCTCTCTTCAAAACATTCCAATGAATTTTACTTATAATCTGAAATATCACAACTGAAACAAATTAAAACATCTGTAAAGCAGTATAGTTTCAATTTTTTTTTACATCAATAAAACATACAATATGTGCTTCAGTTCTTATCAACAGATTCTGGGCACTGTGGAAGAGAGTGTAAGGTGGAAGTCAATCACAGTGTCAAACATGATGTACTGTTTTGTTTTTATAGCCATATGTCCAGCAAAACCACATTTCCAAAGGTATGTTGATGAAAATAGGATGGCACACATTATACTTTTTACTATAGTTTTGGGGTAAACAGAGATATATTTTAACTAAAAATTAAGAAAAGTGCTTTTCTGGATAGTATTTTTCTGGAAGGTATTTTTAATAACTGAGTTTTGGAAACTTGCACCCGAGAAACACTTCCTGGAGATTCTGTGGCGAAGATGAACATCAGTATTAAAAGTGTTCCTCACAAATATGTTAATGGGATTTTCAGCCACAACTGGGAAGTTTTTCCTGAATTCAACCAGCATACAGAGTAGTAGAGGAGAGTTTTTTCCCTTTTGAAATAATTTTGAAGAAGCATATTTTTCAGAATGTTACCAAGTTGAGAAAACAAAGAACCATTTTAAACACCAGTTCATCGATAACTGGAGTTTGGCTATAAATGCTTGAATTTTACCATAACAAGCCATGATAGTGGTATTTTTCCTTTGAAACGTCACACTCTGCCAGATATGCCAAGCTTAGCCAAAAGCTATCATTTCTGAAAGCTTTAAGCACTTAATCTTTCCCCTGATATTCCAAAATAGGGTGGTTTCTTCCTTCAGCTCATAAATCCAGCCAAGCATGTTTTTCCTTGACAGCCAGTGAACCCCAGTGTGGAACAGAAGAACTATGTGATAAGCTTCTAGATGTTCACAAAGCAGAGCAACTAAATAATGAGCTGTTTCTCACATAATTAGCTACCTTAGGAGTGAGGCTGACCACTTCTTGATAATTAATGTGCAAAGTTTTGGAAAAATGACACTGTGTACTTTGAACCAATGATTTTTTCTTTTTCTTTTTGCTATAAATTCTGATCATGGACTAACTATTGTTGGAACACTATCAGTGCAAACTCCAATCAGTTCCTTCCAAAAACCAGAAAGAGTTTTCTAAAAACATAAAATAATCCAATATCACCTCTGAGACTAACTGCTAAACAGAAATTTCTAGCATAAACTTTTATGAAAGTCCAATTTACTTCATCAGATGCTGAAGCAGATTAACATAGCTATGTCTTTTTAAAGATACTGTACAGTGAACTCTCCACTTTTGCATGGGCTAGAGGCACAAGTCCCCTGTGAAAGTAGAAAAAACACAAAAATAAAAAATGCTTGTTAAAAAAAACCCCTGAGAACACTTCTCTAGGAATCTATAGTTCCTCCAATGTAATTCTACAGTCAGCCTCTAGCAGAATTGGTCATAGAATCATGCTGGAGGACCTAGCAATGCCTAGAGAAGCGTTCCAGTGGAAGTGGACCATAGAATCACACAAAGGA
>CAOKZL010002683.1:0-218382 GCA_948472985.1 Iguana delicatissima | reverse complement strand
TAAGAGGTTTCGAAAGGAACAAAAATGATTTAGATTGGCTACTGACAAGAAAACAAGAAAAATAATATCAAAATTATACAAATTATTATTAGAAAGAGGTATGGAAAAAGAAATAATAAAAGAAACAACAATCAAGTGGTCCCAGAATGTAGGTCATATTATTGAATTGGAGAAGTGGACCAAGGTATGGAAAAAGGACATTAAATTCACACCAAACTTGAATCTTTGACAGAATTACTACAAAATGCTGCATAGATGGTACGTGACACCTCAGAAGTTGAAAAAAATAACTAAAATGGAAGTGGACTATGTTGGAAGCGTGGAGATGTACCTGGTTCTCATTACCATATGTGGTGGCCATGCCAGCATGTGAGAAAACTTTTGGAGAAGAATCCATGAGATAGTTCAAAAGATAACTAAAGCAAAATTTGAAATGAAGCCTGATCTGTATCTATTAAATATAATAGATCCACCGAAAGAGCTGACTGAAAACAAAAAGATAGTTTTATATCTATTAACAGCCGTCAGACTCTGTTATGTGTATCATTGGAAAAAGAAAGAAGGACCCAGCTTAGAAGAATGGAAACTCAAGGTTATGGAGATGAAGGAGAAAGAAAAATTTGCCAGCTTACTAAAAGATAATACATTCCAACAATCTGAGAGAGAATGGAAAGGAGTGACCGATTGGTTGAAGATGTAAAAGGACATTTTTTTTTAGTTTAATAAGGCCCAGTAAAATATAAAGATGAAAATGAAAATGTTAGTTATAGAACCACAATAACAAGCAATATGATGAAATTAATAGTATAAGATGTTACATTAATATAGTTAACATATTTAATATATTTAATATTGAGCTGAAAAAGAAAGTGATAATTAAGGGATGAAAGAGATATTTAAGTAAACAGGTCATAACCAGGGAAAAGAGTATAATTATGGAATGAGGGGAGATGGGAACATAAGTTGTAAATTCGAGAAACATGTATGTATTTTACTTCTTTTTATTTAATATATTCTATGTTTGTATAAACAAAATGTTAAAAAAAAAGAAAAGAAAAGGGTATGAGGACTACAGAAGAAGTGTGTCTGGCTGTGTCTGTCTAGCCAGACTCAGGCTGAGGACATTATCCTTTGCTACTGGGGTCCTCCAGAAGTCTCAGTGGATGATATAATAATTCTGAATCTGGCTATGGAGACAGAGTCAGATGTTTTCTGTCACCCCCCATTTCGAACAGCCACTGAATTATCATGGGGTGGGGTTATCACAGTGAAATAGTGAGTTGGGGGGGATTTGGTCATTGCAGAGGAAGGCAGAGAATACCAATCCCCATAACAGCCACAAATAGATGCAGATGTATGCTGAACTTAGGTTTATATATGTCACTAACAGGATGTTGGCCATTGTCCTCTGTAACAACAATCAGCTGGACAATTTCAGGCCCTCCAGATTTTTTTGCGCAACAGGCTGCATCAATCTTCACTGTTGACTGAGTTGTCTAGCGCTGATGGGAGTTGTTGTCCACCTGGACAGCCATTGGTTGTCCACTCCTGTTATAGAGACTTGCGTTAAGTTCATGCGCTGAAGTTTCAGAAGTCTCGGAATCGGTTTATTTAGCCTGGCTGCTTAGCTTCCATAGTTCTGAGATATAAGATGTTTCCCAAACTAATAACAGGGACTTAATTATCATTATGTTCATATGGCAATAACATGCCTATTTTCGGGGGGGGGAATTATGGAAATTTATGGTTGAAGTTTTATTCAACCATATTCACTGTGGGAAGAAGCAATTTAGAGATGACTTTGTATTCCTCTCTCCTAGCATGTTAATTTATTATCTGCAGAGTATTGCAAGATCATTAAAATTCACTAACAATCAACTAAGAATGCAGATTCAGAATGTAAGTACTCGTGAAATTTCTTGCATGTTTACTTATTTTTATAAAAGATTCTTTTTCACTGAAAATTTAAATTACAGTCATATATGTATGGAAGAGGAGTTACAAGATGAATCTTGTACCCGATTATTTATTTGTTGAAAGATGAAAATGAAATGAAATGAAAATTTGTTGTACATGTGGGTCTTAACTAAGGAGTTTATCACATGAGGCAAGTAAATTGCAATTACAGCAAAATAATGTCTTTGGCTGGGATGTATCACATTACCTGGCTCCTTTTGTGTAGTTCTCCAGGTGCAAGACCATTTGGAAAGTGTTTCTTTTACCAAAAAAAGTCATTAATTGTGTGTGTGTGTGTGTGTGTGTGTGTGTGTGTGTGTGTGTGTTAATGAAACATTTTTCAAACTGTCTCCCATGGAGAGAACAAGTGAAGAGAAATGAGGTCATGTGAGAAGAAAAATGACATGGTAAGTCCCAGCCAAAGATCCTATTATCCTGCTGTAATTGTGATTTACCTGCTTCATGTGATAAGCTCGCACAGTTGCTAAATAATATAGCTTATGGTTAATTAATAATAATTATGTTAATGTGTATTCCAGGAAAGAACTGAAGACAAGAAAAAAGTGGTCCAAATGGCAGCAGGTGAGCAATTGTGCTTGTAAGGCCTTTCCCCTTTCATTGTATGTTTTTTGGAAGTCACAGTTTTCACAAACGGAGAGCCAGCATGGTGGAAGCTATTCTTATCTTAACCTCACAACACTCTTGTGTAAGTTAGCCTAAAAGTGACTGGTTTAGCATCAGCCTAGAAAAAAGTTTATTAACTACAGACATAGAAATTTGAGATCCTCTCCAAATATGTTTTAAGATTTCACAAATGTTTTTTAGTTTTTGCATTGAAAATCTCATGTTTGCAGCATTTCTGAAACTGATAAACAGTCACTTTAGTTCAGGGTTTGTATTTTATTTTATTTTATGAACCTGCTTTTCTACTGGCATGGGATCCTAGTAAATCCCAAAGCCAACACTACCTAATTCTTTTCAAACTTGTGCTGAAGTTTTGCAACAGTTTTGCAACATTTCAAAGTGAAAATTCCATATTTTTCAGTAACCACAAAACTGAGTAATGGTTGTCTCAAACCAGAGTTCTTAGTAAACCCCCAAAATCTGTCAGTGTCCAGTTTGCTCTAATCTTGTACCAAAATTTTGTGGTCATTTTGCAGTGCTCCCCAGACGGAGAAACAAATGTCTCAAAGCAGTGCTTGTAGGAAAGCCTGAAAACACAATGTTGTTCCATTTGTTCCAAATCTGTGCTCCAACATTTTGCAGTAAAAGCTTTGTGTTTTACAACACTCCTGAAACTGTAGGACTGATCTACACAACCTGGGGTTCTGTTGATCATCTCAGGTCAACATTTTGAAATTCATTCTTAACTTATGCCTATGTTCTGCATTAACTTTGCACTATTTTGCCGTGCTCAGTTTTTGTTTTGCAGTCCCATCACGTGCTGACACCCCATTATCTGACAACTCACTTTTTTGATGCTTTCCAAATAAGGTCTAGTTCCATTAATTCAACAGGGGGTTCAGCTATTTCATCAGTTCTTCTTGCCTACAGAGACTTGCTTGGAACTGCTTGTACTGGCACACGGCTTGCAAAGTGAGCTGGGTGAGGGGGAAGGTGCTAAGCCAGCTGAGAGACTTTGCAAGCAGTGTGTACCAAGATGGTCCCAAATGAGCTCCACGAGTTCCTCATGGTTACATACGTCTTGCTATTCAACCAGTTCCTGGTACAATCAGTACATGGGTTCCACTTTTCAACCAATTCCATTTTCTGTCAGTGTTCTGGTCGCTAACCTGCCCAGTAAGTGGGGAAAGCCTGTAGTTGACTTACTCCACAGTTTTTCACTATTTTTTCACAATTTTGCAGTTCAAACTCTAAATGTGGAAGCTGTTTCCAAAATGTGCAGCAGACCAGCAAGTGGTCTCAATAGTCACCCCAGTTCCAACTTTGTCCAACTGATCCTCAAATCTGTGCCAAAAGTTTCTAGTCATTTTAGCTTCTAGCAATGTAAACCCCCTTGTTTGGTTGTCCCATCAAGAATGGTGTTGCTGACCTACTCACTGGTCTGCAGTGGTTTTGTAATTCATGTGTGAACTTCATTCAAGTCTCACATCATAGATCTGAGCCCTTAAGTCTGTTCGATCAATCTTTGCCTATTCACTGTCAGTGAAGAACTCTTTTCACCATATGTTAAGTCCTTGAAATGCTTCAGTAATCAGCAAAGAAAACAAGGTTGAGAATGAGTTGGTGTTTTTTAAAATACATGCACCCCACTGACTGTGGGAGAATACAAACAGGGAGAAAGTTATTGCAACTGTACCTGATAGCATACTGATGTTCCCACCTTAAAGTCATTATTCATATTACACTCACAAACTTCTGAAGTCGTTAATAACTATTCCTGTGGTCTAGCACCTTCACTAGCACCTTCCCCTTTGCAAGATAAAAGTGACAATTTTAATTTGTTCCAACTGCAGTCACTTTTTTGCAGGGGGGATGTGTTTTGCTATTGCATGATCCCTTGTGCCTTTTGTTCCACTCACATATTAGTGACATTCTGGTTTTGTTAGCAAAGTCCTGCTTATCCTCATTCCCTCAGTGCATTTTGACTACATGTTCTCACTGACCTCTTTTCGGCCATGGATAATATGTGTGCATGCAGTCTTCTACCCCACATGAGCCCTTGTGTAGAAGTATAGTAGAAACACTTTGCTCGCTCACTCACACTCTCAACTTTCTCTCTCTTTCCTTCACTTTTCCATTTCTGATGATGCATCTGCTCCCACTGGGCTACCCTACCTCTCAAAGATGTGGTGAGAAAGCCATGGCAGGTGTGCAATGGGGAAATAGAGAAAGAAGCACCTTGAGGCAGTCTCTTTTCATGGGCTGAACCCACATGTGCCTTCTGGAATGTCAAGTCCTAGGAGGCTGCTGCTATGGGTTACTACTACTTCTGTCCATTTTAGGTTATATAGCTTTTTTTAACTCTCAAAAGCACTAACTACCTTAAAGGCACTATATCCTGTCTGATTTTGAAAGCTAAACAGGACCAGCTCTGGTTGGTACTTGGATGTGAGACCACAATGTATACCAGTTTCTGTAGGCTATATTTCAGAGGACAAAATTGGCAAAACCACCTCTGAGTAGTTTTTGCCTGAGAAAACACTATGGAATTAATGGGGTTGCTATAGGTCAACAGGCAACTTGAAGGCACATACATACAAAGCACTTGTTTCCTCTGTGACATGTTATCACCTCATAGTCATCAAACAATTGTTTAATGTGAACTGAGGGAGAGGGCAAGGACACATGCCTTCAAACAGAGAGTGAGTCAAGTTTGCAAAGAAGGGGAGGTCTTCCTCCTCAGAGAGGATTCACAGTTCTGCAGAGAACAGGAGGACTTCATTCTCAGAGGGATGTAAAGAAAGAATACCATGAAGTCATGTCTTTCTTTGGATTCTGCAGAAGGGTACTGTGGTAATGCTTTCACGTGCATGGTAGAGGAAATAAAGCAATATGTTGTTGAAAAAAATGTTCCTGGAATCAGGTATAACCAGCAAATGGTTCCAAACCTGATAATGGTATAGTTATAGTTTTTCATTTGAATTCATTATGAGAGCCATTATGGCTCCATATTATGGGCGTGGGGGTGATACAATTGGTAACAAGTCCAGTGAGACTTCTTTTAAAGATGTGAAGCACACAGGATTCAAGCATATCAGCTTATCTGTTTGTCCAAATGATTCTATTTTCAAGCATATTCAGTCACTAGAGGGTACCATGAAGCTTGCTGCAGCAGCTCATACTGCCTCTGTGATCAATGAGAATGGCAAGAATGGCTCTAGGACAAGATTGTTTTTTTTTTTTTTTTTTTTTTTTGCAATTTTGCAGTTGAACCAAAAGAGGAAGGACAGGTTGCTTACCTGTGACTATAGTTCTTCAAGTTGACATCTGTGCCCTCACACAATGGGTTCTTCGCACCTGTGTAGAAGCCATGTTGGAAAATTCTAGAGCTGAATAGCTTAGTGGAAACCCCTCCTTCTCCCATATACTGAGCATGTGCAAGCCTACAAAGCTACCATCTCCTCAGTTTTAAAGTCCACTGAACATAAGGGACCTGAAAGAGGGGAGGTAGGGTGGGATTGTGTGAGGGCACAGATGACCACTAAAAGAACTACAGTTACACGTAAGCAACCTGTCTTCCTTCTTCATGGTCTCTGTGCTTTACATAATGGGTTATTAAGAAGCTTACCCAAAGAATGGTGGGTCAGGTCCTAGAAGACAGGAGACAAGGCAGCACTGCCAGAATGAGAATCTTTTCTGGCTCTATAGTCAAGCCTGTAGTGTCGAATGAAAGTATATGGTTCAGATCATGTAATCATTCTACAAAGTTCTGGGAGCTTGATTCCACAGAACAGCACTACAGATGAAGAGATGGCCCTTATGGAATGCAATCGGAGAGAAGGAAGCACCAGTTTGTGTGCAAGCTCATAGGCAATTCAGGTGATCTCCATAATCCGCTTCAAGAAGCACTGCGCCAACATTTCCTAACCCTTGTGCCAGCTACCATAGCAGCTGAAAAGGTGACGAGATTGCCAAAAATAGGTGGTACACTATGTGTAGAATGCAAGTGCCTGGTGAAAGTTGAGGGAGTGCAGGGAGTGTGCTAAGTCAGAAGATGGCTCAGGGTAAAACGTGGGTAGAACAGTGTCCTGCAGTGGCATAGTGAGGGGGCAGGGGTGGTAAACTCTGTTTGGCACTTTTTTAGGGGGGGTGCCATCCAGCCCTCCTGGTGTCTGTGCTGCTCACTCCCCAAGTCCTCTCTCTACAGAGCTTCCTTGTGGAGCTGCTGGCCTTTCTGGATGAACTGAAGCTGCTGCCCATGCAAGACTGACCTTTGCCTGCCTGCCCTGTGACAGCTGGCCCAGCATCTGGCTCAAGGGGGAATGGAGGGAGGGAAAGTGAGCAAGCCCCCACCCTGTAGCCCTCTTCCCATGGTGGGGAAGGGAGAAGAAAGACCCTCACCCACCCTTCTGGCACTCAGCAGCCCAGACAGACAAGTGAGCGGGAACAACTGGCAGCAGTTCTCTCTGCTTTTCCCCTTGCTGGTCCCTGATGAGGGTCTCCTAGAAGGAGGTGGGTGTTCCTCTCTGGAACAGAGCTGGAGCACCTATGAGGGTGGTGAGGGGAGGAAGGAGGAGGAGAAAGAGGCCACTTCTGCACTCTGACGGGGTTCCCTCCCTGGTGATGCCCTGGGAGGAGCTTGGAAGCCTCTGCAGGCACAGAACGCCATGGGCCAGTTGCCAAAGGTGACGCCACCTTGTCATCCTCACCATCCCAAGTTCAAACACTGGCTCAGCTGGAGGATGGAGGGAGAGGAAACAGTGGTCTTGAGTGCCCCACTTCCATGGCACATGAGCACGCCCCCCCATGTGCACCCCCCTTCTGGGGGCCTTGCTATGTGGGGGGGCAGGGCTGGCCCTGGGGGTTCTCACCTGCCTTCCCAGCTCTCCTTTGGAAGAGGTGGGGGGAGGACAGATAGGGCAGTGGGGAAAAATTTTAAGGGTGATGTCATTCTGGCTGGTGTAGCCTCTCTCCCCTTTAAAAATCTTGTTTATTGAGAGGGGTGGCAAACAACCATGGGCAAGAAGGTAACATCAGGCCTTAGCAACACCTTGTCACGGTGAAAAACCAGAAAGGGTTCATCGCAACAAAGCGTAGTTAGCTCCTCTGAGCATCTGGCAGAAGTTATTACTACCAGAAAGGCTGTCTTCAAGGTTAGCAAACATTCATCAACTTTCACCAATGGTTTGAATGGATGCTGCATCAAATCCAAGAACACCAACGAGTCTGACCAAGGTGTAACTGGAGGTGATACAGGAGGATAAAAGTGCTGTAGCCCCTTCAAAAACTTCTTGACTACTGAGTCACAGAAGAAGTTTTGTGAGGAAGGAATCAAAAGTTGGAAAGCCACAATTACAGACAGGTACACGTTGATGGAAGAGAAGGCGAAACCTTACTCTTTCAATGACAACAGGAAGTGCAGAACTGTAGTGAGTGACACAGGAAAGGAGGGCTCAGATCTAGATGTGGTGAAGGAGCAGAAATGTCTCCACTTATAAAGATAAGATTTCCTCGTTGATTTCTTCCTGGAAGCCTGCAAAACAGCCTCGAGTCTAGGAGAATTTAGTGGATTATCCTCCACACCAGCAGCTGGAGGAGAGGAAGGTCCGTGAAATGGGAGAGAAGATCCAGAGAATGAGGCAGTCACATCCAATGGTCCCAGGACATTGCAAGAAGAGGACCAAACCAATGTTGTCTTGGCTGAAAGGGAACAATAAGGATCATGTCTGTTCTGTCCACAGCCAGCTTGGCTATGACTTTGCCAAGCAGACAAAGGGTTGGAAGAGGTAATGGAGGCCTTGCATTCACTCAAGTTCCTCCCTGGTGCAATCACCGTGTAGCAGACTGCTGTTGTGTTGTCCAAAACCATTTGGACAACCTTTCCATGAAGGAGCCTCTCAAAGGGGCAGAGAGCCCTTGAAAATGGCAAGAAGCTCTAGGGTGCTGATGTGGAGCCTGATCTCCTTAGGTGACCAGCATCATCACCATCTCTCAGTGCATTCCCCACCTGGTAAGGGAGGCATTGGTAGTCATGGTAACAGTTTAAGTGGAGCAAAAGGTATTCTGAAAAGGAGGTTGTGGCTGGATATCCACCACAACAGAGAGACCTTCATTTCACAAGGGATGGTGAGTCTCATGTGCTGAACATCCCAGAGAACATGAAAATGACAGAGGAACCAGTGCTGGAGTGGATGGAAACATAGACAAGACAGGTAGGTGACTGCAGTGACAGTGGTGCTGAATTCTGAAGGCTGAACAAGAAGTCCTCTCAAGGACGTCAAGTACCATGGTATGGAGAGTTTTTGTCCTCTGGGTTGGGAGAAAGGCTTTCACCACAGTTGCATCTAGGGTAGTGCTGATGAAGTCCAAAGTCCAGGAGAGCTCTAGCTGGGACTTCTTGGGATTTACGTTGAGTCCCAGTCTTGGAGCAAAGTCAGGGTGAAGTGAATGTTTCAATACAGTTTTTCTTGCAGAACACCACCAGTAACCAGCCATCCAGTTAGGGATAGGCTACAATCCCCTTAATCTTGAGGTAAGAAATGACCACTGCCATGTATTTTGTAAACACACTGGATGCTGTGGCTAGACCAAGAAGGAGAACTCTGTATTTTACAGGTCATCTCCAACACCAAAGCAAAGGTAATTCTTGTGTTGCAGGTGTATTTGTCATGCCCTGCATCCACGGCATGGACTCTGACTCAGAGTCTGATGCAGAGGGCATGCCAGAGGCTGAAACAGAAGGCATACCAGGACCTGCTGTACAGAGAGAGGTTACAGTGCCAGAAACAGAACAGGGAATGGTGGCAGCTCCAAGAGAGTCCTGCCTCTTCAGAATACAGAAGAATACTTACTTAGACTCAGCTTTGCACAGCACAGGCAGCAAAGAGAGACCCAACGTCACTCCCTCAGAATTTATAACCAGTGACAATCAATCAAGGCACAGCTGCACTAGACGTTCAGTCTATTTAGCTGAGGTCTTTCTCCTCCAGGAGTTGTCAGAGCTTGTTTGACCTGTTACCTTGCTGGATGCCTTGACAAATGCTTAGATTAACCTTGGACACTCCCTTGCCATGAAACCCTGCTGGACTTTGTTTATGTTGGACTTTATTTATGAGTCCTTGCTTACTGCCTGGAAGTAAGTAATAAGCTGGGAGATACTCAGTTTGTTTTGTTTGCTTTATCAGCTGTGCCAGGACTGAGATAGGACAATACTGAGATGTGAAAATACACATCCCAGAGGTCTATGGAGGCAAATCAGTTGCTTTTCTTGAGGAAAGGGAGGACTGAGGCCAATGTCACCATCTTGTGAGGATGGATGTAGTAGTTGATGTCATGCAGGCCCAAAATGGGTTGAAGGCCGCTGTCTCTCTTGGGAACAGTGAAAACAGGAGAAGAAACCTGTCATCTTACAATAATAGGGCAATAACTCCGCCATGCCCTTGTGTAGAAGGGTAGATATTTTCTCCAAAAGGAGTGGGTCTGATGGTGTAGAATGAAATATGCCAAGAGGAGGAGTACTTAAAAACTCTATGATGTAACCCCGATGGATGATGGTGAGTATCCAGGCATCTGTGATTATGTTCCTCCAGGTGGAATAATGGCAGGAGAGACCTGGAGCCCTTGATGGAATTGGGCTGACAAGGCAGAAGGATGGTAGTGTGTGATGACCTTTGAAAAGAGTCAAAACAACAACTTCAGAGCTGATGATGACTTTTTCGAGGAGGGCTGGTACTGCTTATAGGAGCAACATGCAGAAGTGTTTTGAATTGAACAGCCCCAAGATGGACAATTAGGTGACCTCAAATGGTAGGAAGAGGCTGGGGTGCATTTCCACAAAGGCCTCTAGGAGTGCAGCTTGTGTTGTTGCTGGTCTCCAAACCCCATTTTGCTTGCTATGAGCCTGGCCTTGGTGAGGTGCTCCATAGAATGATCTGTCAAAGCATGGAAAAGGTGCTGGCCATTGAAGGAAAGGTCTTCAATTATCTTTCTAGTGTTCTCAGAGAGGCCTGCAGACCAAAGCCATGTGTAGTACTTCAGACCTACGGAACCAGCCATGACCCTAGCAGGACATTCCATCGAGTGCCGGCTGGACTGGATTTTCTGTGAAGTTAGGGACAATGCCTCTTGATGAAATTGCAGGGTGACAGCCTCATGCTCATCCAGAAGATAAGGTATCAGAGAGGAAAAAAAAGAGTGCTGATATACTGCCATGCATGCTTGGGTATTTGAGACATGAGCAACAAGAGAAGTCACTGAATAAAACTATCTTCTATAGATGATGAGACAGCTACCCTCTTTGTCAGGCATTGTAGAATGTACCTTCCTTCCTCCCTTAGTTTGCGATGTCTCAACTGTGATGGAATTGAGATAGTTAAAGAGGTAGGAGACATCTTGTTGCTGGATTTTATAAAGGTGCTCCAGACAACCCAGGGTGGGAGGAAGTGAAGCTGGCTGCAACCAGGCCTGCTTAATAATGTCCTGAAGAGTCAGAAGAAATGGAATTGCTGCTGGTGTGGGATATTAGTTATCAACTATCTGGAACACAGGATCCTGGACAGAGGTAGGTGGAGGAGAGATGTCCAGTCCAATTGCCTTTGACATCCTAAGAACGATGTTGGCAAACTGTTGGCAGAGATGTGAATGAGATAGGGGGAAGTTGCTGAAGACAAGAACACATTATTCTGACAAAGAAAGACAGTTAAATTGGTGGCATAGAGACCTCATCTGGGCCAAATCTGTGTTGCCCATTAGTGTCTTAAAAAATGGCAACAGGGTCTCAGTGAGACCAGTTCCAGTGAACAAGACATTAGCATCAGTACAGAACATATGTCTTTCAGTCAACCTTACAAATGTTCTATGTACTGTACTGCTAGAGTGAAAAGTGCAAGAATTTTATCGGCAGTAATAATAGTTTACTTTGGGCAATATAGCATCAGTCATAGTAAGAAAACATGTGTCTGGTCATACATATAAAAGAAGGACAGGTGTTTTGCATTTGGTGAATATATTAAAACATAAACACCACCAGATGATAGTGCTAAAATCACCAGTGAACCTGCAGTATGCAGGTTGGTGCCATTCTACCACATGATCAAGGGTGAAAGAAAACACCAGATGTTTAGAAACTGATTATCCAGAACAACAAAGGCCAGAATACAACCAACCAGTGCTTAGCATGCATCTATCAGGACAAGAATTAGATGGACTATGGATGTTAATGATGGAGAAACAGGAGAAACAATTTTTGCCACCATAAGAGAAAAATCTACAGGAATAATGCCAGCATATTGCAAGAATGAATGAAGAATGACAATAAGTGAGAGTGGAACCCATCTCTGTGTAGAGATTACTCCATCAAATCAGAGAAACCTGCTCCAATGTGTCGTACAGATTGGGAAGACACCAACACACATAAAACTGGATGCCTTATATTTGATCAGAATGAATGCCATGGAACATTATGTGACACACTGTCAGAGACATGAGAGGAATACAACAACTTAAAGAACAAGAAGTCATTATGCAGTAAAAACAATTTGCCACCTGCTGGTTTACAATGTCTTTGAAACATAAAATGTTTGCAGTAAGCTTCCTGTAATCCTTATGAAGTACTGAAATATTTACCAACTAAACCAAGAAATATTTTGATGAATATTTCCAGTACACATATCTTCCTTGGAGACTCAATTGTAATTTTTAAATGGTGCTTTCATTTTACAACTTTCAGCAATATAAACTCTATGGCTATAAAATTCTCACATTTCATAGGTCTTAAGCTACTATCCAATTATGAACATTTGTAAAATTATAAATATGTACTTTCTTTTTAAAAAAGTTAAATAATAAAAAGATTGTTCAGAGTTAAAAGGAAAAGCTTTGTTTCAGCTATCCAAAGACTCTGTTACTGCCAAACCCAAACAGCAGAATTGAATATTACTGAATTGTAGTTGTGTACCTTCAAGTCATTTCTGACTTATGGTGACCCTATGGTGAACTATAAAATGACTGCAGACTTTTGGTACAGTCTTGAAACAAATCATACAATATCCACTGGCTATCAATTTGAGGATGCAAGCACTGGCACTCAGCTTGTAGGGTTTTGTTGCAAAATGTTTTTGATTGCAAAACACTGGCCTAGGTTTCAAGTGAATTGGATAGCGTTGGTTTTGGGGTGTTTACTAGGAGCTCTGGTCACACACATCTGTTATTCAGTTTTAGAGGCACTGTACAACACAGAATTTTTATCACAAAATTATTGCAAAATTTTGCCACATCTTTCAGGCAAATCAAACAGTGATTTGAAAGTCTTTGCTGTGAATTGCCAGCTGAGATTTTTGTTACTCTGCTTTGGAGTTGCTGGAAACTGTGACTGAAAATGTGCAAATTGTATGCAAAACTTTGGCCCAGGTTTGGAGGAGATCCTGAATTTTATGGTGTGTAGTTAACAAAGCTGCCAAAAAACCATCACACAAAAACTATTTGCTTCTTCTAGAGTTGCAACAACATTATGCTGCTACAACAGAAAACAAAATACTTGTAACACATTTTAGCTTTCGTTATGGAGTCAGTGACTGCTTCAGATCCTTGAACTGATAAACTGTATGACTGCTGACATATTATAGTATACGGTATCCTACAAAATACACAGTCTTTTATATTATTAAATTAAAGTATTAAGTTTTAGTTTATTATGTGAATTGTAGGAACGAATACTCACACACAAACACTCTAAATTGGGAAACAAAGCTCCACTAATCTGTGTTCTCTCTCAAAGCACACACCTTGGTGAATTGTAATCCATGTCATCAGATGCATGATGAAACAGAGGTCCATTAAAACCTATGGTTTAATGAATCTCTTAATTCTGAGACTCTACATGATAGTTTTATGTTATACTAAATTACTGGGTTTTTTTAAATGAATTTGTCATTAGCTAATTGGAACCAGCTAAGGCAGATAATTAGTCCAGCTGAGTGTTGTCTACTCTTGGCATTCAAGGCTGTTAGACAGACTTTCACAATCTTGAGCCCTCTAGCTGTGTAGGACTAGCCTTTTTTAGCCTTATCTGCTAGTGAGGATGTAACTTAGAACCTTCTGCATGCAAACTGTGCTGTGCCACTGTTCTATAATCCTTCTACATGTTGATATGTCTGCTAAAAAATCCCAGTGTCCAGCAGGGAATTTGAGAAGTGTGAATTCCTGGTACACAGTGACAAAGAGGTTTGATTGAACCAGTGGAGCTTCATTGTTACCTGTGTGTGGTCTGAATGTACTTCTTATACTACTTTCTGAACAGAGAGCTAAGTAGTGGTACTCATGTTGTTCTCCACCATCTTCTAAAAAAGCTGTAAAGAAACCTCAGAATATTAAGGAGTGCTATTGGTATTCACTATTTCACTTCATTTATTATTTATTTAAAACATTTATATATTCCCTCTGGTCCACCCAGGAGGTGTTACCCTAAGAGGTGAGGGACATTAGGGTCCACCCACAATACCATTGTCTCTTTAGAATTTGGGGAAAGGAGGCCTGCAAGAGAAAGGTAACAGCAGGATCTTTTCACCTATGTATACCAGTACCAACTGTAGAAAGAACTCCAGTTAAAGTTCAACAAAATATTTTATTTAAATTGACAAACGTATGAGAAATCAGACTTAAGAAACATACAAGGATATCAGAAAGTGAGGTGAGAAAGTTTGGATAGGGAGAGATTAGAGGTGGAAAGGGTGATAGCTACCAGTCTTGAAGAAGGAGGTTGCTGCAGAGGGGCTCAGACAATGTCTGAGAGTAGCATATAGGAATGGCAGTCTGGGGCACCACATGCTACATCTTACCATACTACAATTGGCTGGTGTTGAAGCTAGTGTTTTTATACCCTATTTCACACCCTGAGGGGGTGCATTGACAAAGCCATAATGGCTTTCCCACTGGACTGACAAAGAGGTCCGGAATGGGCTGATTGCTTAACTCCAGAGTGACAAAACATTGATGAAACTCATGACAATCTCTTAATGTTCAAACAGATGGGGTGTATAGGGAAGATCTCTGCAAGTAAGATCAAGAGATGGTCTCTGATTGCTCACCAATCTGGGCAGTTCGTCTTTGATTGTATTCAAAAATGCCAAGAGCCTGAAGCAGTGAAGGAATTTGCACAAACCCATCAGTGTCGAGGTTTTCCACATAATCCTATCTGAACATTCATGAACCTGTACACATCTCCAGTCAGTGTGACCCCAACTATGTTCTTTGGTCAGCATGTCTGCAGTCATTAATAAGTCCAATTTATGAAAATCGCATATCTTGTAGGAGGAGCGGTAAAGTATGGTAAGAGGGGTTTGTGTCAATGTACAATATGTAAAAACATTTTTAAAAATTTGGAGATAAAAATATGTTTGAACAGGATGATGGAAGAGGTTAAAATAGACTTGTTTCAATTTTTTAGTGAGAATCCAAACCACAGAAGACAATGACAAACGACCAGAGCTGGAGACTAATGGTCAGGAATCATCTGCTCACTCCTCAACACCCAGGAAGAATGGCAGTGTGTTGAATTTTGAATCTCCCAAAGGCAGGCAAATACCAACAATCTGTCAATCTGTTCCACAACCTGAAATACCAAAGCCAGTGAGCCCAACCCTAGGAAATTCAACCTTAGTGGCTTCCATACCTATAGCTCCAATACCTGTTACTCCTTCTCTTCCAACACCTTCTGTTCCCACTGGAGAGAAGTCCAGAGCAGAACCAGTTCCTAAAAGGTAAAGCTTTCCTGTTGGACATTTAAGGGAAATGGATGTGACCATGAAATAATGGTTGTATGATGTATCCATGAACCATGGATGGCACAGCACATGTTCTGAATACAAAAGGTTTGGTATAGATGGCAGATTCATCCATCTCTAGTCCCTACATTGTCATTCTTATTCCTCAAGGTTGATAGAGTCACTAAAAGTTTACTACCAACTTTGGTTGAGAGCCACAAAATGCCTGAACATTTTTGGTATCAGTCTTGTGCACTTCTGAATGTTAACAGTGGACAGAAAGTAAAAGAGATCCATTTTAATCTCAGTGTTCAGCCAATATGCCCCCTTAGCAATGTTTTTAAAATTCCACGAATAGAAGAGTCATTTAAAAACAGTAGCTAAGGATGCAATCAGAAAAAGTGAAGGGAGTTGCAACTCGCAGTGCACAACCATGGGTTGTAAAGACTCTTGGGTATTCAGTTCACCTGGAGTATTGATTGATCTGTTGTTGTTGTTGTTGTTGTTGTTGTTGTTGTTGTTGTTGTTGTTTGCCTTCGAGTCATTGCTGACTTATGAAGACCCTCAGCTGAACCTGTCAGGGGGTTTTCCTGGCAAGATTGGTTCAGAGGGGGCTTGCCTTTCTCTTCTTCTGAGGCTAAGACAGTGAGTCTTGCCCAAGGTTTCCTGGTGAGTTTCCCTGGCCAAACAGGAATTTAACATCTGGTCTCCAAAGCTGTAGTCCAACACTCCAACCATTAGACCACACTGACTTTACTGTTTGGCCCATTAGACCTCACTAAAAGCACATGTAAACTCAGAAGGTATTGGATAAAATGTCTAAAATGGTTGTGTGTTCAGGGAGTGACTGGGATCAATTGTCCAGCTATGGTGCTTGTCACACTAGACAGTTATTTTGGGTTGTCCAGTTCAAAAACTGTACTCATGAAGATAACTAAATGTTGACATTGTATATTGCACTTAACCACATTTGTACTGTAGTAGTGTAACTTTTACTGTTTCCTTTTCTGTCTCAAATGTTCCTCAATACTAACAATGACATTTGTACCTCCCTTTTTCTCCCACCACCTACATTATAATTGGTTTCTCTTTAATTTTTTATGAAAAAAAATTAAAAATCCCTTTAATTTTTTATAATTTTTTTATAAAAATTAAACATTTCCCTTTAATTTTTAAAAATAACTTAAATATTTTTGAAAAATTAGGCTGTCAAAATACAATTATAGAATGATGTCTCAGTGCTAGTACACTACAGGTTATTTAAAAAAATAAAAATAATTTGAAAAGAAGTATCACTGTGGCAGTAATATGGTGGCAACACCACAGGAAAGCAAAGGAGGGTTCTTTGGAAAACACCTCTGTGAACTAAAGGAATCTGACCAGTAAGTTCTGAAGGCTGATGAGTCAGGATTGCACTGTTACTTCACTATAATGGAAAAGCATTTATATTAGAGGAGGAGGAGAAAATCTTTAGAAGGTTTCAAGATCACAGAGCACAGGAAACAAGTCAGGGGACACAGCTGTTCTCTTGGAAAATCTGGTCTTTCCCATCTAAGCACCGGAAGTAAGTCTGAGCCTTCCTTGAGGTCTGAGATTCCTTTGGGAAAGCCCAAGAAAAGCACAGCTACACCCACATCATGCCCACTATGCAAACATTTTCACAATGAAGCAGTATGAGACATTCACACTCAAACTGGTTACTGAACCATAGTGGGTGTTCTGTATGATCTGCCCTTTGGCTCTCAAGAAAACACACAGGGCTTCACCAATGTATTTAATGGGGCATATGAAACTTGATCACAAAATGGTTGCTGAATCTGACTTTTCACATCATATGCTTTGGTTTTATCTTGATACAATATTTGCATACTATCAATTCCCATTGGTGGATTCTTTGTATTGTTTCCCTTCCAAGGCCATTTCCTCACTAAACTGTTATAGTGCTATTATTCCATTTTCAACATCGTATAGAATCCTGGGGTTTGCATTTTAGGGAGGGGCCTTTGAGGATTCCATAGGATGTTGAAAGTGGAATAATAACACTATAACAGTCTAGTGCAGAAATGGGCTAAATTTCCAGTGGTCCCCTAAACTACTTCATTTTCATACTTTGATCTAATGCATCTCTGTTGTTTTTGTTACTTGTTTATATAGCTGTACATTGGCCAGACTCATTTTGGGTGTCTGCTCTTTGGCTCTCTTCTTTGATCCTCTTTCACTAGGCTGTTATTCCTTAACTGTTTCCTTTGATATGCAATACATGACAATCCACATTTACAGCTTAGGTACTTCCGAGCCTATAAATTACTAGTAGATTGCTATACTTTAAAACATACAATTAACCCAGCTCTCTATTTTAACAGCTTAACTAAATGCTCACTACAATAAACTCAGTTAAAACGCTTATTAACAGATTCTTTCCAGCATAAAAATAATTATCAAATGACTCTCCAGAACAAAAATACAAGGAGAGCCACAACATTATCGGATAAGGCGGAGGCAAAGGTGAGATTAATCTACCAACATAACAGTATAATAACGGCATTTGATAATCACCTACATTTCAGGAAAGCTAGTCTATTAGTAACTTCAAGAACAATCTTTGAATGGGAACTGGTTTCCATTAAACTTTCTTTCTTTCTCCCTGTCTCCGTCACCCCTTCCTTCCTTCCTTCCTTCCTTCCTTCCTTCCTTCTTTCTTTCTTTCTTTCTTTCTTTCTTTCTTTCTTTCTTTCTTTCTTCAGATACCCCAGTGTACATGGGAGTGCAAGTGAACTCTGCAGAGCCAAGGCTTACACTCCCGTAAAGTTCAAGAAACGTGTTGATGTTCATTCGGAACCCCTATTTAGAAAGAGCATTCGACAAATAAACCCAGAGGCCCGAAGTGTTGCTGGAGTTCCTCCTTTTGCAGGCCACAGAGCGCACTCAGCTAGATATTATATCGTTAACGAGCATGAGCCACCTGTAAAAATCTTCCGCTCAAATACAAGGGTGCCAAGGAATTACAGACTGGATGAATCAGGCAATGTAGTGGAGGTATATCCAAGAAACTTCCACAGATACATGGTTCGGACACCGCAGCGGGTGTACTCAACACCTTTCAGTGAAGATGAAGAAGAGGATGAGTTAAGGAGAGGTATAACCAATAGATCTCATCGTCCACGGTCACTCTCTGATCTCCGAGCAGCACCACACTTCTACATCGGTGAGTGTGGTGACAGCCACATTTTTAGCAACAAGACCTTGGCAAAAATGCACTACAAATCTTGGGAAGATGACTTTGGACATGTGTTGGGTCGACCTCCACATACCCATAGAAAGATTCACAAGAAGAATATCAACCTAGATCAGCCCTACCCAGAACATCGCATGAAACCTAAGTCCAAACAGAAGCCTGAACCATCTCCAACCGAGTCAGACTCTGTATCTAGCAGTGACCAGCGAAGTTGCAATGATCAGTATATCCAGGTTATTAACAGTAAAGTGAAGTATCCTCCTGGGGGAAAACTAATCAGGAAAAAATCCAAAACTGCTATTGATTTAAAAATGGCAGAAGCTAATGAACTGATATGCTCAAATGTCTAGATAGCTGGGAAGGCTTCATTGTACCAGAATTAGGGTGAGACATATCTTATATCCAGAAATCTTCTATTGTTTCCAAATTCACTAGCATGAAGAAGCTATTGCACTTCATTTCAGGAAGATTGTGGAGGGCAGGGACTTTGTATGTACTAAACAAATTTTTCTCTACTGAAGTACGATAGGCTGAATTACAGTGCTATAATCCTGCATTGGAGAGATAGGTATTAACATGAATTTCTGACTATCTACAAATATATGGTGATTTAAATGCATATTTCTATATGAAATTGTGGGAAATACAACCTCTTTGTATCAGCTTGCTGGCTTGCCAGAAAGAGAAGACTAAAGGGTGACATGATTGCACTCTTTAAATATCCAATGGGCATGACAAAGTCGTTTTTCTTTGTTGCCCCAAAGAGTAGACCAAGCCTAATACAGTTACAGGAGTAGAGATTTTGCTTGAGCGTTAGAAGGAATTTCTTGATATTAAGAGTGGTTCAGCAATGGAACCAATTATCTAGAAAGGTAGAAGGGGTCTCTTTCTGGACATCTTCAAAAACAGGTAGGACAGCTGCTGGGGGCATTCTAGTTGGATTTCCTGCATTGTGTGTGTGTGTGTGTGTGTGTGTGTGTACATTCAAAGGCTGATGGGGCTCCTTCCAAATCTGTGTTTCTATTATTCTGTCTCCTGCATTCAGGTATTGCAAATGGCTATAGATATTGATTCAGCAGCTGTTGTAATGTGACACAAATGGGCCAATAGGGTTTCACTTGATTGTATAAATACTGCTGTTGCTTGTGTGAAGACTAAATTGTTTTTAAACCATTATCCTACTTGTCAGTTCAGTGTTTGTTCAGGCTCAAGACCACATTATTGCACTTATTCTGTGTGGAAACCTGGTCTTCATAGTACTAAATAAAGTATTTAGACGGTAAACTAATTACCTATGACTTCTTAATTTTAGTGGACAGCACTTGTTTTGCTTCAGTTTTCCACAGTATTAATTATGACAGCAACTTTAATGATTAATGGGTGTCTTGATCAGCTAAAGTTTTGGCTGGATTACAGTTGCCATGTCTGGCCATTAACGATATGCTCCATTACCTTTTGAGATTATTCTTACTGATGCATTTCAAGAAAAGACAATACTACACAAACAAACAAACAAACAAACAGATAGTAAAGATTGTCAGGTGCTTCCACAGGGCTTCTCAGCAGTTTGGCCATTGTTGTGGGTGGGAATGGACTTTTCAAGGGAACCATCATCTTACCCCTTTCTTCTAAATCTGTTGCTACATTGAGTCTTTGTTGTTGTGGTGGTGGTGGTGGTGGTGGTGTGCCTTCAAATTGTTTCTGAGTTATGATGACCTTGAGGCAAACCTATCATGGGGCTTTCTGCGGGCTGGGAGTATCTGACACATCCAAGGTCACTTAGTGGTTTCCATGGCCAAGTGAGGAACTGAACCCTGGGATCTAGAGCTGTAGTCCAATGGTCGAACCACTACACCACTCTGGTTCTTGAGTCTTCCTAAAGGAAGCCTTTTAAAGGATTCTTATATGATCCTAGATGCTAGTGCACCAGTGTAACCATGCTTCTTCTAGCCTACCCTTAAAAAGCTGATGAAGCCACAAAAAGGAAATAAAAGGATGCACCCAGAAATGTCATTTCCATAGCAAATAGTGACTTTGCTGTTTGAGGTAGAAGAGCAGCCCCTTCTCACTATCATTTGCAATGGGGGAAAAGGTAGTGGGCAGCCCCTCCCTTTACAGCCCCTGTATAGCAAGTTAGAAGCAACACTCCATTATCCAGGGGACTGGCTTTGCAACACATGCAAAATTTTTCATGAGTGAAGTGCTTTGTATCTTGATAGACGAAGATGCAGCATGTGCAACAGTTTTAGGGAGGCTGAATTAATTCAGCACATCAAACTGTTGCCTAGCTGCTTGTTGTGATGTGTCTTCAAGTCCACTCTGACTTATGGCCACTGTATCATAGTCAAGATTTACTCAGAAGAGGTCTGCCATTGCCTTCCTGAGGCTGAGAGTGCAACCTGCCCAGGGTCACCCAGTGGCTTCCCATGGTCAAGCAGGGAATCAAATCCAGATCTCCTGGTGTCCTAGTTCAGCACTTAAACCACTCAAAAATATTGCTGCAGGATGGCATCAGAGACCACCTAAATGAGAGTGTTTTATTATTATTTAGAATTTATGGGAAAAAAGAAAAGAAAAGAAAGTTGCCAACAAACTTTCTATTGTTTACGGCTGAGCACTACAGCCCTTTTTTTTAGTGTGCAGTCTATAAATCAGCCTTCTACCTGGATTGTCCCAAGAATCACTTTCAAAAGATATTTAGGGACAACTCCATAGTACATGAGAGATGCAAGATTCAACCTCCCTGTTTTTGTATTTACTCTCTTGAGGAAATTTCTGAAGCTCTGAGTCTGATAAGCAGAAAACAGCTTTTCCTCTGCATCACTTTCCTGATTTAACACCCAAAAGCACTGTTCATCACTGTACAATCTGACTTTATTTAGTCAATAACTTTTACGTTCTGACTTTGCATCATTGGCCCTTTCTGCACCCTTATCTTTTCGCAAAGCCATCTGGTGGGGATCCTGGCAGTGGCTCTGCCAGGAGGAGAGTGTGATGGAAGTGCTCTCCTCCGCACTGTCTGGCTCCCTGCAGAAAGGAGTGCAATGGCCACACTTCTTTCTTCCACAGTGCAGCCAGGTATTTTCCCAGGCTGCACTGGGGCAAGAAGCACAGCCATTATGCTACTGCAGCTTCCGCAGGACAGGTAAGCGTGTGATGGGGGCGCAATCATGTGTCATTGATGGGAAAAACCCATCAATGATTTAAAACACGATTGCACCGCCTGGGGAGGGGAGAAGGACGAGATCATGACAACGTCACGCAGAAGCGTCATTGTGGTTCCATCCTTTTCCCTTCCCCATTGTGGGATGGGAGGGTACTGCAGAAAGAGCCACTGTGTTGTAGGATTGTTAATAAAATATTGTTGTTTTGCCTAGCAAGGGCATGAAACAATAAAATGTTTTTGTAGTAATATATTACAACAATAAAATATTATCAGAAGTCATCATTGCTGAGCTCATCATTCAGGGGTGGATGGTATATAGATACATCCACACTGCTTCCTTTCAGAATCTAGTATCACCCAGCTGTGTCAATTATAACTCCCATCACTCTCAGCTATATGTCTAAAGTTTGTGTATGTATTTTGTGTGTATGTATACACACACAAGGGATGGAAATATTCAGAAACTGTTCCCCCCCCCCAAAAAAACACATTTTTTTCAAGTATTGAGAAACCCTGGGGAAAAATACCCTGATCTAATGAGAACCTTCACAGTTTGGGAATTATTCTGCAGAAAATTTGCACGTGGTTGTTTCCTGTGAAAAAGTTGTTTCCTGTGAAGAAAATGCTAATATTGGGGACAAAATTTGCAGACAGTTTATTTGCATAGAAAACACTATTTTATATATAGGAAACAACCTTTTCTGTGCAAAAAATACTCTTTCCTGTCCAGAAAATTCTTTTTCTGTGCAAACAAACCACGTGTGAATTTTATAGAGAAAATTACCAATTGTGAATGGGCTTCGAAAACTGTGTGGTTTTCCTAGACATTCATACAGCAAGAAGAAAATAGCTAAAATTCCCCATTGCTTCCTTTAAGAAGAAAATTAGTAAAACAGTACATCCTGTTGTTGTTGTTGTTGTTGTTGTTGTTGTTGTTGTTGTTGTTATATTTACCTGTATCTTGCTTCTTTCCCCAAAACTGGGACTCAAAGTGGCTCACAATTTAAAATAATGCAATTTAAAAACATACAAATAGTGAATAGAATTAAACTGTTTACAGAATTAAAACAACAGCTCAATAAAGAATAAAAATGTAATTAACATATACGCATAATATACATGCATATGTACACATGGACGTATGTAGTTATATGCATACCGTGCGCGGAGACACATTGGAGGAAGACAAATTGGTCACCTCTGGTTTAGAGTTTCTATTTTGTTTTATTGTTCCTTTGGATTGACACAATTACAGGGTTTTCTTGGCAAGATTTAGTCAGAGATTTTCCTCTGCCTTCCTGTAAGGCTGAGAGAGTGCAACTTGCCCAAGATCACCCAGTGGGTTTCCCTGTCAGAGTGGGAATTTGAAACCTCCTAATCACTACACCACACCAGTGGCAGAGCTTGGATTGTGTGGAAGGGGAGGGGTGGGAGGGGGGGCTACAGTGCAAGAGGCATGGCCACTGTGTGCGGGGGCATGGCTGTGGTGCACAGGGGCATGGCCAGGGCATGTGGGGGCATGGCTACAGGCCAGAATGCCCAAAAAACATTGCTGCTTGGGGCAAATTGCTCCTTCTGCTCCCATGTCACTACACAACTGCACCACACTGGACCTCAAAGTTTCTTCTGCTCAAACTCTGAAGTGGAACCCGACGGTATTTCATTTCTCCCTGTTCATAAATGCCAATCCGTGCAGCAACATATCCTTTGCTAATTGTTCCTTTTTTTCTTCATGCAGGTTCTCAAACTTAACCCTTTCCTTTGCACTCCCCTTTAAATAACATTGTAATGTTCTCCATTGTGCGTGTAAATGCTTCATTGGCATATAACAGGCCTCTTTAACAACTTGGCTGATCATTACCAGGATTCAGGTTATGCTCAAGGCATGACTCTGATCTCCCTGTTATTAATTCACTGAGCACATAATGAAGAGCCTTAGGTTCGGTGGAGGTGTTTAAGAGCTCTCCTTAAGACTTACAACCCTCATCACAAAAGTAAGACAACTGATTTGGATCATTGCCTTTTGCAAGCAATCTTGCTACAAAGCTGCTCTCAGCTTGTGCACATATATTCCGGCCTCATTAAGAACCCCGGTACTGAGAGGGTTCTTGCTTTATCCACATGCAGTAAGAACATACAAAGTCTCTCCTAGTGAAGTAGATTTAGGTTTATTCAGTTCATTCAGCTTTCAGAAAATCAAAGGCAGTTTCTAGTATTATGCACAGCAAGTTCCGTGAGCCAGGAAAGCGATGCTTGGAGGAATGTCACACGGAGAAGTAGAAGGGCCAGGAAGGAAACAGAGACTCTCAAACTACAGAATCGCTTCAACGTTCTTGGTGCTATGAAAGATGAGGAACACCAGAAGGAGGGAACACAACATCAGCAAGAAGGAATCCAACTTTGGCAACTGGAACTTGAACACCAACAGGACAGCATCCAACATCGGGAAGACCAGCACTCCCAGCCTCAACACAATGCCCAGGCAACCGTGGAAGAATCTGCTTGTCGAAGAACCCCGGACAGGCCTCAGAGGAGGCGAGTTCTGTTGGTTGGGGACTCCTTGCTCAGAGGAACCGAACCGGCAGTTTGCAAACCGGACAAGATCAATCGAGAGGTCTGCTGTCTTCCTGGGGCCAGGATAAACCACGTAACAGAGAGGCTAGCCAGGCTGGTCAAGCCCACTGACTATAAGCCCCTCGTTTTGGTTCACGTTGGAACCAACGACACGGTGAAGCGCAGCTTTCACCACACCACAAAGGACTATGAGCTTATGGGGAGAAAGCTTAAGGACCTTGGTGCGCAGGTGGTCATTTCATCAATCCTCCCTGTTCAAAGATATGGTGCACGAAGGGAAAGGACAATAGTAGAGGTCAACAGCTGGCTCCGCACATTTTGCCACCGCCAACAGTTTGGCTTTTTGGATCACGGCTTGAAATTCCATGAACATGGGCTTCTGGCAACGGATGGGCTGCACCTCATGAAACTTGGCAGGAACGTTTTTGCAAACAGTCTCACAAGGAGGATTAGGAGGTCTTTAAACTAAGTACAACTGGGGAGGGAGACAAGATTATTCAGGACAAGGACTCGGCAAGTGCAGGGGAAGAAGGCCCAAATGATATTGGCCAAGTAGGAATAGCCTCCAATCGTGGGAGGTGTGGAAACAATGCTATGGGACTTGCAGGAAGGGTACGGGGACTTAAGTGTCTCTACACTAATGCACGGAGTATGGGAAACAAACAAGATGAATTTGAACTCCTAGTACAACAAAATAAATACGATTTGATAGGCATCACTGAGTCCTGGTGGGATGAGTCTCACGACTGGAATGTAGGAATAGAGGGGTATAGCCTATTTTGTAGAAATAGACCAAATAAGAAAGGAGGAGGAGTAGCCTTATATGTCAAGGATATTTTCACCTGTGAAGAGATCCATGACTTGAACACCGGAAGCCAGGTCGAGAGCATCTGGGTAAGAATTAAGGGAGCGAGAAACAGTAGGGATATTATAGTGGGGGTTTACTACAGACCTCCAAGCCAGACTGAGGACCTTGATGGCGCTTTCATAGACCCAATGACTGCACATTCAAAAAGGAGAGATACAGTAATAATGGGAGATTTCAACTACCCGGATATATGTTGGCAGTCAAACTCTGCAAAGGCGGCAAGGTCCAGCAAGTTTCTTGCTTGTCTTGCAGACAATTTCATGGTCCAGAAGGTGGAAGAGGCGACAAGGGGATCAAATATTCTGGATCTGATCCTGACCAACAGGGAAGACCTTGTTAATGATGTAGAACTGGTTGGGTCCTTAGGAGAGAGTGACCATGCCCTATTAGAATTTGGCATTCAATGGGGAAGAGAAGACACGTGTAGCCAGGCACTCGTCTTAGATTTTAAAAAAGCAGACTTCTGTAAACTGAAGGAGCTGCTGGCTGAAATCCCGTGGTCAAGAATAGTCAATGAGAAAGGAGTTCAGGATGCATGGGAGTTCTTTAAAAGGGAGGTACTGAAGGCACAGGCTAAAACTGTGCCATTAAGGAGGAAAAATGGAAGGCATCTGAACAAACCGGAATGGTTGACTAAAGAGCTCCCAGCTGAGCTAAGTATTAAGAAAAACATGTACAGGAAATGGAAGAAGGGGGAAATCACCAAAGAAGATTATAAGCAAGTAGCCAGGAGATGTAGGGAGAAGGTCAGAAAGGCTAAAGCACAGAATGAACTTAGGCTGGCCAGAGACATTAAAAACAATAAAAAGGGCTTTTTTAAATACGTCCGCAGCAAAAGGAAAAAGAAGGAGACGATAGGGTCACTGTGCAAGGAAGATGGTGAATTAATAACAGGAGGAAGAAAAAGGCAGAACTCCTCAACACCTTCTTCGCCTCAGTTTTTCGCCAAAAGGATAAAAACACTCAACCTGGCGGTTGGGGAACAGGTGAGGAAGTGGGGGAAATGCAGCACAGAATAAATAGAGAGGTAGTACAGGAATACCTGGCCACACTGGATGAATTCAAGTCTGCAGGGCCAGATGAATTGCATCCTAGGATTTTAAAAGAACTAGCAGAGGTCATTGCGGAACCTCTTGCTATAATCTTTGAAAACTCTTGGCGGACAGGAGAAGTTCCGGCAGACTGGAGGAGGGCAAATGTTATCCCCATCTTCAAGAAGGGAAACAAAGAGGACCCAAATAATTATCGCCCAGTCAGCCTGACATCAGTACCTGGAAAGATCCTGGAGCGGATCATCAAACAGTCAGTTTCTAATCACTTAGAAAACAGTGCCGTAATTACGAAAAGTCAACATGGATTTCTCAAAAATAGGTCATGCCAGACTAATCTTCTCTCTTTTTATGATAGAGTTACTTGCTTGATAGATGAAGGGAATGCTGTGGACATAGTATATCTTGATTTCAGTAAGGCCTTTGACAAAGTTCCCCATGACATTCTTGCAAAGAAGCTAGTAAGATGTGGGCTGGACAGGGCTACTGTCAGGTGGATTTGTAACTGGTTGACTGACCGTACCCAAAGGGTGGTCACCAATGGCAGATTCTCATCCTGGAGAGAAGTGACTAGCAGGGTGCCACAGGGTTCTGTCCTGGGCCCGGTGCTGTTCAATATTTTTATCAACGACTTGGATGAAGGAATAGAGGGCACGCTGATCAAATTTACAGATGACACCAAATTGGGAGGGGTTGCTAATACGCCTGCTGACAGGATCAAAATTCAAAAAGACCTGGACAGATTGGAGAGCTGGGCCAAGGCTAACAAAATGAATTTCAACAGAGAGAAATGTAAGGTCCTACACTTAGGCAGAAAAAATGGTATGCAGAAATATAGGATGGGGGACACGTGGCTGGCTAACAGTACGTGTGAAAGGGATCTAGGAGTCTTAATAGACTACAAGCTGAACATGAGTCAGCAGTGTGATGCGGCAGCCAAGAAAGCCAACGCAATCCTTGGTTGCATCAATAGGAATATGGTGTCTAGACCGAGGGAGGTATTGGTACCACTTTATTCTGCATTGGTTAGACCTCATCTTGAATACTGCGTCCAATTCTGGGATATGGATAAGCTGGATCAAGTCCAGAGGATAAGCTGGATCAAGTCCAGAGGAGGGCAACCAAAATGGTGAGGGGCCTGGAAGCCATGCCCTATGAGGACAGACTTAGAGAGCTGGGTATGTTTAGTCTGCAGAAGAGAAGGTTGAGAGGGGACATGATAGCCATGTTTAAATATTTGAAGGGATGTCATGTCGAGGAGGGAGTGGGCTTGTTTTCTCCTGGTCTTGAGACCAGGACAAGGAGCAATGGATGCAAGCTGCAGGAGGGGAGATTCCGCCTGAACCTCAGGAGGAATTTCCTGACGGTCAGGGCTGTCTGGCAGTGGAATGTGCTGCCACAGAGTGTGGTGGAGTCTCCTTCGTTGGAGGTTTTTAAGTGGAGGCTGGATGGCCACTTGTCGGGAGTGCTTTGAGTGTTTTCCTGCATGGCAGGGGGTTGGACTGGATGGCCCTTGTGGTCTCTTCCAACTCTACATTTCTATGATTCTATGATTCTAAGGTGGCTGCCTGAACCAGTGGATCTTGGGAGGCACAGCAGAAAGCAGGGGGACAAAATAGTGTGTGCACTACACTGCTTGCCCTCAGCTCAAGAAGAACTGAAATAAGATTCAATGGTCACTGCAGTTGGCTTCTGTAGATGGAGTGGTGGGTAATGGAGTGATTTTGTTCTTGCCTTTAGGCAACGAAAGATATTGGGCTTGTCCTGCTGAGAACTAAGAAGGCAAAACTTTAACAAGCACAGATCGTTTCTGCCTTTAGAAAAACAAACCATTTGGGCCTTCAGGTCCGGCTTCCAGCAACTAGCTTAAAAGTAGCCAGCTAGAATCGTCTACGCAAAATATTGGAAAAGTCAGCAAATTCCAGAACCTGATGAATGGATCATGAAGCTCAATGAGATGAAAAACTGTGATACCTTATCAAAATCACTTAAGGAGGAAAAAAAGGAGATATATGAAACAGAGTGGGAGCCAATAACTAGACACCTAAAAAGGAGACATGGTGACATTGTAATAATGTAAACTTATAAAGGTTAAAACCATTATTGAAAATAACAGCAGCTGGTCATCATTAGTACTGAATACCCTGATTAAACAGGGAAAGGTGACAAAAAACAACAACATAAGTTTGAGTGGTCTAACAGGATGGTAAAGTAAGAAAAAAAATGCACACGTGTTTGAAATGTATTTATAGAAGTATCCTTAATAATGCATAGAATAAGCCTAAAAAAAATAAGCAGGAAGTAAACAAAAAAATTACTTTTTCTAAACAGAGAAAGTAGTTTATGATAAGAAATAAGAAGAAGCCAATTACAACATCTTTATAATGATATAAAATGATGATATGTTTTCTGTACTGATTATGTATACGAATATTGTTTATATAATTTTATTATTTTTATTAATAAAAAAAAGTAGCCAGCTGGTTCAATCCAAGCCAGTCTCCAAAATGCCTCTAGAATCCCACATGTCCTACATGAATGGACATGCCAAAGCATTGTTTGCTGCCATAATGCATATTGCTCTTGAAACTAATGGAAACTCTTCTGTGCAATGCATACATTCAATGTTTCTCTTAATATTGTTCATTATGTGTTTTGAATCGTGGTAGACAACTAAGCAGAGGCTAGGAGCCATTTTTCTCCAAGAACACTCTGCAGATTGCATTTTTCCTACAGTAACCGTGTTGACCATGCAGCAAAATACAAAAACCAAAATCAGCAGAACAGTGATACTTCTATTTGGATCAATTAAAAAGCATACAATACATCATGCAAGCTTTTGAAGTCTTATTGGTTTCTTCATCAGCCAATGATGTTAAAAATCATATATGAGAAGAAAAGTCATGATGAGAGAGTCACCGATGTTACCTCTGTTGTCAGTTAAGATGGTCTAGAGGAATTTGCATGCAGGTGGAGGCCTTTCCCCTTCTGGGCCATGTGGAGATCAGGGATAAAGGGCAGTAAAGACAGGGAATAAAATTTCAAATGCATTAGCAGCAGCAAATTACCTTCTATTGACATCCAGGCTATCTTTGTCCCGTGCAAAGGGTAACTGCCCCTTTCTTAGGTGGAGCACATTGAATTTCTCAAGAAGTCTCTGTACTGTTACTTTTAGGTACTGTATAGGTAAAACTTGCCAATGGTAGGCCAAATGAAAGAATTTTACTTTGTTGGAGATAAAAACCTCAAAGAGTTAAGTCCCAGTGCATTATCTCCCTCTTGTTTACAGTTTTAAGATATTAAGCCAGCATGTGTGTGGGGGGTCAGGGCTGGAATAAAAATATAGAGCTAGGTAGCTTTAGAGCACCTGGAGCTGACTGTCCCAGTCCCTGAAATTTGGTCCCAGTGAGGGACTGTGGTGTCCTGCAGCCATTACAGAGAGGACTGAAAGACTTATCAGGAGATAGGAATAGTGCACGAGCTGATATCAGTCCGAGGTTGACAGCCAGGCCATGAATCACTGTCAGGCTCCAGCTTTACCAAAGCCATAAACAATCCAAGAGGCACAAATCAGTCAAGTGTCTGCAATAACAAAAGGTGCCTGGAAAAAGAGAATAATCAGGATGGTTTCTGTTTCCAATGCCTGTCAAAGTTCCTGTACAACTTTCTAAGGCTGAAGGCTCCCAACTCCACCAAGCTTGCCAGCAGTATGAGGTTACTGCATTGTCAGATGGGCTCTTCCTCACAAAATCTTACCTGCAGCCTCATGCCAGGTCTTGAGTTTGGGCTGAAGTAGCCTTTGAGGGAGGGTTAGTCTTGGTAGCCACAAGACCCTATATATGCTTATAGAATCTTATAGGAGAAATCCTCCAAAAGTGTGTGGCAAGTTAGAGTGTTTTGCAATATGCTGCACTAGAAGGGTTAGCAGAGTTCCTGTCTTGAATACAAGGTTGGGGTCACAGTGTGCTTAATTGCTCGATTTGTTCTGTAACATATCTCCTGAAATGTAAACAACCGTGAGGTAGAAGGGAAGCGAAGAACACTGTGAAATCTCAGAGGATGGGCAGGAGGAAATGCTTTTGTGTCATAGATACTATAAAGTCGCTCTGCTAAGTGTGTTCGAGGCTCTTGGCTCTTTTTGGAAACTATTCCAGCCTTAACTGTAATAAACCCTTTTTCCTTCACCTTGTGGTCTCTGCCTTGGAATTTCTGCAACAGGGCCAGCCATGTATACCTCTGCTCCTTCTGAGGGTTGAGTGGTCTGTACTCCATTTCAGAATAATATGGGTCAGTCTAGATGACCTCAGGGTGTGAGGGAAAAGCAGTTAATTTTCTCTGCAATTGAAGTCTCTCTGTGTTTGAAAGGAATACAATAGAACTCTGTGAGATAGAATGTTAGGGAGGATGGAATGTGCCTCGCTAAGCTTCCTTCACTTTGCAACATTTGTAAGATTACGCTGGAGAATGGTGGGAACCATTGTTTGTGTCAGTTTCTTTTCTTGGACACATGATGTCTTGCACTGGAAAATGTATAAATTACTGTGAATGTAAAGGGGCGGGGCCCAGACTTTTGAGAAGGATATCACTGGGACATTGTGCACAATAAACAATTTTCCTTAACCGTGGGTCTCTATCTCTGATTCTGCAACAAGAACTCAAGTTGGCCTGCCTAACAAATGAAACTTGGTCACTGGGTACGTTGAGAAGAAGTAGTTGGAGATAACCAACCAACATGGTATAGTGGTTTGAGCACTGGACTATGACTCTGGAGACCAACAATCAGTTCCCAGCTTGGCCATGGAAACCCACTGGGTGACCTTAGGCATGTCACATACTCTTAGCCCCCCAGAAAAAAAACCTGATATGTTTGCCTTGGGGAGTCACCATAAGTCAGAAATGACTTGAAGGTACAGAACAGCAGTGGGAGACACCGTTGGGGATTCTGTCACAACTGTTTCTCTCAGTACATCCTGCCACCAGGAGAGCACTGTCATTTCCCCAGTAGCCCAATCTGTATTACGTTGGAAACATTTTCATTGAAGTACTGCCTGGTTGAAAAGGTAAATTTTGAAGGTCATACCTTATTGTTAACAACCATAATTGTGAGTCCCAAAAGTTATGAAACTGTAAATCTGGTTCATGATCTCATACCTACTGAATGGAATACCAGCCGTGATTTTAAACACAGAGTTGTCTTGACTGTACCATTTAAAAAAGAAAAAAAGGGAGCCAGAGCTCGAAAGCAATCCATTTACAAATAAAAAGTCACAAGTAACCAATTCTCCTCCTTCCCCCAATAAAGAAGATATGACTACTTCACATTACAATTGCAATCTGACAATTTTGCTTGTTTTATAATATAAATGTAACTCTTCTTAGTTACTTTTACAGTCATGGTCTCAGTTGATAGTGAAGGAAGAACATCACATCGTTCCAGGGCTGGCTTTTTATACTCTATTGAGATGTTATAATACCAGGGCTGTCGTGTTCTTTTGTGATGTTGAGGGGGATGGAAGAGTGCATTTTACAGCTTGTAGCATTCAGATGCTCTTGAAAAAGTAACCACGGATGGAATCTATGATTAGTCCCAGCTAGAGTATATTTATTCAATTAGTTGTTGAAGGTAAATCCTATTGATTCAGTGGGTCTACTTTAGGTAGGACTGGCAACAGAATTCAGGAGCCATTTTATTTACATTTGTGAAGAGTGGTGTGTGTGTGTGTGTACACACACAGTTCACACACACCCTTCCACTTCTGTGGGGAAGCCAAACCAAGAAAAGATATCTCTTCCTTGTGGTCACCATAAGTTAGAAACAACTTGAAGACCCACAACAACAACAACAACAGCAACAGCAACAATAGCAACAATCAGCAAATAGTTTGGGGAGCAGGGGTGGTCTTGAAATTATAACTGCAATGAATTGCTCTTTAAAAATGACTGTTCACATTATAAAGAATACACACTCCATAGTCCCATTGATTTTGATGTGCCTTGATTGCTCAAGCACAAAGCAAAGAGCACTTGAACGCAGAGGACAAAGAAACCTGTGTGAGCCTCAGAATTGCAGACATCCATGACAGGAATTGGTTCAGGGACCTCTGTGAGTAAATATACAGGGTTCTAAGGACGGGTAGTAAGGAACAGGCAACTGAAGCCTGTCCGTCTATGACAAACTGCCACAACCCCTGTATTTAGTCCATTACCAAATGTGAGGGCAGTTAAGGCAGTAGGCCTGTATAGTCAAGTGGTATGCTGTGGATGGATATTGTATTTCTTCTACATGGCCTTCACTGTTTACTGTTTCATAGCATAAAATATTTATGGATATTAAATTCTATTCTATCCACGTCCTATTCTACAGGATTCACCTTAGGATATAACTGATGATAGCTGATTACTGCTGCCAGTTTCAATGAATTTTTATCAAAAGACCAGTAACCTAATGCAGCGGATTGATCAAGGGTAGATGACTTCTCCAATGCTGATGGCCATGCTGGCTAGAGCCAATGGAGATTGTAGACCAAACCCGTTGTAAAACACCAGGAAACACTGTTGTAAAACACCAGGAAAGAACTTGCAATGTGTGTGCTCTCTCCATTTCTACTACTATTGGGGGGGGGATGAGTGAACTGAGCAATACTACATTTAATAGTGAGAACTTCTTCTGCATGTCATTTGTTGTTATGTGGTTTTAGCTTCATTCTGACTTAAGGCAATCCTATCGTAGGGTTTTATTATTAAGATTTATTTGGAAGAGGCTTTCAAATGTCTTCTTCTAAGGCTAAGAGAGGGAGATTTCCCCAAGGTCATCCAGGGAGTTACCATGGCTGTATGGGGTTTCAAGCCATTGTCCCCCCCATCCTAGTCCAACACTCACACATTACACCATGCTGACTCTGGTTCCAGTAGTGAGAATAACACTACATGCATGGACACATGGACTATTATGTATAATATGCAAGAGGGAAATAAGACAATCTTCAGTTCTACAAATGGTTGGACAAGTAGTCATTTATTTAGGAACTGCATGAACAAGTGTGTTACCTCTTGTGCACTGAAAATCCAATAAAACACCCCTACTATACTGGTGTCCTCCACCATCACTGTGTTTTATTTATTATTGTGACGAACCCGGGGGGGGGGTAATGGAGGCACCATGGCAACCCTGGGGGTTCAAAATGGTTGGCTGGAGCAAACAGAACTCCAGATAGCCAAAGGGAGGGGCTAGATGTAAGAAAGGAATAACGGAAATTTAACTGAAGAACAGAGAGTTGTTGGGAAACAACAGAGACAATGGATGAAGAGAGGGTGTGTTTGGATCTGAGAGAGAAGTGTTGTGCTGGTTTAAGAATCTTTAATTACTAATACATCATTCCTTGACAGAGTGTTTAATAAAGATCTGTTTACATTCTCATAAAGAGAGGTCTCAAGAGAGTGTCATTGCTCTGGACTGGGTTATACATGCTACCATTAGTACCAACAGTGCCACATTCACTGAAGAGATAAATCACTACTGGTCCTTATATCTGAAAAGGGGCAGATTTAAGGAAAGCAGGAGAGGGAGATACCCCTGGGAGGAGTAGCCAGTGGGGGACAAGAGTGAAAAGGGTGCTGCATTCTCAGGGAGGGAGAATAGAAGCAGACCTGTTTGTCATAGCCCTGGCCTTGTCCAAAAGATCTCCCTGACTGTTCAGACCTGGACAGAAGGAGGTGTCAGGCTGGGCAGGACTTGGGTCTTTACCATTATCTTATAATTTATGTGGCAGAATCAAAAAGATGACACAAGTTTTTGTCAAAAATTCAGTAAAAATACAGAAAGGGTGAGGCATGAATTGTCACAAAATGTTTTGTGCAAGGAGGGATCATCCTCATAAAAAAAAAAAAGCATGCAAGTCTATAAAAAATAAACCTCATTAAAACATGCCATTGTCTTGAAATAAAAGTTTTCAATCAAAGTAGAATAAAAATTATTATGTATTATGTAAAATTGAGTAGTGTGTGTGTCTTTTAAGCTCATTTTCTCACAGATTCAACAAATGATCCTGGGGTTGCTTAAATGTGACAAATACGAAATGTGATCAGTTCAATGGCCCGTGTGTTTCATTGCCAAATTAAAGTCATATTGAATTTAATTGGCATTTACACTAGGTACACTGGCTGCATGTGTCACAAGAATCGTGAATTAATTTAATCTCATTTCACACATTGCTCCACAACAAAACCTAAAGCCCTTCTGGAGTCCTTCATTGGCTCTTGCAGAATGTTAATTAAACTCAATAATTCTGCTTCTCTTAACCTTGCCACTACAATGGCCTCTCTGTGTCTTTTTATTCCTCTTTCAGAAGCTGAGACCAATCCTTGACTGATCATCATTGTCCATTTCTGCACTGTAGAAACTCTTGAGGGCAGCAAAGAGCTAAGAAGGTGTGTCAGTCCCACACAAAAACCCTTTCTGTCTGAAATGTGGAGAGAAATTTCACAGAATGCAGGGACACCCAAATGTTCATTTGCCTGTCAGATTCTCAATAATTCCAAACAAAAAATTTATGCCATGGAAATTAGGGAGTAAAACATGTGGAAATACATTTTAAAAAATGTACAGTGACTTTCACTCATTTTAAGCGAGAGCGTATTATTCAATCTGTTTTCCTTTTTGTGGAATGCACTGAAAACTCAGAAATGTATGGATTCAGTATTGCAAGTTGCAGCCATTCCTGAAATGTAGCTGAGAAATCCCCCATGTAATGGTTAATTATTCACATCTTCGAATATATTTACTGACAATTATGCAGTTCTTCAGTTTCTAAGATGTGTATCCATTGGTGTCCAGCAAAAGTTTAGAAGAGAAAGAAGAAAGAGAAGAGAAAAAAGCTACTTGCATTCGTTGAAACAAGGTCACTAAGTACATTCCAGTGTACTTGTGTTACCAGGCTGTATATCTCCACACTTTGATATGGTTTAATTGGTAAAATATAATTTAATTAGCAAGATATATTAATTGAAATTGATATAAAATATAGCCTGATGTGATATGGCCCAGCTGGACAAGAGGAAAAACACTAGCTAACATGTTAGCTGCAGAGTAAGTCACAGATCCCTTCTAAGTGTAGCCAGGTCATAGTTAGGAAATCACCAGGTAACTCCAGAGATAATAGGCTTAAGCTAAGCTGTAACGACTTTACTGTCAGACAACAGAGATGGGGAAATTCCCACCAAACCACTGATTGTTTCAATCCTTCTTCTCATTGACCTGAGCATTTTCCCTATTGTCCACACACCTATCCACCATTACAAAGCTATCATGACAGTCATTAACTCTTTTACAACTAACACTAAGATTGTTAGCACAGTCGGAACCTCATTGTCTGCTCTGTGAACTCCATTGTGTACTAGACCTGAGAGCCGTTCACACTCATGCCCTCCAGGTGGAAATCGTGTGCAAAACCTTCTTATTCTGAGCATTTAGATGCAGTACCTTGTTTGCTGAATGCCACATTGATTCCCAAACAAGTACTGTCCTTAGGTGCAAGTCTAAGCCACATCATTGTTTCCCTGCTGTTTTCTCGATTGATAATTATTGCCCAAACCCTGAAACTTCGCTATCAATCTTTCCTCCCCTTTTCTTCGGTTAGCCTTGTGCAAGTGTGTGAGTGTTTGGATATTATGCATTTATATAATTATTAAATATAAATAATGTTTGTGGACACCACAGAACCATCAGAGACAGAAAGTATGAAACCAACCTTATTTTACAGTGTGCAACTCAGAATGGCTGATAGATTGTATCTGAAGGAAACTCATAAATATAGATTTAAACTTGTCTGTGCTGTGTCACCTTCCTGTGCAGTGACTGACTGGTTTTCATTCTTTTTCATTAAATAAGAATATGCATATGTTCAGGATAGCCACACTTTGCTGAATGTGAGATAAGGCAAGTAGCTGCACCTAGCTTTCTTATATGGAACCATTTCCCACCCATTAATTCTATGATGAGAGTCAAACTATGGGCATCTTTCTTTGGGCCATTACAGTCAGCTCTTATGCATGGAGTATAGCACCCAGTGATAAACAGCTGAGCAACAATACAAAGACTTCACAGGTAACCATCAATGAAATTAAATGAATAGCTACAGTTTCAGGTATGTTGCCTTAATCCATCTTCTGTTGGCACAAGGCAAATGGGAAGGACACTAGTAGCCTCCAAATCTCCACAGCTGTTTCTTTCTGTTGGAAGACCAAGCTCTGTATGCCACATAATCTATCTTGGACCCCTTAGCTTCTTGGTCATGTGTGCTGGAGGAGACTGTCTCATTGGCTGTTGCTGTTGTGGATATGTGGCTTCAAGTTTTTTGTGACTTATAATGACCATAAGGTGAACATATCACAGGGGTTTTTGTTGGCAAGATTTGTTCAGAGGTGGCTTGCCTTTGCCTTCCTCTGAGGTTGAGTGTGACTTGCCCAAGATCACTCAGTGGGTTTCCATGGCCCATATCTTGACCAACACTTATGGTCATCCCTTTATCTGCTTTGGTGTTGGTCCAGGTACTCGTGTCCCTCCTGTCCCCAAAACTTCAAGTAATCTGTTCTTTCTTACAAAGAAAGAAATTGTTAACCCCTATCTAATCTGAATCCAGAGCAAATGTATCCCATATGAGCCCCAGATTTCTACCTCCCTATCCTCTTAATAGCTCCTGCCAGTAAACCTCATGCAGCCACCTAAGTGGCCACCCCAATCCTGAATGAAAGGCTACTAAATTCAGTCGCTGGTAGACCCAGTCTGCTGAGGGCCAGCCACAGGACAGCCACAAGTTGGACCCTGGTAAGAGGTGACAAGTCTCTGTGGACAAAACACAGACCTGGCCTGAGAGGCCATCACCACATAAACTTTCTAAGCATGACTCACCATCGTCAAAAGCATGGAGCTTAACCAACATGCCCTTTCCCACTTGGTCACATTCAGAGTGCCTAATGCAAATGCTGACTAAACTATCCATCAAGGAAATATCATTCACTATTAAAGCTCTACTAGACTGGTCGCACCTGGAACTAGCCACCAGCTTGCTGACTCTAAGGGCCCACAAAAATGGCTGTGCCAAAGGTGGCTTTAAACAACAACACCTCATAATCGAGTTGCAAATAGCCGGCAGTTAATGAATTACTCTCTTTAATAATTGGAAGGAAATTGACCTCCTGCTGTCATCCCTCCTGGGACCCACCCATTTCCACCCTGCTACTACTCTCCTGACAAGAAAAGAGTTGCATGAGTCTGCAAACACCTGCTTCTTGCTAAAAAAGGATATACTCATCATGTGAATGGACATGGTCCTAGGTGCCATGCCCAGGTCTTTGAGGTGGGCTAAAAAATGGAGGACTTGCTTCTCAGATGCTGGGCCTGATAACTGAAACCCTTCTTTTGTACAAAAGAGCTGGAACCTTCTAAGCACCCTACTATAAGCCCTAAAGTTTGAAGGGGCGACTGATTGCATTATGATGATCTTGCAAGCTGCCATACATCATCTGTCTGCCTGTCTGCCTCTGATGCCAAAGAGCCAAACCTTCTTTCTTAACAATCCCTCACTATCTGAGTCCTCTGAATGCCTCCTCCATCTGAATGCCTCCTACCGCTTCTGCTGTCCTAATCACCGAAAGTTGAGTCCTCTCCTGTTCCTGGCGTGCAGTCACTGCTGTTGCTTGAAGGGGAATGCTGCCTGTATCTACAACATGACCTGGCTCTTGTGTGGGCTCCCCTCTGCCCGCTGTGCTGCTCCCAGGTGTAGCCACTGCTGTTCTAGCCTCCAACCGCTCTGCTTTCTTAATGAGCCTCTCAGTCGACTGTGACAGACCCTCCAACACTGGTAGGCTTTCTGTACTTCCTGAAGCCACTGATGCCAGTGCTGTATTGACACTACTTGCTTCCTTACTGCATCCTGTTCCCAGTGTGAGCTCTGCCCATGACTGTCATGCCCTGCCTTGGAGACCCTGACAGTGAGGAGAAGGATTCTGAATCTGAGGCAGAAGTTTCCCCAGAGTCAGAAGTTTCCCCAGAAGCTTGCTCAGGAGAAGATAACAAACAACAGGAGAGGCCTGAGCAGGGGGAACAAACAGCTGGAGATGAGGCAACACAGACTATTACTGTGCAAGAGAGATGATGTCAGTAAGTGAGGCTTTGCCGCTCAGCACATTTAAGTAACAAACAAGCCCTAATGAAAGAACACCTGTGGCAACAGCATTAGTAAGATAAAAGGCTGTCAGTTGGCCTTTCCCTTCCAGGGTCAGCAACTGATCTTCCTGGTTGTTGAAGCCCTATGCTGTGTTCTCTTGCATCCTGACTACCTTGAACCTCTGCCTGTTTGACAACAACTCAGATTTGCCGTGTGGATTTGTTTACTCTGGAAGCTGGACTTTGTTTTGGACAACCCCCGCTCTTGCCTTGTGAGTAATCCCAGCTCTGCTGCTTGCTGATTAATTGCCTGGTCTGCACTGGACACAACAATGACTTCCTCTCTTTTCCTGCTTGATCCCTTATCCTAGGGACTGAGTCCTGCACTGACTTCTGTGCCTTCTTGGGAGGCTTGCCTGCAATCAATCAGGTAAATAACCGTGCACAAGTGAATCAGCTGTTTTTGTGGTAGTGTAGTAAGACCCTCAAAAGTTTTGGAGAAGGCAAAATAAGGACCCAGCGGATCACTAGAGCACAGTGTCCTACTGGCATGCCTGTTAAAAGAAGCTACGACCAAGCCTGACATAACACTTTCATTGCAGGAAGAGGGTTGGCAAATTGCCCAGAAATATGCAGTGCCCATCCATAAGAAAAATGGGGCAAAATGCCCCAAGTGACTCAGCTAGCCCTATCTGGGCATGTTGGTGGCAAAGGCTGGCACAACAGGGAGGTGCTGGTGATGAAGGAGCTTGTGAAAAGTGGGCAGGATGTCCCAAGTGATTCAGCTTAGCACCAGCTAGTGGTGGCAAACACTGGCTCTGGAGACCCTAGCAAGGCAGCAGACTCCCCATGTGCCAGAGGGCCCAGAGAAAGTCAGTGTTGCTGGCACTAGGCAAGGCTGGTCAGTAGCTGCCTACTTGAATGGCTTGGAGGGCCAAACCTCTTGGCATGTGCTCACCCTTTAGGCTCCTCACCTCCTTAACCCAGTGATTTAGCTAGATAGCCCTGAAAAAGGCTTTTGATTTCAGCTGGTCCTTGCAGAGAGCTTGGTTGCTCTCTCCTGCTGCTCCAACCATTGCTCTCTGCTCTTCCAATGCTTGCCACTGGTCACGTCTTGGTAAGGTCGCCACCCATCACTCTTCATGCCACTCACTGCTCACCACTCCAAAGTCTTCTCTGATGCTTCTCTGCCAACAGTCGAAGAAAGACTGGCTGGGAGTCAGGGTAATAAGTACCCAGCACCTGACCTGAGTGAAAACTTCCATCTGGGCACTCAGATCAGGTCCCCTGTGTCCCAACAGCCAATGAATTCAAAATGCAGGTTTGAATTCATTAGCTGTCTGGGCCTTCCTACGCAGTAAGTTGTGTGGGCCGCACAGCCTCCTGGGAAGGAGATGTGAGGTCCTGCATGGCCAAATGTGCTGTGGCAGCATGGTGCTACCCTGAGCCACAACCTGTCTTGCCCAGTAAGTTAGGTAGCTGCTTTTTCAAGGATGGTTTTTTAAAGAATTATGAACAAATGTTTCAGACAGAGTTTTTTCATAACCATTTCAATGCCATTTTTAAAAAACTACATAAGAGGAATATTTTTATATAAGGTTGTATTCTTTTTATGGGTGTGTTGTATCTGTTTGACACTATGGGAAACTAGTGTAGAGAAAATAATTTTCTTTGTCTCACTAGTAAAGAGGGTTTATTCTGTTTTTATTGAGGGTTTTTGTTGGTTGCTCCTCATAAACTGGCAAAACTATAGAGGTTCTGGCAGCTTTTACTTTTTTGTATTCATTCTTGGGATGATTTAGAAAAACATCTACTTTGGTAGAACATAGGCTTTAATTGGTTCAGTCTATCACACTGAAGACATTTTTAATTCCAGTCACTTTTGAGTTTGCCTGAAATCCAAATGAATATTTGGTTATAATTTGATGTAGACAAATTTCTCACATTGTCTTAGACAATGATAAACACATTCATATGCTTTGCTAGAATGCTATGTGATTTATTGTGCCAGTACCATTGCAGGTCAGGATGCAAGCATGGGGCCATCAGCCTCTTCTGGCTCATTAAGATGAACGTTCACCATTCCAGGCCTGTGCAGCCTCACATGGCCCCAGATTAGCCTTTGTTTGCAGCAACTTTGAATCCATTGGCTGCTGGAGCCAGGCCTGAGTGAAGGTTTGCAGGCTTCACTCAGGTCCAGCTCCAGGATATGTAAACAGCCATCTCTGAGGGAGTGGCTCATCTCTTGGTGGCAGTACTCAGAGATGGATGCAGGAGCAGTGAGGGATGGTGAAGAATGAAGAAACAAGAAGGAAAGAAGATGAAAGAGCTGGGAGAAGAGAATGAAGAACTGAACATCCTTTATGTGAAGTGAAGAACTCATCAGCCCTTATCAAGGCTTGTGAGCTGAAATCTGTGGCATTAGTGCCATTAAACCTCCTTGGCCCCCTCATGCCTAGCCAGTGAGCCTGCTGGATAAGCTGTACTGTCCCCTCAGAGGTCTCCCTGGTGGTCATCCTACAGCGTTTTTAGGGCTGGAAGCTGAACCTTTCAGCGCCAGTGCCAATTAGCCTTTTTGGCCCCCTTGTACTGCCAGTAGGCCTGCTGTAAGGGTGGCTATACTGTGCCCCTGCAGCCTGCCTGACATTCACATAGTAGCCCTCCTCAGGGCTTGCATCTTAACCTGGTATTAGTGCCAGTAGCTTTCTCACCACCTCAGTACCTTGTATTTCCCGTTTGGGATCACTTAGTGGGGTCACCACTTGGCCACCACCACCCCTTTTTCCTCTCCATACCTAAATACTTTTGCCTTCTTTGTGCTCCCCGCACCTCTTTGGCATGGATTGGGTTAAGTGTTGGGCTTACCCAACCACTCTACCATCAAACTTTCCTTTCTGAAGATATTAAAATTCAGCAGATGGCTGAAATGGCATATTTGCAACCAGAGGAGAAACAGGATTCAATACAACCCTTGCAATACAACCTGAGACTCAGAAACGATGTTTATACAAAATGAGATAAACACAGCAAGAGATGAAGAGAGTCAGTACAGTTGATGTTAGAAAGATGAAAGGCTTAAGAGATGTTATAATTCAACTTCCAATCACACAGCAGAAAGGCCAAAATCTGGAGTCTGATCAGACACTACATTGGAGAATGTACGACAACAAGTTTGCAGTGATGTTTTTAAGTCTTTTATTCTAAGTCTTGAGTCAAGTCTCAAGTCCTTAACTTCAATCTCAATTCGAGTTTCAAGTCTTTGCAAGATAATTAAAGTCAAGTCTCAAATCAAATCTCCAGTGTAGGAGCCAACTTTAGCAGAAAAAAAGGAGCTGGTGGGTGGAGTGGGGTGGGGTGGGGTGGGGTGGGGTGGGGTGGGGTGGGGTGGGGTGGCGTGAGGGTGGGGGTTAAGTTTCAATAACTAGAAAATCAAAGCCCCATCCTGCCATTCCTTTTCCCACCATGGCTGAGTTATGCTTCGACCATACTTCCAATCCCTTTCCATGGATGTCAGTCTTCAATCCTCCTCTCTCTGTCTGCTGCCTGCCAAAAGCCCCATCCTTTTCCCACTTTGCCTCAGTGATGCTTCAGCCAGACTTTAAATTAGCCCTTAAGGGTTTAAACTTTAAGAGAGTGCAGTTTACCTATCCTGGTGGCTTCCTTGTGAGTAAGCAGGATTTGATCCAACCTCTAAACCATGAAAGGGCAGGGAGAACCTGCAAAAGAAAGTTACACCTCACTCTCTCTTGGCTTAAAAAGGGAGAATAGCTATCCTGGTGGCTGGGTGTATCTTCCTCTGGAGGTGACCTTCCCCAACCTCCCCTCACCTCCCCCTCAAGCCACGACCACTCCATGCCTACACTCACAGAAAAAACTGCAAATCCCTGTCCCCCTCCCCTTGTCTTCAATCCTCCTGCGCTTTTGCTTTCCTGGGAATGGCTTCTAAAAAGCAGGAAAACAAGGCAAAGAAGCATGTACAGCCCTCATTGGCTCATCAACATAACATTCGCTCACTGCCATTAAACCTCCTTGGCCCCCTTGTGCCTAGCCAGGGAGCCTGCTCGGACTTAAGTCCGAGTCAGATGGCTCGAGTCTACATCACTGCAGGTTTGTGTTCTCACAAGAAGTTTATCTTGGGAAAAAGGAGAATAACAACTTACTGATGGACAGGCTTTCCAGAAAAAAGTGTTTTCAGCTGAGACCAAGCTGAAGAATTGGTTTTTATGTACAAGGATGAAAGACACAGAGTGAACATGTTTAGTTGACAAAAGGCTTTTTAGGAATGCTTAAATATGATCCTATTCTTGAAAAAAAAAAAACAGAAGAAAGAAAGAAGAAAAAGAAAAAGAATGAGTTTGATGAAGCAAGAGGCTTACGATTGTAAGGAAAATAATCAGGAAGGGACTGAGGGTATACGATGATGATGAAGACAGGTTTTTATTATCTTTTAAAATTTTAATTCTAAACTTTGTATTTTTACTATTGGAAGAAGTGTAATTGGAGTTAATAGTGTTACTTTGTTGCTTTTAAAAGTTACCTCTTACATAGAGAATTATTATTTTAAGAGCCATTAATTTTAATATAGAATAAAATAAGAATAAGTTAGGGATGACTTGTATAAGATAGAATAAGTTAAGAAAGACTTGCATATTCATATATATATATTATATTCATTGTTAAGTTAGTATATAAGGAGTTAGGTTTATAAGTAATTTTGTTAATGAATTATTCTTTATAATTGATGAAGTGGTTAAAAGCGATTCTTAATAACAATTAGAATCATTATTAATTAGTTACTTAGAATTATTAATTTTTTTGTTGAATTAGTCTCTATTAATGTAAACTATAGAGCGAGTTAAGAGTTGATTGTACTTGACCATAAGAGATCTGTATTAATTAACTAATCTTGCAGGTCTATATTTACTATGAAAATAAATCATAGGCAACAAATATTAATTCTGATTTGAATTTAAGGACTTAATAGTTCTTACTGTTTGATTATTATTCATTGTTTGCAACAAGGGTGGGAACCAATTTTTAGTTATTTGTAGTTCCGTTGTTGTCTTGTAGTTTAGTTTAATAATAGCCTTTTTTTTTCTTTTGACAGTATTATTCTGCAGTGTTGTAGTGTTGTGGTGTTCTTTGTTTTTTTACCCGATTAAAAAAATGTGGAAGAAAAAGAAAGAAGAGGGATCCTTGGGCTGAGGACCTCAGGGAGTATGTGAATCTGGCAACCTTAACTCTGCAAGGGAGGTCCCTGATGTCACGGCATCCAAAATAGAGAAGGAATGCGAAGCCAGGAGGGTTATGGGCCACTTTTCATCACCCCCATCCACAACGTGAAGGTTTCCCCATTGGGGGTGGTTCCCACGAAAACTCTGGGAGAGCATAGGCTAATTTACCACCTGTCTTACCCTAAGGGAGCATTGGTTAATGATGCAATTCCACAGGAATTTTGCTCTGTCCACTATGCCTACTTTGATCAGGCAGTCAAGATGGTATGGGTGGGGGCCAGGAGCACTTATGGAGAAATGTGACATCCAGACAGCATTTTGGCTGCTTCCGGTGCATCCTGATGATCACTGTTTCTTGGAGTTTAAGTCTAACAACTTCTGGTATTATGATGAGACTATGCCCATGGGATGCTCAGTCAGCTGTGCAACCTTTGAGACATTTAGTATGTTTATTGAATGGGCAGTCAAGGTCAGGGTGGGGTCATCTTATGTTGCACACTATTTAGATGAATTCGTTATGATTGGCAGAGCAGGCAAGGAGGATTATGCTACATCGTTGAGGTGTTTTGAGGCCCTGGCAGAGGAGTTGGGTATCCTCCTGGCATGGGAAAAGACACAGGAACCTGCTGTGTCAATGGTGTATTTGGGTGTTTTATTAGACACAGTATGAAGGGTGTCATGCTTGCCTACTGACAAAGCTTGGTGTGATTAGGGAGCAACTCAAGAGGACATTGGGGTGTAAAAAAGCCACTCTTAGGAAGGTACAGATTTTGCTTGGCCACCCTTTTTGCATTCTCCTTGCCAGAATTATGTCATGCACTAAGGCCCCTCACCACCATATTGCATTACAAAGGACATTAAGGAGGATTTAGAGGTGTGGCTCCATTTTGAGGACAAATTATAATAGTGTTTCCCTACAACAGGAGGTGTGGGAACTGGGCTCCAAAGTCAAGGTACATTCTGATGCAGAAGGAAGCAAAGGGTTTGGGATTGATTTCTGCGCTTGTTGGTGTGCCAAGAGGTGAACAGAGCAACAGTTGCATGGTGAGGTAGTCTGGGACTTAACTTTTCTGGAATTTTTTTCCTGTTTTGGTGGCAGTTTCCATTTGGACAGTCATGTTTCAAAACAAAAGGGTGTGTTTCTGATGTGATAGACAGGCAGTGGTTGTAGTGATTAACAGGCAGTCCTCCAAACCAAGCCGAGTTATAAGGTTGGTTAGGAGATTGGTGTTGGTGTGTCTGTCTGCTAACATAACTTTTTCTGCTCATTATGTTCCAGGCTTAGATAACAGAATTGCAGATGCCTCCTGTGTCCAGGAGGACAAGTTTTGATCCCTTCAACAGAAGCAGACCCCCAACCAATGCTATTCCCAGAAGAGTTGTGGCAACTTGGGAACACAGCATAGTGCCAAGAGTATGTCACTTTGTTGCCCAGCTGCAACCTTTCATGCTTATAGGAAGGCAGTGGGCAGATTCCTAGACTTCTGTGCTTGGGAGGGTTACAGAGATGGATGACCAGTTTCAGAGAGACCTGTGAATTGGTTTTAGAGAAGTTTCTTTGGCCTGTGCTGATCTAGATTTTAAAAGTGGTGCTGACCAAATCTAATCCTGACATGACTCTCACAACGTGAATGCAAATATGCCTCTCATATTGACTGTAGCCTTGTTCCTCTGCTATATTTAATGTTAACATTAAACATTTAATGTCAAGATTGTTAAGATTAAATATGAGGAGTGTTTGCTCCATTCTCATACTTATCAGGAATGATACAAATGTTATCCAATACTGTCAGCAACCTAGAATGATTCCAAGCCAGCATATGGGCAAGTGAAAAGATGTGTTTGGTATAGAAGCAATTGTGATTAGTAACTTCTAAAGCAGTGCTTCTCAGGCTATCTGATGTAGGGGAGTGGCATTTTTTTCCCCCCAGTATGCTACGGATAAGCACTTTATTGGGCTACAAATCCTTTCTTGGAAATGCTGCAGTGACCAGCAGCCAATGGCTCGGAGGCTGGCACTGGTTCAGAGATCAACACTTTGCATGTGTGTGTTTGTGCCTTCAAGTCTCCTGTCAACTTATGGTGACCCCAGGAATTTTATAGGGTTAAGCAGAGAATACTCAGCGGTGGCATTTCCAGTTCTTTCCTCTGGAATATAGCTTATAGCACTTGGTATTCACTGCGAGTCTCCCATCCAAGTACTAACCAGGGCTGAACCTACTTATCTCCCAAGATCAGACAGGGTCTGGTTCCTTTAGGGTACAGTCTTCCCCTTCTTCTCTGACTGGTTAGGAGCCAGAGTACTGACAGAAAGTGGAACTGGTTGACATGCAGAAGTCATGTACTGTAGGGAACATGAAGGACTTAATGGAGGGTAACTTGGGACTGACCATGTGTATGCTGTTTGCAAAGCCTCTCAGCTGGCCTGATGCCTTTTCCCCGCACATCAGCTAGCTCTGCAAATAGCACATGCACATGATCCCAAAGAAGCCTGTTACCACTCCTTACACACCCCATCCTGCAGGATGACAAAACTGGCAAGAAATACCATTTTCATATAAAAACTGGACACTTATAACTGGAGAGGGATGCAGCAAGGATGGCACTGGCTGTAACTGTTTTGCTAGGACAGATGAGCTCCTCATGGCCAGGCCATAAATTCAAGAGGATTAGGCGGGAAAGCCCAGTGCTTCCAATAATCTTTTCACTAGTACAGGCAACCAAGACAATGGTTGTCGGGATGCCCTCCATATTATAGTAATGGGATGTGTAGTCCAGTGTAAGGTAAGAGTTTGCTTACAACCAAAGATTAGGAACCAGAGACTGTTAGGTAAACAAAAGCTAGGAATGCACTAATAAGCTCTGCTGGGCTCTCACTGCTTCAAGGTCTCTTGAAAGAGAGAAGGGGAAAGATGAGAATTTTAAGTACTTGCTATTGCTTTTGAACTTTAGTCCTCTCACTGAAGTCTTGTACGATATATCTCACTCCAAATAAATAGTGTTTATGCACTGTACTATTTGTGTGTGTGAATTCAGTTCCTGACAGAGTGAGAAGGTTCAAGTTCAAAATTCTACAACATGTATCAAACATCTGAAGAAGAACCATTGGAAGAGGGAGCAGTTGGCAGAGCTACTGAAAATCCAGGTGATGAATGATCCGAGAGAGATGCACCAGACCTCAGCCGGACCCCAGATGCATGAGCCAAAGTGTGATCCTCAGTTCCTGTGACTACCCCGATTACAGGCCAAACTTGGGCCTGGGAGAGCGACCCGACATGGCTCACAGACAATAGCGCTGTGCTACGAGATGGGATGCTTCTATCACAGAAACCAACCTGATGGAGCAGCTTTTAGCCAGAGGAGAAGAAGTGGAACTACAACGAGAAGAGATATCCAGGTTGAGAGCTCAGCTAGCTGACTGGAGAATCCTGGTACCTCAGCTTGGGTGTGCCCAGCAGCAAGTGCCCGCAGCAGCAGCAGCCCTCATAGCCACAGCCCCAGCACCTCCTGGGGGACCGGCGCCCCAAATGGGGCCTAGACCTTTTCGAGAGATGAAGGCTACGTACGATGGAGATGGGGCAACTCTGACTTATTTCCTTAATGTGGCTTCCAACTATATGGCTGACTACAGAAACAGTTTCAGCGATGATGCTACCAGAGTGAGATGCCTGAGCCAACACCTCAAAGGCAACGTAGCAGAGTGGGTCACCGGTTTGTTCAACTCATGAGCTGAGGAAACAGCCGATCTTCAGATGTTCATGCACCACCTCAAAGAAAGGTTTGAAGACCCCTTCATTCAAGAACAAGCCAGACACCAGCTCAGGAAACTGCGCCAAGGAAAGGGAACCGCCCGTGAATTCAGAAAACTAGTGACCAAGGTCCTGGAATGGAGAGATGACATACTCAAGCAATTTTTCCAAGATGAGTTAAACCCCACTATTCTGGATCATTGCCTTTTGCAAGGAAACCCAGCCAGCCTTTTGGAATGGATGAAACTGGCCGGCAAAGTAGAAAGCATCCTGGAAAGTGTCCAACTCTCCAGACAAAGACAAGCCCAAGAAAGTGGTCACCAAACCCTGGGATCCTGAAAGTCCACCTTCCTAAGCAGTGAAGAAAGAAAAAAATGAGTATGTGAAGGGACCTGCTTCTCATGTGGGAAGAGGGGCCACATCGCCATTGGTTGCCAGAGCCAAAAGAAAGCCATGGAAGAAAAGCCCGCAAGTACTTCCACCAAACCTGCGTCATGTAAAACCGACACCCCGAAGCTGAAGACCAAATGCTCAGGCAATGGAACCTCCGCTTGGGCTTGTGATGGCGAGGACAGTCTCTTGTCTACCTCCGACTCGGACAGTGACGAGTGGGACCCGTATCAATCTGCAAATGTAAGTACAGCTAAAAATCATCATGTATATGTTACAGTGACTTTACAAGGAACAGATGGTAAGTTAAGAATGTACCAGGCCCTGGTTAATTCAGGCTGTACCACTAGCTTACTGAACCCCATAGTGGGCAAAGAACTTGCAGTAGCATTTGAACCCCTTAAGAAGGCCGTCAAATTATCGCAAATGGACAGCCCGCCTATGGCAGGAGGCCCCATTTGGGAAAGGACCAGACCCATACCTATTCAGGTAGGGAATATCTGAGGGCGACTGAAATTCCTAGTACCAAATAAAATTGGATTCCACGTAGTCCTCTTGTATGATTGGCTAAAACAACACAACCCCCAACCTGACTGGCCCCGGGGCTTACTAAAACATACTACCAACAGCAAACAAATACCAGGACAACAAATGTCAGCATCTAACACGGCACTTAAACTGACCCCCAAGGACCTGCAGAAAATCCCACAACAATACTGGGACCTGCAGAAAGCATTTGAAGACTGTGAAGCAGATAAACTCCCACCACATAGAGACTTTGATTGTAAATTAAGACTGATAGACGGCACCAAGATTCCCAAGCCAAAAATTCCCATGAACAAACAAGAGCTGGAAACTCTAAAAAAATTCCTGAACAAGAATCTGCAACGCCGCTTTATCAAGCCTTCCTCCGCCCCAATGGCTGGCCCAATATTCTTCTGACAAAAGAAGGATGGAGGAGACCCTAGATTTATTGTGAACTACAACTTAATAAATCAAGCAGTATTGCCTAATGCGTACCCTACCCCACTCATGGTTGACGTCATGGGTCAATTGATCAAGGGTAAATTCTTTACCAAACTAGACCTCAAAGAGGCTTTCCACCGAATAAGAATGGACCCTGACAGTGAATGGCTTACGACCTTCTTGACCTCCCTGGGGAATTACCAATGGACAGTCCTTCCTTTTGGATTACAAGCTGGCCCCGCTGCTTTCCAAATGTTCTTTAACTCAGTCTTGCAAGAATTCCTTTATAATGGTGTTGTGGTTTATCTAGACGACATTTTGATTTACTCCGAAACACTGCTGGAACACACCAAACTTGTTCTCACTGTTTTACAAAGACTCATAGACAATGAACTTGTTGTGAAACTCTCTAAACGTGAGTTTCACACTCAAACTTTTGACTATCTATGGTATCGAGTTTGCAACAATACCCTAAACATGGACTCCTTCAAGACTGATACAATTTTGAACTGGCCAGTCCCTAGAACCAGAAAACAGCTGCAACAATTCCTTGGCCTTGCCAACTTCTATCGCAACTTCATCGAAGGTTTTGCCACAATTGCCCTTCCCCTAACTGATTTTTTAAAGAAATCTCCTGATTCCAATGGGAAACGCCCCAAAAGGATTGCTTGGTCGAATAAATGCCAAGCCGCCTTTGACACACTCAAGCACAAATTCACCTCAGAACCACTTCTATTGTTCCCTGACACCAAGAAGGAATTTATAATACAAACCAATGCCTCTGACTTCACTATGGGAGTAGTACTCCTCCAGTACGACAATGATGGACATCTAAAACCATGTGCCTTCATCTCTAAAAAATTCTCCGAACCCCAACACAACTGACCAATATGTGAAAAAGAAGCCATGGCCATCCACTTTGCCCTCACCACATGGAGACATTTCTTGGAAGGCGCAAGAGTGCCTATTCCAGTTTGGACTGATCATCGCAACCTAGAGACTTTGAAAATGGCCAGAAAACTAACCCCAAAGCAAGCACAATGGGCTGATTTTTTTTAATGCTTTAAATTCAAAATTATTTTTAAACCACGGAAGACAAATACTTTAGCCAACCCTCTATCCAGACCACCTTGCCACGAGTCACCTACCCACACCTCACCCCCTAAAGAATGACCTCTTTTTACCCCCGACACCCTTGGACTACAAGTCACAACGCGTATGCAGGAACGCGCCCACCACTCTGTTTCTTCTATGCTCGGTTCTGCTTTCCAGCAAGCCATAAAAACTGCTTACACTTCTGACTACTGGCTGCAAAGCCACCTCAATGCAGTTACATGGACTAAAGACTCAGCTTTCATAGGATCTAAATTGTATGTACCTTCAAGTTGCAGGACAGAAGTTTTGAGAAGCTATCACGACCCCAAACCTACCGGCCACTTCAGTTTTCTTAAGATGCTCCATACCACTATTCCATTGGCCAGGCCTCACCAAATGCACTCAGAGCTACATAAAAAACTGTGATGTCTACAACACCTGCAAACCTCCTACATCAAAACCACATGCACTTCTCCAACCCCTTCCAGTACCCTCATCCCCTTGGGACGTTATTTCTTGGGACTTTATCCTAGGTCTTCCCAACTATAGAGGCTGCCATGTCATTTGGATTGTGGCAGACCATTTCTCCAAGCAATCTCACTTTGTTCCTCTTAAAAAGGTCCCCACAGCTGAAAAACTTGTGGACCTTTTCATCATCAACATCTGGAAGCTCCATGGCCTCCTGTCCACCGTCATCTCTGATAGAGAACCTACCTTCACATCCAAGTTCTGGACTGCGCTTCTTAAATTCATCGGAGTTGTCCAGAAACTCAGCGGCAGCCATCATCCCCAGACGGATAGACAAACCGAATGCATCAATCAAACTCTGGAACAATACCTTCACTGGTTTGTCAGTTCCAACCAGAACAACTGGGTGTCTCTCCTGCCATTTGCTGAATTTGCCTACAACTCTGCCCTCCACTCTTCAACTAGCAAAACTCCCTTTGAAGTGGTTTACGGCACTGAAACAAAGTGTTTTCCCCCACTTCCCAACACAGACACCTCCAGCGTTCCCCCATCTGTCACCCCTTGGGCTCACAAAATCTCAGAGAAGTGGAAAGCAGTCCGTTTTGCCCCTGAAACTTCTAAAGCCTCCCATAAAAACTTTGCTGATAGGAAAAGGCAATCCAACCCTAACTATAAACCAGGAGACCTTGTCTCCCTTTTCACAAAACACCTAAGCTCTGATGGGCCCTCCAAAAAAACTCTCCCCTAAATACATTGGTCCTTTCCCAGTCAAATGGACCATTAATAATGTCAGTTTTGAACTTTCTTTGCCTTCAACCTATAAACTTATCCACTCTGTCTGTCACAAAGTAGAGGTGTATTGTGACTCCTTGCTGCACATTTCCCACCGCCAGAGGGTGAGAAACCAAAACCACTTGTAGGATTTGTTTAGGCTAGCAGGATAGAGTGTTTCCCATGAGAATGCCGAATGTAATCAGGCCGTCTGGAACTTGCAGCTGTGTTCATATGTTATGGTTTGAAAGGCTCCTTGTTATTGAACATGCTTACTTAAAACACGGCCTCTGAACAGGCTGTCCCCTTATTCCTTTTTTTTTTTTTGTCTGCTCTGTTAGAAATGGCTCGTTTCGCTGTGACTTAATTGCCTTAGCCTAATTTACTGCCCGCAATAAAGACTGTTAGACTGCTGACTAGTTTCGGATGTGAGTTTTTTCTACTGATGGCAAGTAATGCCTCTGGTGGGTTTTTGATATGGTAGCAGAGGATGGTTTCGAGAGGTGTTTTTTGAAGTGTTTTTACAATGGCTCAAGTGGTGCCTGGGGGCCTGCCTCTTGTTAAGCTAAATGCAACTAATTACTTGGCATGGTCAGCTCGCATGGAAAAGTATTTGAAAGCTGAGGGGCTCTGGGTGCCTTCACAGCTCCCCCGACTCTGCAGGGAACTGCTGCAGAGATAGCAGCGGCAACGAGGCATGCTATGTCTGTCCTCTTTCTTGCTGTGGAAGATGACCAGCTCACACATATTAGGGATCTTGCCACCCCTCGAGAAGGCTGGACGAGGCTGCGGGAGTTGTATTTGAGTCAAATGGCTGCCGCCAAGTACACTTTGTGTGCCCGCTTGTATAACACGAAGTTGGCCCCCAGTGTCCCGGTGAGGCAGCATTTGGCAGAGTTGTCAGAGCTGTTTTCGTCACTTCGGGAGAGAGGCAAAGTGTTGCATGAAGGTGACAAGGTATTTTGCATCTCGAATTCCCTCGATAGTTCCTGGAATCTGGTGGTGTCCTCACTTCAATCCATGCCAGAGAGAGAGCTAACCGTCTCCTTGGTTTCTGCTCGTCTGCTGGAAGAAGAGGAAAAGCGCACAAGGAATGCAGCGACTCCCACTCAGACGGCTCCAGCTGCAGAGGCCTGTGCCGGGAGGAAAAGTCCTCCGGCTGCTGAAGCGAGGCAGGAGGGGCTGGTTAGAGCCCTGCTGTGTGGAGGTGCTTTCGCTGTGGGTCTGCTTCTCATCTTAAGCGTGATTGCCCGCTCCTGAAGCAAGGGGAACAAAGTTTCACAGGCGCCGGTGCCAGCGGCCGTGTCAAAGGCAGAGGAGGTCGGGCCAGAGGGCGGCTGAGAGTTGCTGTTGCCGTGGGAGATGCTATTTTGGACACTGTGTTGGACTCTGAGGAGGCAGGTGATTCCGTTTGGCTTCTTGACAGCGGCTGTTCCCAGCATCTGGTCAATTCTGAAGATTTATTTGACTGTTTGGATTCTGCCAGTGTTTCTACTGTGACATTAGCAGATGGGACAAAGGCTAAAGTTTGTGGCGAGGGTGTAGCTTTTGTCCCTGCCCTTGACATGGGTTTGAAAAATGTTTTGTTTGTTCCCTCTCTTGATTTCTGTTTGCTTTCTGTGGGGCAACTGACAGAGTCTGGGTTCAAGGTTGAGTTCTATGGAAGCAAGGTAAAATCCTCAAAGATGGGGTGGTGTGTGCTGTGGCTACACGAGAAGGGAGGCTGTTTTTTCTTGAGCCACAACACACTGTGTGTAATGTGTATGGTAATGTCCCACAGCATAATGAATGCCTTCATCTCCTCCACCAGCGCGCGGCACATGCAAGCTTTCCTGTGTTAAGGAGGCTTGCTGGTTGTTGTAAAGGGTGTACCTTGAAGCCTTGTAATGTTTTTCTTGACTGTGCCATTTGCAAACAAGCCAAATCTAAACAACTCCCAACACCGAGAGTTAGTTTTCGTGTACCAACCGCCCCATTCCAGTTGGTACACTGTGATATTGTAGGTCCTATGAGTAAACCCTCCCTGGGGGCTAGATATTTCGTCATCCTCGTAGACGATCTTAGCAGGTACGTTTTCTGCTATTTGTTGAAACAAAAGTCTGATGTGTGTCAAGTTCTCAAGAACTGGTGTTCCTTGGTGGAAAGGCAGTTTGGTTATTCCCTGCAAAAGCTGCAAACTGACAGAGGAATGGAATTGTGTTGGAGAACATGCAACAGTGGTTCAAAAAGCAAGGGATTATTCACAGAACGACTGCCAGCTATTCTCCTCATCAAAATGGAGTGGCTGAGCGGAATGCAGGGTTCTGCAGACTCAAATGCACAGTTTGCTGCTTGATGCAGATCTGCCTCTGAGTTTTTGGGGTGAGGCAATTCTGACTGCCTGTTACATACACAACAGGCTGTGGAGTTCTGTGGTTAATGCTACTCCCTATGAATGTCTATTTGGTAAACAGCCATCCATTGCACATCTCAGAGTATTTGGGAGTTTTGCTTGGGTGCACATCCCCAAGGGGCAAAGAAGGAAGGGGGAGCCAAAAAGCCCAGCATATGCGTTTTGTTGGCTATGAGCCCAACTGCAAAGGGTATCGTTTTCATGCTGGTGGCAATTCCTGTGTTGTGTCTAGAAATGCCTCTTTTGAGGAACACGCAAATTGGTCGCGTGTTCAGGCAGCTTCCAGTTTTTCTCCCTGTGACTGGTCTACCAGCTTCTCAGCCAGTACAGCCTTCAGCCTCTGCTCCGCTCCCAGCCTCCGCTCCCAGTTCCTCAAGGGTTAAAGCAAAAGAGGAGGGAGGCATGCGAAGGAGAAGAGCTGTAAGTGATGTGCAAGGGTCTTGCACAGTGGAGAGAGAACGCAAGGGTTCAGTGAAGAGGTCTTGCAATGCTGAGAAAAGGGTCGAGCCTTTGCAGGATCGTCCCATCCTCAGACGGTTACAAAGAAAAACGAAAGGCATTCCACCTAAACGTCTTTTCCCCTGAGTCTCTTGCAGTTCGTGTGTGTGCTGTAAACTGTGAGCCTCAGTGTTTTGCTGATGTTGTGAAAATGCCTGAGCAGCAGGCAGAACCCTGGTGGGATGCAATGCAGAGTGAAATGGATTCCATTGTTCAGCATGATGTGTATTCTCTTTGTAATTTGCCCAAGGGTGTGAAACCAATTGACAGCAAGTGGGTCTACAAGTTAAAACCCACTGCTGATGGGCATGTGAAATATAAAGCGCGCCTTGTGGCACGCGGGTTCTTACAAGACATCAGTGACCTGGATCAGATCTACTCCCTGACTGTGAAAGCACAGTCCATCAGGTTGGTGTTTTCCATAGCAGCTCAGAGAAAAGCTGTCATCACACACTTTGATATTACCACTGCCTATCTCAATGCTGACTTGGAGGAAGAAGTGTACATGCTCCAGCCTGATGGGTTTGTAGTTGAGGGGAGAGAAAGTCAAGTTTGGCGTTTGAAGAAATCGCTTTATGGGTTACAGCAATCTGCCAGGTGTTGGAATTTTTGTTTACACAATGCCCTGCAAGGGTGTGGGTTCAAACAAAGCCTTGCTGATCCCTGTCTATATGTTCGGGGGAAAGGGGAGAGTTTGGACATTCTCCTTGCATATGTAAATGATCTGTGTTCGGTCAGTACTACACAAAAACAAGCGCAAGTGTTTGAAAATGAGCTGGAAAAAAGTTTCAGGTTAAGAACCTAGGCCTAGTACAGAACTTTCTTGGAATAGAAATACAGAGAACTGAAAATGGTATTCTGCTGTGTCAGAAACAAAAAATTGTGTAGTTGTTAGAATTGTGTCAAAGGTCTGACTGCAAGCCGGTCCAAACGCCTATGGTGCCAGGATTCTTAAAAAACGTCTGTGAGGAATTATTTCCTGATATACACTTGTATCAGTCTGTCATTGGGAGCCTTTTGTACTTAGCTGGCACCAGCCGGCCTGACATTGCACTAAGTGTCAACATTTTGGGCAGAGCGTATGCTAAACCAACCCAGTTTCATTGGCAGGGTGTGAAAAGGGTACTAAGGTACCTAAAAGGTTCCCTTGATTATTACCTAAGCATTTTTCCTGATCAGAATCCTAATCTTGTCTGTTCATCAGATAGTGACTTCGCTGAGGATACTTTAGACCACAAAAGCACATCTGGTTTTGTTATTAAATACAGTGGTGTGGTAATCGACTGGAATACTGTCTTTCATTGCAGCTTGCTCAAGCCAGCCCCCTTGCAGACTTCTTCACCGAATAACACTGGTCTCAACAATGCCTCCACATCAATAGATAAATCATAGTCCACACTTTTACCTGCATAACTACTAATATTATCTTTTACTGTTTGAAATTTACTGTTGGTTCTACTCAACACTAACCCTCTTTCATTTGTGCACTTCAAGCATTGCATATTGTTTCCTTGCATTTTTTGGGGGGGGACAGGCAGGATGTTGGGATGCCCTCCATATTATAGTAATGGGATGTGTAGTAAGGTAACAGCTAACTTGCAGCCAAAGACTAGCAATGAGAGACTATTAGGTGAACAAAAGCTAGGAATGCACTAATAAGCTCTGCTGGGCTCTCACTGCTTCAAGGTCTCTTGAAAGAGGGAGGGGGAAGGATAGGAATCTTAAGTACTTGCTATTGCTTTTGAACTTTAGTCCTCTCACTGAAGTTTTTTATGATGTAAACTGAGTAGTTTTTAGACCAAACCGAATGGCCTCATTCACTGGCAGCTTTATGGGACTTGACAAGTTTTTGTCTTGCCTTTAAGGACAGTTACACTGTGGGTCATGCTAGCATTCCAAGCATACCCCCTTTCATTTTCTGACAGGTTATGGGGCCGCTGCCTCCGCTGCGCCACTCTGCTGCCAGAGGCTGGAGTGTTTTTGAGGCCAGTTTTTGATTGATGGTGCCTGTCTGCCGGTGTGTTTTTTCAAGGCTTGTGCAGCTGGGGGCTGAACTGCCATGGAGCAGAGGTTAATTAGTAGCCTGTCTCTAACGAGGCTGAACGGGACTAATTACCTTGTCTGGTCAGTTAAAATGGAAATGTTTCTCCGAGGAGAAGGTGTCTGGGGAGCGTTTACTGATCTCCTGGCCCTCCCAACAGATGCAGCCGTGGCTGCTAAGGTGAGGCAGAAGGCCATGTCACTTCTTTTCCTGGCTGTGGAAGATGACCAGCTGGTGCATATTCAGGATACAGATAACCCCCATGCAGCCTGGCGCACATTAAGAGAAACGTATGTAAGAATCACAGCTGGAAGTAAATTATCCCTCACGACGAGGCTGTATAACATGAAGCTGAGGCCAGATGTGCCAGTTAGGCAGCTTCTGCAGATGCTGTCTGAGCTTTTTGTTGCACTTCGTGAGAGAGGGAAGGTTTTGACTGAGACTGAAAAGGCTTTCTGCATTTTGAGTTCCCTGGATCCCAGCTGGGATGTGATAGTGGCTACCTTGGAAGCTGTTCCAGAGCGGGACCTGACAGTGGCCTATGTGACTTCTCGTCTGCTGGAGGAAGAAGACAGACGTGCCCAGAGGAATGCTCTACAACCCCCACAGATGCCTGCAGTTACAAAGCCAGGAACCAGAAGGAGGTCTGCCCAGGCTGGCGAGTGCAGATTGGAGAGGCTGGTGAGAGCTCATGCTGTGAGAAGGTGCTATTGCTGTGATTCTACCTCCCATCTCAGAGAATGTCTGCTGGAAAAGCAGGGTGAGAGAGGTGAGAGAGATGCCCAGGGTTGAGGCAGAGGTTTCAGAGGAGGTCGTGGAGTCGTCCACAAGTTGCCATTGCAGCAGACTGTGTGGTTTCTGAGAACTTCTGGGACACTGATGAAACTTTTTGGCTGCTGGACAGTGGGTGTTCTCAGCATCTGGTCAACTGTGAAGGTTTGTTCAAGACTTTGAATCCAGCCAGTGTTGCCATTGTTGCCCTGGCTGATGGGACTAAAACCAAAATCAGGGGTGCGGGTTCTGCTTATGTTCGTGCTTTGGATTTGTATCTTGACAATGTATTGTATATGCCTTCACTTTGATTTCTGTCTGCTCTCTGTGTCAGAGTTGACTTAAAATGGGTTTGAGGTTTTGTTTACTAAGCGTGAGGGCAAAGTACTGAAAGATGGGGCTGTCTGTGCTATAGCACAGTTGACTGAGAAATTGTACAAACTCAAGCCTCACCACAGTGTTTGTGCTGTGTATGATAACAAACCACAACATGATGAATGCATTCATTTGTTACATAGAAGGATGGGACATGCTAGCTTTCCTGTGTTGAAAAAGTTGGCAGACAGCTGCAAGGGCTGTTCTCTGAACTTGAACTCCTGTGATACTTTTCTCGACTGTGTTGTTTGCAAACAGTCTAAGTCCATGCAGCTTCCTGCTCCCATGTCCAGTTCACGGGTTCCTACTCCTCCTTTCCAACTTGTACGTGCCGATGTGGTTGGTCCGATGAGTTAAAACAGCCTAGGAGGAGCTAAATATTTCCTGGTGTTGGTGGATGACTATAGCAGGTATACGTTCTGTTATCTGATGAAACAGAAGTCTGAGGTGTGTCAAATAATTAAGAACTGGTGTGCTTATGTTGAGAGACAATTTGATTCTAAGGTGAAAGCGTTTCAAACAGACCGTGGACGACAATTTCTGGCTGAGAGTATGCAGCAGTGGTTCAAAAGCAAGGGCATTGTGCACAGAACCACTGCCTCCCATTCAAGTTTCCAGAATGGGATAGCTGAGAGAACCGCTGGGGTGTTGCAGACTCTCATGCACAGCCTGCTCTGTGATGCAGATTGCCTCTGAATTTCTGGGGAGAGGCAATTCTAATTGCCAGTTACATATGCAACAGGCTTTGGAGTTCAGTCTTTCAGACCACTCCATATGAGCATCTGTTTGGCAAGCAACCTTCCATTGCTCACATGAAGGTGTTTGGCAGTTTTGCCTGGGTTCACATTCCCAAGAACCAAAGGAAGAAGGGGCGGCAAAAGCTCAGCGTTTGAGGTTTCTAGGGTACCAAGTAAATTGCAAGGGGTACCGGTTTCATGCTGGAGGAGGATTCTGTGTAGTGTCCAGAAATGCAACTTTTGAGGAACAATGCAAACTGGTCACGTATTCAAACAGCTTCTGAAGTTTTCCTTCCTGTCTCCTGTGAGCCTCATGCTCACCCAGAGCAGCCTTGCGCCTCAGTTCCTGGTCCCTCAGGAGTTAAGTCTGAGCCAGAGCCAGCACAGAGGAGGAGGGCTGCGAGGGGAGCAGTGGCTCCTCGCTTGGAGGAAGAACAGAGACGAGCTGCAAAAAGGTTTCGCAGTGTGCGTGATGGTGAAGGCGGTCAGGCAGACCGGCCAACTCTAAGAGGTCAGAGAGACAAACAAAAGGGAAGCCTCCAAAAAGATATTCCCCATATTCTTCACTAACAATGCGTGCTTATCTAGTAAACTGTGAGTCAGCTAGTTTTGCTGATATAGAAAACATGCCTACGAGCAAGCAGAGTCCTGGTGGGAGGCAATGCAGAGTGAAATTGACTCCATCACTCAGCACAAAGTGTATTCCCTGTGTGAATTACCAAAGGGTGTCAATCCTGTTGATTGCCAGTGGGTCTATAAGCTGATGGGCAAGTCAAACACAAGCTCGGTTGGTGGTTTGTGGGTACAACCAAGATGAACAGACATATGATGAGATTTTTGCACCAACGGTCAAAATGCAGTCCATAAGGCTCACGCTGGCCATTGCAGCACAGCAAAAATCCCTAGTCACACACTTTGACGTCACTACTGCTTATCTCAATGCAGACCTGCCAGAGGAGATTTACCTAAGACAGCCTGATGGATTTGTTGACCAGGGAAAGAAAAACTTAGTCTGGAAACTTAATAAGGCTTTGTATGGTCTGAAACAGTCAGCTCGTTGTTGGAACCTGTGTTTAGACAAGGCTTTGCAAGAGTGTGGGTTCAAACAGAGCGTTGCTGACCCCTGTGTATATGTCTGAGGTACAGGGGAGAGTCTAGAAATTCTATTGGCATATGTGGATGATTTGTGTCTGGTCTGTGGCACACAAAAACAGGAGCAAGTGTTTTCCAGCGAACTGGGCAAGAAATTTCAGATCAAGAATCTGGGGCCAGTTCAAAATTACCTTGGGGTAGAAATACAAAAGACCAAGGGTGGTTTTCTGCTGAGTCAGAAATAGAAGATTGTAAAACTGCTGGAAAAGTGTAACATGACTGAATGTAAAAATGTGAAAATGCCAATGGTTCCAGGTTTTTGTAAAAATGTTGATGATGTAATGTTTCTGGACAAAAAGCTGTATCAGTCTGTAATTGGGAAATTTCTCTATCTAGCCAAGTCCTTTTGGCCTGACATTGCCCTGAGTGTAAACATGCTGGGGAGGGCAAGTGCTCAGCCCACTCAGTATCACTGGCAAGGTGTGAAAAGGGTGTTGAGATACTTGAAAGGTACCATGGATCACTGTTTGTGTATTACTCCTGTTCAAATGCCAGAAATTGTATGCTATTCTGATAGTGATTTTGCAGAAGATGTGTCAGACCGCAAAAGCACCTCTAGGTTTGTTGTGAAATAGAGTGGGGCTCTGATTGACTGGAAAGTGAAAAAACAAAGCAGTCTGGCAACGTCCACTGCTGAAGCTGAGTTTGCCAGCTTGTCATCTCTGTGTAATGAGTTGGTGTGGTTCCTGCAGTTGGTGAAGGACCTGAACGTACATGTAAACACACCTGTCAATGTGTTCTGTGGTTCCCAAGCATGTATCCAAATAGCTGTAAGTGACAGGGTGAAGTCCAGGACAAGCATGTAGATGTCAAGTATCAGAATGTAAAACAGTCTGTTCAAAGCAAGGTTATAAGTCTGATTTATTGTTCTTCACAGGAGAACATTGCTGATGTTTTTACAAAGCCGCTTTCTGCTGTCAATCATACTCAAATGCTTAACGGGTTGGGGCTGATGGGTCCTGCAGTTTCCAGTGTGCAGGACAGCTATGAAACAAGAAGGGGAGTGTTGAGTGTCTGTTCCTGTCTTAAGGGTTAACTGGTTTCTTGCTTACTTCGCTGCCATAGCAACACAGCCTGTGAAGTTCCTAGCAGTTTCCAGGCATAAATCAGATAAGGTGTTTTCCCCTCAGAGTTCCTCGGAGAGTCTCTCAGCCTTCGCTTCCCATAACAAAGGTAGTGTTTTGACTAACGTAGTTCTGTTCTAATGTAACCAGTGTTGTTTGCTAGTGTGTTTAAAAGTGCTGCCTACAGTGGCAGAGCTCTCTACTCTATGGCCATTTCTACACGGGCATATTGCCCACGCTAGAGCGACCTCTCCAGGAGGTCTTCTTCACCGGGGTCTGCACTAGAGCAGTTAAAAAAAGTGAGGTTCTAGACCTCAAACTGCTCTAGCGCAGCCCCGGGGGTGGCGCTGTGAGTTTATAAAAACCACCTTCAAAAGTGGTTTTTATAAAACTTACCACGCTGCCCCATAGCAGCCCCCGGTCAAGAACTGCAGAGACGTGGTAGCGCGTCCCTGCAGACTTGCCCGGGGGCAGGCTTCTGGCTGGCGCACTGTCCTAATTGGCAGAGTGCTGCCGGAAGCCGCCGGCCACCATTTTGGGCGCCACTGGGCACCGCTGAGCGCCGCCGAAATTCAGCGGCGTTTGGAACGGCAGATCTGTGCTCTTCGGAGGGACGGAGCAACCCACTCGCGGGTATGCTCTGCCCCTGCTTGCATGGCCCTGTTTCGGCCCCCCCCCCGTGAGGAAAAGGCCTATGTCGTTTATTCCTGCATTGTTTTTTCCTTTTGCTGTCTCTGATGGATTTTACTCAAGCTTGCTGACCATGTAACCAAGCTTTGCTCTTCAATAAACTGAGTAGTTTTTAGACCAAACCAAATGGCCTCATTCACTGGCAGCTTTATGGGACTTGACAAGTTTTTGTCTTGCTTTTAAGGACAGTTACACTGTGGGTTATGCTAGCATTCCAAGCATGCCCCCTTGCATTTTCTGACATCTCACTCCAAATAAATAGTGCTTATGCACTGTACTATTTGTGTGTGTGAATTCAGTTCCTGACAATGGTAAACAAAACTGGCCATGTACAGCAGGCAAGCACCCCTGCCGTGTGCATTTTCTACAGAGACCTTTCCTATTCACATTACCCAATCAAGACATTAAGAGGCTGTCAGGACTCACATCAAAGTTTTGTCACCTAAAGTTAAGGCAATCAGCCCATTCCAGACCCCCTTTGTTTACTCTGCCAGACAGCCATTAACTCTCACCCCTTCAGGGTGGGAAAAGGTGTATTTAAAACCTAGCTCCAACCCAGGTAATTTGCTAGCACCCATATTCCTGTTCTCCCATGCTGCCCTCAGACTCTAGTGTCTGAGCCACTCTTCTATCTTCTTCAGAACTGGTAAATATTACCCCTTCCACCCAAAATCTCTCCCTATCCAACCATTCTTGCCTTTTCCTTCAATAGCCTTGTATGGCTTGTGAGATTGCTCGATTTGTTGTATGTTAATTTCCAATAAAATACCTCTTTTAACATTTAACTGGAGTCATCTCTACAATTAGTACTGGTATACACAGGTGAAAAGATCTGCCATTACCCCTGTTATACCACCTACATACTATGTCCTGAGGAGCGTAAATATTTTATATCAAACATAGTGAGCCATAGAGATCTACTGGAAGGACATGTAGGCAGAGAGCTATGGATACATATCAAAGGGTAGCCCTGTTTTCTGTCACATCCTAGGTGAATCTCACAAATGGTTCACACAGACCATTTGAATGGATTTTCAGCAATAATAGCGCCAACAGGAGGCAAGAGGTCTCTGGGATCAAATTAACATTTCAAACAGCCAGGAATGTTACTCTTTGGAGGCATGCATCCCTGGATGAGACAGTCATCTTGCAGGAAACTACAAGGATGCCTGGCTGTATTTTCTTTGAACTACAAAGCTGAGATCTATCTTCATAAAAATGCAGCCATCTGATCCCCAAGATGTATTTAGCACTATAACCAGAACCCCCTTTTTTCCTCCATTTTGGAGGTCTCCCAGACTCTCAAACAATGCCTCTGCCGGTGGAAAGCTCCCCTCAGCCCTGCCCCCTGAGGCTGAGTTGGACTTTTCGCTTGTCTTTTCCCAGCTGAAGGCTTCTGGATTGGTTCATCAAGACTAGGCTGTCAGCGTTGGCTAAAGCTCAGGGGTATGAGGATAACACCTGTAACTTCAGAGTGCACAAGTCTCTGGAAGGGTGGACCAGGGAAAGGGCAGATTGCTGATGAGGGTTAGACCTGGCTTCATTTTTTTGCCATGCTGGCTTCTTAATCCTTACCAGATACCAGTTTTGGACTGTTGTTTCAATGGTCTTACAGAGCTTCAGCTTGCAAGGGATTCAGTTTGGCACCTATTCCTTCTGGATCAGTGCTGGTTCTACAGCTTTTGCAATGGGCTTAGGTTCTGAATATTGGGTGCTGGAGGCCATCTGCTTCAGAGATATACATCTCTTAGGTTTAGAATGCTTTATGACATTTTTTTTTTTTGTTAGTTCCCAGGTGCTGCTTGGCAAGACAGTGATCCTGATCTGTGGCCATAGTATGGTTTACTGCTTGGTGTGTCAGGCCTGAAGTTGCCATTCTGGGGCTCAACTGTGATTGAGTGATGTTGCCACTTGTGAGAAGTAGCTTCCTGTGAAGCAGTTTGCTGCTTTTTCTGTTTGAGGAGCACTATGAGCCTACTTTCCCATGTTTTAGTCATTCAAAACTGATCAAAAAAGGGTGGAGGAGAAGGTGCAGTTGTGATTGTGCTCTGGCCCAGCTTTATGCCTTGTATGTGCACTATGTTCAGCTCAGGGGGGGTTAGACTTGGATTGTTGTTTTGTTTTGTCACACTGACTTTGGGGCTTTTACCAGGTATCAGTTTTGGACAGTTATCTCAAAGGCCTTGCAATGCTTGGGCCTGCATGGGGTTAAGTTTCACAACCCCATTCATTTAGGATTGGGACTGTCTCCACTGCTGGCAACCTTCTGCTGCAAAGATGTACCTGCATTCTCTTAAATTTTGAGGCTGTTTTGCTCAACTGTTTCTCTGTTGGGTTCAAGGTGCTGTGTAGCAAGACAGCGCATCCTGATTTATGGCCAAAGTATGGTATTCTGGGCATGCCCAAAATTGCCATTTTGGAGTTCAACTGGGGTTGAGTGATGTTTTCACTGTGGAGTGGCTGGGCAGAAGATGCTTCCAGTGGATTGGTTTGTTATCCCTTTTGTTTGAGAAGCACAATGGGCCTTCTTCTGATGTGTTAGTCATTCACCTTAGTGGGAATGATTTGTGCTTGCTAAAGGGCAAGGCCCTAGTTTTGTACACTTTGAAGGCTTTTCGTGCTCTAGAATGTCATTGGCCTGGAGTTTCCCTTGTTTTTATTGCCATTTTGTCTCATCAAGTGTGGCAGAGGCAGGTGCTCCCAAACGCATTGATTGTGCCTGCAGGGGGATGGTCAGGAACAGAATCCACAAGCAAATAGTACTTTGCGTTAAGAGATATTTATTTGGAGTGTAAAACATGTAATGACTTTAGTGCAAGGTCTGAAGTAAAGTGAAAGTGAGTGAGCTTAAGATTCCCAATGGTGCCTCCTACCTCTGAAGGCCCTGGGAACCGTGTTATAAGCTTGAGTACATTCCAAAGCCGTACCGGGCAGTGTTTACCTAATGGTTTCTAACTACCTCAACTACATAGGCTATTAATATATTGTGGAGGGGCAGTGGAACTACCCGACATTGATGAATACCGAACTTTCCAGGGCCCTGGGCAGGTTGGGCCACTTTCTTCCTCACCCTAGCAAAATTTTCTGGTGGCCAGAGCTCTACAGGATTAACAGTGTTCATTAGTCAGATAAGGGGAAAATGTTGTTCCTGGGGGAGTTGAAACAGGAGGTGAGGTCCATCCTGGCCAACCTGGTGGGAGAAAAAGACTACGCAGACACTTGTCCCTTGTCCATGGCAGGTGGTGGGAGCAGAAGACTTCAGTGATCACCTTTTGGCATCCCTTTTGGTGTCAGGTAGGGTTCTGAAACCTTTCCTTATAGGGTTCTGCAACCTGGGGGCTTAGTAAGGAGGCTACCCTTGCAGCTAACCTGGGATTCAGGCTCTTACTAACAGAGTTGTGCAACTTGGGTGGGAGTCGCTGGGTTACCTTACAATTAGGCCAGACCAGGAAGCAACTCATATTGCTGGGATTGCCCTGAGGGCTAAGGTGTTTTCACCCAAGGGAAGGCTGGGGAGGTAGTCAAGTGGTAACACAGCTGACCCTCTTCAGGTTGCTCCCCACTCTTGCTTCCTATCCGGGCCAACACATCTTAAATAGGTTAGGTCAAATAAAGTTGCCTTTACTAAACCCAACTTTCTGTGTCTGGTCTCATTATTTCATGGTTGGCCATCAAATGATTATTGATTTTCTCACACCTACTATGAGCCAGGTAAAACAAGTCTTCAGTGAAAGCTAGGAAAGTGGGACAGTGGAACTGCAAAGATCCAAAGAGGCAAAACTGTCTGAGTAACAGTTTATCATCAAGAAATGATCAAAAGGTTGAATAATATATTAGACTTACAGCTACATCAAAATAAATAACAGAAGGCTTGATTGTTGCAAACAATTTGGACTACTATATATCGCAGAGCATGCATGAATTCCACAAAGCCACCATAAAACCATTTGCTATCATCTTAGGCTCTTTCATTTCTATGCCGCATTCATCCATTTGCTGTCATGCTTATAGCCTTTCCTCCATAATGACTGTTAGGGCTATTAAAAGTTGAAATTGTTCTCCCACCATTGGCAAATAGTCATGCTGAAGCATAGAATGGTAACTACATCATCATCATCATCATCATCATCATCATCAATGTTGTTGTACGTCTTTGACCCCAAGGTGAATCTATCACTGGGTTTTCTGGGGCTGAGAGTGTGTGATGCACCCAAGGTCACCCAGTCGGTTTCCATGGCCAAGTGGGGAATTGAATCCTGGTCTCCAGAGTCATAGTCCAAGGCTCAAACCACTACACCATGCTGACTCTCATCTTTATAGCCTGTCTTTTCCCTAAGACCGGAATTCAAGGTTGTTTGCACACTAAATATTAAAAACATACAAAAAGTCACCATTAAACCTGGAAGTCACCATTAAACCCATTGACCATATTAACCATCCTCATGATCATTTTAAATACAGAATATTGATGTCAGGGGGAAAGGATAATTGGGAGGGAGGAGATAAATGCTGTGAATCCTATTAATGCTGAGAGCATAGTAGGATATTCTTTCAAGGAAACATTGCTATGATCAGGCTTGGAAAAAGGTACACTGATAAAACCAAGAAATCTATAGTAGCAAGTACGTAACATAAATTAGATCTCACAATAAAGCAATCATAGTTCCCAGGTATGTTTCATACTGACCTGCGGCTGTCTAGATTATTCCAATCAGCCAGTCACAGATGAAAAGATCCAGAAGTGACTTTCAAACTGAACTGGCTACATTATGATTAGTGAATCTGGTTTAACTTTGATGTTCCCAAACTAAAATATTGCATGTAATCAGACAAACAGAATATGCCTCATTAGCAACAGAAGCTGCTAAATGAGAAGATGCTGCAAGTTGCCTGGCCAGACACTTCAGAAGCTGAACTCTTTTACAGCTTGTGGCCAACCTAAAAAGAGAATGGAAAAGTTACTTTTTTGGAGTATAAACCTCATTGGATGGCACAGATAACTGATAGTTAATGTACTGTTACCCTGTTTACTGGGGGTCCCGGGAGGGACACCTAAATAACCAAACAATGAAACACAACCTTGGGGAAAATTAGCTGGAGCACTCACTTAAGCTAGTGAGAGGCAGGGTAACTAAGCAGGATCTTGCAACCCATCAGTCAAGCAGCCAGATGGGTTTAAAGTAATAAAAGTGATGTTTCATTCAATACAGACAAATATTAAAGACACCACAGTCACACAGACAACTAAGGAATCAGAGATTGAAGTGGAGATAGGGATTTTTCAGAGGGAAATGGATGATACGACACCTGTCTCGTCGTCCTGGAGCTTGTGAGAGAAGCCGGGGATGTGGAGAAGAAACTCAGCTCGATTAGTTGAGGGAAGCTCGCCAGGCAATGCGGCAGCAAAGCAGGATGGAACTCTGGAGCGGTACGAGTGATCTGAGGAAGGTCTTGGAATCAGGGGTTTTTATAGGGTGAATTGTGACTGTGGGCCATGCCTTACTCGGGGAACAACAATGAGTTTTGGGTGCAAGACAATGTCTCGGAAAGGTCACAACTTTGCATGATGGAATCAGAGCTGAATTAACAATAGTGTAGCCAGTATGCAAATGTGCAGCGCTTAGCAGTGGACAGCACAACCTTTGTCCAGTAGCCTGCTTGGAGCAGGAAGCTTTTGTTAGTATCACGCATATGTAATGAGGTGTTTGCCGGAGAGGTCCCTGAAGCGACGAACCGGCTGTATCTGGCCTGCCTGGATGGAGGATGGAATGTCCAGCAATTATCGGCCATGCCTGTTTGTGTGCTTGTCCGGTGGCCTTGCAAACACGTGGAGCTGGGTGGCAGGGGAAGCTGAATTGTTTGATATCAAAACAATATCAGGTGCTATTTCCGGGTAGGCCTAGACTGCAGTAACGGTACCTTACAAAGAATTTGACCATACTGAGGTAGAGTAACAGATTTGAGGTAGTGCAACAGATTTTGGCTACAATACCTTGGCTAATAGGCAGCAAGGCCAACAGTGGGGGAGTTTCTGAGGGGAGGTCCAGAGTTCTGCTTCAGTGTGCATTTGGAGCTACTGAACATGGAAAGGGAGGGAGCCAGGGTAGTCACCTGCAACAGCTGAGGTATGTTTGTGTTTTTGCTGGAGGATGAGGTCACCTATACGTGCAGCAAGTGCAAGTTGATTGACCTGTTGGAGGAGAAGGTCCAGCATCTTGAGGCCTACGTATCCACTCTGCAACATATTAGGGAGCATGAGGTTTTCTTGGAGAGGGCAGAGCAGACTGTACTGGAGGAGAAACACACAGGAGGTGTCTCTGAGGAGGTGGTCAGTCCCCAAACTCAGGAAGCAGATATTTGAAGGAATGTGACACATAGAAGTAGAAGGACTGGGGATCTTTCTGTGAGTTTGGAGCTCCAAAATCAATGTATCTTTCTCTTATGAGGGAGGAAGAGGGACAGGAGCAGGAGGAACAGTATCAGTCTTCAGAGAACATGCAGGGGACCTTGGAAGATTCAGTGCAAGGACTGGCTCCTGCCAATCCCCATAGGAGGCATGTGGTGGTTGTAGGGGACTCCCTGCAGAGGGGGACAGAAGCTGTGGTTTGTGGGCCTGATAAGATGTCTTGTGAGATGTGTAGTCTCTCTGGGCAAAGATCCATGATGATGTAACACAGCAGCTGACAAAAATGGTCAAGCCCACTGACCAGTATCCCTTCCTTTTGGTCCATGTGGGAAACAGCAACACTACCAGGAATAATCTCCAAGAGATCATAAGGGATTACGAAGCTCTGGGAAGGAAGCTGAAGGACCTTAACACACAGCTTGTCATTTCAACTCTTCCTTTCTCTCCAGGAAGGGAGAGAAAAATAAGAGAGGTGAACAACTGACTCCACAGATGGTACCACCAAGAAGAGTTTGGCTTCTTGGACCACGGTCCACAGTTTCATAAAGATGGATTTCTGGCAAGTGATGGGTTGTACCTCACAGCAACTGGCAGAAATGTTTTTGCTCAGAATCTCAGAAATCTAATTAGAAAGGCTTTAAACTGAGTAATGCAAGTGAGGAAGGAGGGGGTATTTCTGAGGGCAGGAGTTCATCAAATGCTGAAAATAATAATCCAAATCTTTTAAGGAGAATGGGGCACACAGTACAGGGACCCAGCAGAGGGAAGGAAAGAAACTTAAGCAGGAAAGGAGAGACCTGTGATGTCAGATGCCGCTACATTAATGCACAAATCATGGAAAATAAACAGGATGAACTTGGACTTGTAGTACAGCAAAATAAATCTCATATAATAGGCATCACTGAAACCTGGTGGAATGAGTGTCATGATTGGAATGTAGCAATAGAGGGACAGAACCTATTTCAGAGAAATAAACCAAGCAGGAAATGAGCAGTAGCACTATATATTAGGGACGTTTACAGCTGTGAAGAGATCCATAACTGAAATCCTGGAAGACAAATTGAGAGCATCTGGGTAAAAATGAAGGGGGAGAGGAACAACAGTGATGTTATTGTGGGGGTCTACTACAGACCTCAAGCCAGACTGAGGACTTGGATTATGCCTTCCTGGAACAGATGATAAAATATCCAGGAAGGAGAGATATAGTCATGATGGGAGACTTCAACTACCCTGATATTTGTTGGAAGTCAAACTCTGCCAAGAGTATCCAACAGATTTCTCACTTGCCTCGCAAACAATTTCATAGTCTAGAAGGTGGAGGAGGGAATAAGACAGATGGCTATTTTAGATCTTATCCTAAGCAACAACGATAATCTTGTTAATGGGGTGGAGGTGGTGGGATCCTTAGGTGGAAATGACCATGTTCTTCTGGAGTTTACTATACAGAGGAAAGGGGAAGTCAAACATAGTCAGACATGATTCTAGACATTAAGAAAGCTGATTTCAATAAACTTAGGGAAATACTGGGAGGGAGAGAAGAGAGTTCATGGTGGATGAGAGTTTCTTAAAAGTGAGATATTAAAGGCACAGTTTCTAACAATTCCAATGAGGAGGGAAAACGAAAGGTGTCTAAAGAGTCCAGGATGGATGTCTAAAGAACTTTCAGAGGAGCTAAGACTGAAAAGGGATATGTACAAGAAATGGAAAAAGGGGGAAGTCATCAAAGAGGTATTCAAACAAATGCCAGAAAGTGTAGGGAGAAAGTCAGAATAACTAAAATGCAGAATGAGCTCAGGCTTGCTAGATAGGTTAAAAACAGTAAGAAGGGTTTTTGTTTTTGGTTATGTCCATTACAAAAGGAAGAACAAGGAAATGGCACGGCCTCTGCATGAAGAGGATGGTGCAATGTTAGCAGGGGATAGAGAAAAGGCAAAACTGCTCAACACTTTCTTTGCCTCGTTCTTCTCCCAAAAGGAAAACAATGATCTGCCTGGGGAAAATAGAGACAGATGATGTTGTAGGGAACATGCAGCACAAAATATGTAAAGAGGTAGCACAGGAATATCTGGCTACTCTAAATGAACTCACGTCTCCAGGACCAGATGAACTACATCCAAGGATATTCAAAGAGCTTGCAGAAGTAATTTCAGAACCACTGGCAAGAGCTCTTGAAGATTAGGGGAAGTTCCAGCAGACTAGAAGAGGGCAAATATTGTCCCCTTCTTCAAAAGGAAAAGAAAAGAGGACCCAAACAACTACAGCCCAGTCAACCTAACATCAACACTGGAAAAGATTCTAGAGCTGATCATTAAACAGACAGCCTGAAAGCACTTAGAAAAGAATGCTGTGATCACTAAAAGTCAACAAGGGTTTCTAAGTCATGCCAAACTAATCTGATCTTTTTTTCCTTTCCTTTCCTTTCCTTTCCTTTCCTTTCCTTTCCTTTCCTTTCCTTTCCTTTCCTTTCCTTTCCTTTCCTTTCCTTTCCTTTCCTTTCCTTTCCTTTCCTTTCCTTTCCTTTCCTTTCCTTTCCTTTTCGTTTCTTTTGGTAGAGTTACTACCTTGGTAGATGAAGAGAATGCTGTGGATGCAACACATTTTGACTTCAGTAAAGCTTTTGATGAGGTCCCCCGTGATATTCTTGTGAACAAGGTTGCAACATGTGGAATAGACAATGCTACTGTTTGGTGAATTTTTAACTGGTTGACCGATTGAACCCAAAGGGTGCTTGCCAATGGCTCCTCTTCATCTTGAAGAGAAGTGACTAGTGGGGTGCCACAGGGTTCTGTCCTGGGCCCAGTGCCATTCAACATCTTTATCAATGATTTGAATGATGGAATAGAGGGCATACTAATCAAATTTGCAGATGACACCAAATTAAGAGGGGTAGCTAACACTGCAGAGGACAGGATCAGAATTAAAAATGAATTTAACAGATTAGAGAGCTGGTCCAAAACTGACAAAATGAATTGCAAGAAGGAGAAGTACTATACCTGGGCAGGACCCCCCCCCCGAAATGCACAGATATAGGATGGGTGACACCTGGCTTGATCACAGTACATGTGAAAAGTATCTAGGAGTCTTAGTAGACCATAAGCTGAACATGAGTCAGCAGTGTGATGAGTCAGTTAAGAAAGCCAATGTGATTCTGGGCTGCATTAACAGGAGTATAGTGTCTAGGTCAAGGGAAGTGATAGTTCCACTGTATTCTGCTGTGGTCAGACCTCATCTGGAATACTGTGTCCAGTTCTATGCACCAAAGTTCAAGAAGGTTATTGACAGACTCAAACATGTCCAGAGGAAGCCAACCAAAATGGTAGAAGGCCTGTGAAGAGAGGTTGAGGGAGCTGGATACATTTAGCCTGGAGAGGAGAAGGTTAAAAAGTGGCATGATAGCCATGTTTAAGTGTTTGAATGGATGTAATATGGAAGATGGGATAAGCCTTTTTCTACTGTTCAAGAGAGTAGGACATGAAGTAATGGCTTCAAATTTCAGGAAAACAGATTCTATCTAAACATTAAGAAGAACTTTCTAACTGTAAGAGCAGTTTGTTACCACTGTGAACTGGCCTGGCCGTTGGTAACCTTAGATATCATTTTGATATCATAATTTGGCCCTGTTCTGCCACTGGCCAAGTGTTTGTGAGGCCACCAAACAAGCGTGAAACTAGGCATGGCTATTATCTGCTGAGTCATGTTTGCTTACACCAAGGCAAGCCAGAAACTGCCAAATCTGCTTTAGGGGACCTCCCGAAACAAACACCTTCATTATTAAGACAAAGAGACCTCTGCCCCGAGAGGGCACCCTGGTGAGCTGAGTGCTTAAACTGCTAAGCTAGCCGCATCTACATACTGGCCATACCATTGTCAATTTGGACCATAACTCAATCATGTAAATTCTGACTTTTCGGAGACATTGTCTCCAGTCCAAAACTCATTGTTTACGCCCAAGACCAGGCTAGCCCACGGTCATTCTTTCCCTGATAAAAGCCCCCAGTCCTGAGAGCTCCTTGGATCTTTCGCTGGATCGCTCTGGACTTCCATTCTGCCTTGCTGCCGCTCTGCTCAGCGAATTCCCCTCGGCAGCCACGCCAAGTTTCCTTGTCTCCAATTGGCTTCTTCAGGACTACGAGAAAGGTGGCATATCACCTGTTTCCCCCAAACTCTCTTTTCTATTTCCTAGTAGTAGTGAAGTTGTGTTTTCTTAATAATTGTTTAATAAATATTGTTGTTAGTTTAAACTGTCTGACTGCTCACTGACCTGATGCTGTATACATTGGGTAAAAGATCCCCGCTAAGTTACCCTGCCTCTCGTTAGCTAAGAGAGTGCTCGAGTTAATTTCCCCATCTTGTTTGCGTTTGTTTTGGTTATTTGGGTGCCTCTCACAGGACCCCCAAGTCACAGGGTAACAAGTTCAACAGTGAAATACACTGCCTTAGAGTGTGGTGGAGTCTCCTTCTTTGGAGATTTAAAAATAATCTGGATGGCCATCTGTTGAGAATGCTTTGATGATTTATTCCTGCAGAGCAGGAGGTTGGACTCATTTGCTCTTGTGGTCTCTTCTAGCCCTATGACTTTATGATTCTATGACTTGGAAATTTTATATAAGAGAGTGGTCTTCTGGTGTTATCTTTCCACAAACCAAGAAAACTATGGGTTATTTTATAGTGAACTCAAACTATATGAAGGTGATTGCCACAGGGAACAGGGAATCCAAGGCTCCCCAAAAGGGTCTGCAGAGGACATTTTGCAAAGATGCTGTGATAATGGGGCTTTCCATTATCTAGACTAAGCTAAAAGGGAGATACTTCCCTCTTCTGGTAAACCAAGGGTTAATGAGGTCTTGGGATTAGATTACATTTTAGGTGGGTCAGCATCACAGGTCACAGGGTGAGAACTGACCAATCAAGAAGGAAAGAGGTGGGCATCTTGGAGATGCTTCGAGATCCTTCCAAGGACAGTTTTATAAAACTTCTGGGAGGCCATTTGGCCAGAGAGAAGAGAGAAGAACCAAGAGAGAGATGGGATCTGGGCCAGTCGCAGGCTGGAGGCCCCATGCCTCGTCTCCTGGCCCCTCCCGTCTCCTTTAGACCATTGAAGCCTATAACCTAATTGTGAGTAACTAGAGTAAAGTAGTTAGTCGCGTTAGGCTTTTTATTATTTTGGAAGTTGGCTGATCTTAAGAATGTATTTGTGTTTTTATATCTGTTTTTGTAACTACTTGTAACTTAAGCGTACCTGGGAGGGGGGAGCCTCTCAAGTGTGATATTGTCTTGTTTATTTGCATGCCTGATTAAATACTTTTTGTAAAACCTCTATTTCTCTCCATTCCCACGTCAGCCTTTGGCACACGCTGTGATAATGGGGCTTCCCATTATCTAGGCTTATCAAAGGGAGATACTTCCCTCTTCAGGTAAACCAAGGGTTAATGAGATGTTAGGATTACATCAAGGGTCACAGGGTGAGAGTTGACCAACCAAAAAGAAAGGGTCAGCATCACAGGTCACAAGGTGAGAATTGACCAACCAAAAAGGAAAGAGGCGGGCATCTTGGAGAGGCTTCCAGATCCTTCCAAGGAGGAAAATAAAACTTCTGAGAGGCCATGTGGCCAGAGAGAGAGACACACACAGAGATGAGATCTATGCCAGTCGTAGGCAGGCAGGCATGCCTGGCCTCCTGGCTTCTTTCTTCTAAGAACATCTGTGAGTACTAGAATAAAGTAGTTAGCCGCGTTAGGGCTGTTTATTATTTTGGGGAATTGGCTGATCTTAAGAATGTATCTGTGCTGTGATATCTGTTTTGTAAATTCTTGTAACTAAGTGTACCTGGGAGAGGGGGTCTCCCAAGTGTGATATTGTTTATTTGCATGCCTTGATTAAAACACTTTTATAAACCTCCGTTTCTCTCCATTTCCACGCCAGGGTTGGCACACGCTACATAGGACCTCTCACTCAGGGCAAGGGGGAGGTAGAAGTTCCTTACGCTTAGGGATTAGGCAGAGTCCCTCCTGTTCTGTCTAAGTAATTCATAATTCAGGGGGGTGGTGGCAGCATATGAACTGGGAGATTGCCAGTGTTCCATGCGTGGAAGTCAGCTTTGGAAGGCTGGCAAGAACCCTAGTAAAAACACTGGGAGGGAATTTCCAGTCTTGCAAGGCTAGAAGTCTCTTAAGAGACTGGAAATAAACCTACAGTGTCACACACGCTAGCTAGGACTTCTCTCACTCAGAAGCGGGGAGTTGGAAAGATCCTTAAGCTTAGAGATTGTTAATTCTGGGCAGTGTCTCACTGTACTGTCCCGTGATTCATAATTCAGTGAGTGGTGGCAGCAAGAATTAATAATGCTGAGGGAATTGCCAGCCTTGCCAAGGATGAGAGCCAACCTTGGGGGCTGGTATGAACCCCAGTTTAACGCTGGAATCCCCATTCCAGTATGACAGATGCAAACTGGATGAACATTTGGATTAATTTCAGCATGGGGTGGGGAAGGGTGTGCAGTGTCCACCATCACATTATAAGACAAGAGGCTACTTTTAGGAGGCCTTTCAGAAGGGGAGGATGGTTAAGAGAGCAGCAGTGACCCATAAGCATGTCCTTCAGTCATTGTTTCATTTTGCTTTAGGGCAGGGTCCAGTCTTGTTCACCCAATATGTTCATCATCTGAGAAGTCCCCTGCCCCCACCCACATATTGGCATGTAAGCTATAAACTGCTATGTATGAACAAAAGCTTAAGGATTCATTTTGGCAAACATCAATGTGAGAGCTCTGCAGATGTCTGCCAGTGTATTTTTAGGAATCAAGAAGTGGTTAGAAGAAACAGGCCCTTTAGAAGCCATAGCTTGTGAAGCCTTTTTCAGTCTGTAGATTGTGGAGAAAAGCATGCAGTTATCTGCTACCTTTTTAACAATTTATTTCCTGGGAATATATGCCTTAGCATAATTTAATGAATGGTCACTCATCTGAAAGTGAAAAGTTGTTGTTGTGTGCCTTTAAGACATTTCCGGCTTATGGCAACCCTAAGTTAAACCTATCAGGGGGTTTTCTTGGAAAGATTTCTTCAGAGGGGATTTCCATTGTCTTTCTCTAAGGCAGAGAGAGTGTGATCCTGTGGGTTTCTGTGGCTCAGCTGAGGATTCAAGTCCTGGTCTCCCAGGGTCCTAGTTCAGCACTCAAACTACTACATTGCAGCAATTCTTTAAGCAGTGGTTAGTGATGCTTCATTTTGGTTTGTTTTAGTAAATCAAAACCAGCAACAACAACAAAAAGCCCCACGTTGCATTTTATGAAAGCAATGTATCTTACATTTGTATTTCTACCTTGGAAAGGAGCTTTTTTCCTAATGGAAAGATGAGCAGAAACATATATACACATACACAACCCTGCCAGATAAGAAGGATACAACTTCAAGTCACACTCCCAATTTTGTATAAGTCATAAAAGCTCTGTGTTGTTTGAAGTCTGCTTTCATATGGGTTCATTAGCCTCCCTAGCTTCCCCTACCAGTTATCCTTTGGCGCGGGGGAGAGCTTCCTTCATAAAAGTGACAAGAATGCCAGGGTTTTCTAATTAGCACGTTCCAAGTTCTGCTTCCTATTACATGAATCTTTTGGCTAAAGCACTCAGTAGCCTCAGCTATTCCAGCCCTTCTGTCAGGCAGCAATACCAAAGCACGGCATTTCTCTTTGATCTCCTGTTAGGAAATAGGCTTTGTATAGTGATAAAAAGCCATTTGAAGGTGATTTTTTTTCCTAGGTGTAGAACTGGAAGATTGCAATTTAATGCACTAAGAAGTGGCATGGGAGTGACTGAGAAATAGGCATAGGATTGAGAAAAACCTGGCCTTCAAATAACCTGGATGTGGGTTGTATAGTATTTTATAGATCAAAATCAGCACTACTACTGCAGTCTCTCCTAGCTTGTGTGTTCTTCCTCATTAATAATGTCATCCTGACTGTTTGGCCACATGTGTCTGATGTTTCATCTGTGAAATGTTGGAGGGTATGGCATGAGAATGACTAAAGGAATTAATTTCCCCAATTTTATTTTTCTGTTTCTTTTTGCAGAAACAGGCAGAAAGCTTCCCATGTTTAGATGACACAGGGACATCCACACAATATATGGAACTGAGAAGCGTTCTGATCTTTGTGCTATCCCTCCTCCTTTCTTCTTCCCATAAAAAAAATTAAAAGCCATTTCCCTTTTCACATGCCATGTGCATTTAATTTCACTGTATAGGGTAATCCAGTGAGAATTCAGAATGTGCCAAGAAATACTTTCTCTGTTTCTTCTATTTCTTCAGGCAACAACAAAAGCAAGAGAGAGAGGAAAAAGATGACAAGGAGAAAAAAAAAGTTGGATAAGGAGTATGGCAGTCTAAGAAAATTGGTAACACCAATCTAAACATAAGATTTTTTTTTTCTGGTTCATACAAGGGACGATTATAAATAACAAGGGAATCATCTGTCTTTGATTAGGATTTTCATGTACACTGTGCACTATGTCAAAATTACAATGTGCTTGGGATTGACCATTATCCTATAGTCTAACATTCCAACATATCAAATTAATCACCCTCTTGGCTTAAATATATGCTGTGCATTAAGTGAGTATATTACAGCATACAGAATCCGTGCCAATAGATTTTGGCTGGAATCCTGTTGGTGTCTTACGTGTGCATACTTTCCTCCAACTGAAGCAGTCTGGCATTTTTGTCTGATAGGGAATGTTTGCATTCAGTTCAAGGTTGCAGGCATAGAGTTGTGCATATAGTGCTGTAGTGCATTCAGATGCACATTGTGCATGACTTCACATTGCTGTTTTAAGATCTATAAGAAACTGATAGGAGAGGTCGTCCAGAGTTTTGGGTTTGATATTACCAGGATGCTGATGATACCCTGCTCTATCTCTCCTCCCCACCAAACCCCATGGAAGCTATTTTGATGCTAACTCAAAGGAAGCTGTTGTCAGTAAATAAATTGAAATTTAATCCACACAAGAGAGAGAGATGCACTGGCTCAATGAGAAGGTGGATCAAGGAATAGGGATGCAGTCTGTGCTAGATGGAATTACATGCTCCCTGAAATCTCAGTTTCACAGCTTGGAAATGCTCCTGGACTTAGACTTGAGCCTGGATGCTCAGATTTTGGCAATGGCCAGGAGTGTTTTTGCACAGTTAAAACTAGGGCACCATGTGCACCCCTTTCAACTTGTCACATCTGGCTATGGTGACATATGCCTTGATTATATCCCATTTGGACTACACTTACCATATGGCTGCATTTGGAAGCTGTTTAGAAACTGCCCCAAGTGTAAAATTCTGTGATTAGATTGCTGACTGGGGTTGGTCTTGTGTTGCAACAACTTCACTGGCTACCAGTCCATTTCTAGGCACAACTCATGTCCTTTAAAATTCTATATGGCATGAGTCCAAATTTTCAAACCCTATAAAGAATGACTCATCCTTTCAACACTTCCAAATTAAGGACAAAATTCCCCATAATTCATGACCTGTGGGGGATGGGAGGACTAGACAAATCAACTGCATTCCAACACTTAACGTTTTATATAGGCTGGACTTTGAACTCCTTTCCTAACCTGGTGTCCCCAGATTTATTGGAATACAACTTCCTCAGCCAACATGGTTGAAGAGTACAAAGTTGATGAAAGCTGTCCTAGCTTGTTCCTCATTACAAAGCTGGCATTCAGGTTGACTTGGGCCATTTCTGCATGACGACACTCTTACACATCGTCTCGCTGCAGTCCCAAGTCCAGAAGTGAGTGCATCAACAACACTCCCCTCTGTACCCACTTGGTCCACACGGAAGAGAACGCAATGGTGTCATGTCTTCCTTCCACAGCACAGCCGGGCTTTTTCCATTGCTGCGCTATGGAAGGAAGCATCACCAATGCGCTTCCTCAGGTTCCGCAGTTCCACATGGCCAGAAGTGATGAGAGCACCGCGCAATCGCAGATGCAAAATGGATTTTTTCTGTTTTCCAAAAATTGTGCAAGCGCAACACTCAGGATGGCAGAGGGACGGCAACAATGTCATGCAGAAATGTGACCTGCTGACTGCTGTGATGAACCTGATGGGAGGGGGTCTTGACAGCTGAGCCTCCTTGGCAACTGAGAGCATTTAAACTGATTGGCTGGTGAAATGGAACCTTGGATAGCCTAGGGGAGGGGCTGGTGGGGCTGGAGTATTAAAGCTATTCATGACATAGGAAAAAAACTACAAAACTCTCAATTTCAGATTTAATATTTTAAAAATCATCTTTGTTTGGGGAGGGAGTAAATATTGACAATAAGCCCAACATAAATAAAAGCAGTAATTTGTTGCATGCCAAGTGTGGCTATAAACTCTGAGTGACAATTAATACTTGGCAGTGTCATGGGAGACCTGTGTAAATAGAAAGAAGTTCTATGAGAGCTTGGATACAACAAAGGTCATTGTATTTGGAGTGTACCAGTCTTATTTATTATGATAATCACTAGTGATATAATAACCCTACAAATCCTTTGACTAATTGTTCTGTTAATCCATTCCAAGCCTTGGATATTTGCCATCAAATTCTGAGCTCAAACTAAAACAAACCTATAATTGCAGCTGGACAGGAACCAAGAGAAGCACAGAGGCCATCTCATCAAGTCTTCCCTCCCCTTTGTCATGGCAGATCACTTTTCTATTTAAATTCTATCTATTAGTTTGTACCTATACTTGTAAACCACCATTTTATGTAAATCAGTTTTGTCTTCCCTTTTTATGACATATTTTCTCTTTTTTAAGGAAATACATAAGTAGTTATCTTTACTCCTCTGCTCCCAGTAAGCCTTCAGCAAAGTTAACTGTGATGGTGAATAGCAGAAGCATCCTGGTATCTATGGAACAATGGGAAGGCAGATCTGTTAAAATTCTTTTCATGTGTAGTTCAGAGGAACTGTGAAAAACCAGAAGCTTTAAAAATGTGACGAAGGATTAAAAACTTTTGTGCTGGAGGAGGCAGAGGAGATCAAGAGATATTGTAACATGGCTTTCCAAAGACAAAAAGGAGGACAGCAGAGTTCAGAGGAAGAAGGCTAGGAAGATTATACCAGTTGGTTGTGCTAAGGTTGTGAGCAAAATGGCTATTCTAAAAATTGTATAATGTCTTAAGAGAAGGTCCAGAGACAACCTTGTTTTGCCATTCTCTCAGGCTTTTCATCCTCAGATAAATTTCCCCAGTGTCCTTTGCAACTTTCTGACCTTGAGATACAAATGGAAAAACATCTGTGCCAAATGGCACAGTTCAGAAACCAATGCATGGGCCACTTGGTTATTCATGGTCGCTTTGAGCTCCCTCCTGCTGAGCTCAGCTGCAAAATTCCTGTCAGGATTCTTCTTTAAAACTGTGCCAACAAGTAGCATTCAGACAAACCAGGAGTAAGGCAATTAAATGCTTCTATTCTAATCTCAACAAACTAGCTTGGTAACTGGCTAGTTCATCTTAACCACGCTTCCTCTTGCAAACCCACAGGAGTCAAATAAACTCTTAAGTTGCTTTACATGCCTGGAATGGCTGTAGTTCTCCAAGAATGGCAAATGGGAATTATAACAGAAAACTTATCTCAGCCAATTCTCTCTGTGCCCTGTCCGTGTACGTATCTTTAAGTCATCTGTTGACTTACAGCAACCCAATTAGTTTCATAGATTTCTCTTAGGCAAGGAATACTCATAGGTGGCTTTGCCAGTTCCTTTCTCTGAAGTATAGCCTACAGCACCAGGGATTGCTTGCACTCTCCCATCCAAGTACTAACCAATGCTGACCCTGCTTAGCTTCCATGATTAGACAAGGTCTGCTGCCTTTAGCATATTTAGGCCTCTTTGTTGTTACGGTATTGTATGCCTTCAAGTTGCTTCGGACTTATGGCATCCCTACGATGAACCTATCACAGGTTTTCTGAGACTGAGAGTGTGTGACACACCCCAGAGGGCTTCCATGGCTGAGCAGGGAAATGAACCCTAGTCTCCAGGGTCATAGTCCAGACCACTACAGCTTGGGTGTCTAGATACAGTAGAGCTTTCACCATGGCTCATTTTAACATTGTGCTGCAAGCCATCTTAAAGGAGAAATGCTCACTTATCCCTTTCTTTCCAGGGTCTCTGCCCTTTTCAGAAATGGTTGAAATAGCTGCACAACTGCTTCTTTGCTGTCTACATTACAGGGGCTTCTGCTTTCTATATATTAGCCCAAAAACTAACCCCACATCCCTGTTTTTCCATCACAGCAGGAAAAGACTTTTTTATTTTGAAGCAGGCTTTTAATGTGTAAGCAAGGGAGCTTCTTAATTGGGATGTTTTGTTTCTCTTTTTCAATGCTTGTATGTTTTAAAATGATTTTAGACTGATTTATGTGCTGACTTTAATTGTTTTTAATAAAATTTTAAGAAGGTTTTTTACTTGATTCTCTCTGTCAGTCACCATGGGTCCCATTCTAGAAGAAACATGGCATAGAAAATAAATGAAATAAATAGCTAAGTAAATAAATGATTCTTCTAGAAAGGTCTGGAAGTGTTAAATCATCTAATCCTTTCATTTCCAACAGCTTTATCAACTATTCATCTGTTTCTGGTGTATTTTTATTTTCCCAAAATTTCACATACATAATTCTTGCTGTCATATAAATCTTTCATCTGCTTCATGTAATATATTTTTTAAAAAATCTGGAGTCATTAGAAATCTTTGTTGAAATGTCTTTGACATAACTCTGTGTATATCTATTTTTTTTGCTTGGGAGCAGGAACACCACACATGAAAGAATGTTCCTTTTATTTCTTGACATTTCCAGCAATTGCCTCATCCTGTTTTGTATGTCCTATCCAATTTATGTTAAGTTAGGTACCATCTAAAAACATTTTTAGATGATTTTCTTTCAGATTTTGGACTGATGTAAATTTTTGTGTTCTCATCCAACATTTCTCCCAATTTTCTGTCTAAATTGATGTTTTGTGACCATTTGATCATCACCTCCTTCACTGTTTCTTCTTCTAACTCTTGTTTCAGAATTATTTTGTAAATCTGGGACATTAGATGCATCAGATTACTAAGTAACACTTTTTCTAGTTCTTACTTCCTTTTTTCCTTCAAACCCTTCTTATTTTAACTCCATTTTAAATCTTTCTCTCAATTGCATGTGAAGAAACCATTGACATTTTAATCATTCTTTTTCTAATACAGTAGGCCCTTCACTTTCGTGGGGGATAGGGAAACAGAACCCCTGTGAAAGTGAAAAAAACATGAATAATCACAGGCGATTGCGCAGTTGGGGGGGTGCAGGAGGGGTGGTGGGGAAAGAGATTCCCTGCTGGCTTTCTCCTCACCCCAACCTGTGCAATCGTGATTGTGCAGGTGCGGGGGGGCAGGTGAGAGCGAGCGGGGAAGCGAGGCAAGGAGAAAGCCAGTGGGGAAGCTCTTTCCCTGATCGCTCTCTCCTGTGCCCTCCCACCAGTGAGATCGCAATTGTGCAGGTGGGAGTGAGGAGAAAGCCAAGCAAGGAAGTTTCGGCAGTGGCAGAAAGAGCATGGGGAATGGGCAGTTGCCCTCCCTGCACCCTCCTGCCATTCGCTCGGGCTGGGGAACGGGAGGACAAGAATGTAGGAGAGCAAGCAGGCACCTTGCAAATAATCAAATTCATGAAAGTGCAATCTGTGAATGTGGAGTGAGAACTGTATTTCCTTTGATTTTAATTGAATTTTTGCATTATCTTCTTCAGTTACGAGATCTTTATAATTTATGCATCCCACTTTGTCTTTGCTCCATCTTCCAAATAAAACTTCATGTGGAGAAACCCAATGGGGAATTTTTCTAAATTTTTATATTTTCACCAAATTCTTAATAGTGATTTTCTTATGAAATCATTTTGAAAATCTTTGTCTATCTTTGCTTTTCCCTACCATTAAGTACACATGCCATTCAAATCTGAGAAATGGACTTTCTAATTGTAAGAATTCTTCATTTTGGAATGCAATTCAATCAGCCACCCATGTTAACCTACTTGTGTGGTAAATAATCTTTCAGCTCTGGAAATCCACAGCCTCCATTTTTTTTTTCTGGTTTGTTAAAATTTTCCATTTAATTCTTGGTTTCTTTCCCACCCAAATAAAGTTTGATAGCTCTTTCTGCCTCTCAAACAATGGTTTGTCATTCATAATAATTGACAAGTTTTGGAAAAGAATTACCACTTTTGGTAATATATTCATCTTTACCATGGAAATTCTTCTCAGTAGAGATAGATGTAGTTTCAACCAATTCTCTAATTCTCTTCTGATTTTTTCCCATATTGCTTTATAGTTGTTCTGAAAAAGTTCTGAATTTTGTTTATAATCTAAATTCCTAAATACTTTATTTCTTTTCTGAATTGAAACTTGACTTTTTAACGTAACTCTTCTTTTTCAATGTTTCTTTTTTTTGTGAGAATTTTCATTTTATCCTTGTAAATTTTAAAGGCAACAACTTTGCCAAATATGCCCAACTTTTCTATTAGTTTTACAGCATTTTGTAGAAGATATTCTAGAAAAATAACCAAGTCATCTGGAAATGCTTTTAATTATATACGTGATCTTTTATATTTATTCCATTTATCTTGAGATCTAACTTAATTTAATATTTCTCAAATTGTTATGAACAGGAGAAATAGCAATGGGCAACTTTGCCTTGTGCCCTTTTTTATTTTGAATTGTTTAGTTTTTTCACCATTATAAGAAGTTGAGTTCTCTGTTCTTTATAAATCACTTCAGTTCATGCAATGAAGCTTTGCCCAAGATCCATTCTCTTCATCACTTCTTTCCTGAATTTTCAGTTGGCCTTGTTGAATGCTTTCTTGACATCCATGAAGGTCATTGCAAGTTTTTTCTTCCATTATGATTTTCTAAATATTCTATTTATTACAGTTCTTGTACTATTTCTAAGAAGTCTTTTTGATTTAAAAAAAAAACATTTTAATCTTCATGATTATCATTTGAAGAAACTTCTTTAATCTTTCAGCTAGGAAATTTGCAAACATTTTGTAATCTCTGTTTAAGAGCGATATCGGTAGGTAACTGTTTGGTTCTTTTAAGTCTTTTCCATCTTTGGGTGTATAGATAGTTACCTCATTCCATGAATGCAGTTTCCCTTTTCTAATTATTTCATTAAATGTTCTTTGTAAAGGCAATACCAATTCACCTCCTAAAGTTTTGCAATATAAGGCATAAAAGCCATCTGGACCAGGTGTTTTGGGCATTTTAAGTATTTTAATTGCTTCTGTTGTTTCCATTATAGTTATTAAAGAATTTAAAATATACTTTTTGTTCTTTTCTACTTCTTGAGATGTTTTATTTACCTAAATAAGACTTTATAGAGTTATTTTCATTCTCAGTTGATGGCTTAGCATTAAATAGCTCAGTGTAATAATTATGAAATACTTTCTTTGATTCTTGATCTGACTTAGGCCCTTTTCGCATCTCAACTGTTTGCGCAACAGGGGAGGGCGGCTTGCGCGAGAAGCCTCAGCTGAAACGCTGCTGCTTCTCCGCTGCTTCGTACCGCAGCTGACTTCCTGGTGTTGCATCCGTCGCTCTTGAGCCCCTCCTCTTCCTTCTGCAGTGCAGTCTGGGAGCTGTAGGCTGCGCTGGGGGAGGAAGCATGACCCGCTCACCTGGGACGACGCATCACACGGAGGTAAGTGTGTGAGGCCGCCGCAAGCATTGCGCGAGCGTGCATTATTTTCGGCTTAAAGCCGAAAATGAAAAAAAGCATGGCCGCCCCGCTTGAGCCTCATGAGCACCACACGAGTGGGAGTGCGTCGTACGGAGCGACGCTCCCACTCACGCGAGGCTCAAGGGGCTCTCACACAAAAAAAAGCCATGCGAAAAGGGCCACAGTTTTCTTTCCTTTATTACTTCCTAAATTGATGTCTTTTATTTTTTTATTCTTAATTTGTAATCCAACCATTTACCTGGTTTGTTGGCATTTTCAAAGTACTTTTGTTTTCTGCTTTTTATTTTCTTGATTTCTGTAGTATTTCCTGTTTTTAGGTACTCTTGAAGAATCGTAGTTTCCTTCAAGAGTTTGTTGTTCATAGTATCATTTCTGAGTTCTCTTCTTTTTTCCTTATTTCATTAAGAATTTTTTGAGTTTTTTCATTTCTTTTCTTCTTCCATTCAGACCATCATTTTATGAATACCCACTGGTTACTGCTTTGCTGGCATCTCAAGTAATTTTCATTGGGATCTCATCAGAAACGTTTTCATTAAACTATAATTTACTGCTTCCTTGGCTTTTTTGAGATATTCTTCATTTAGAATCATAGAATCATACAGCTGAAAGAGACCCCAGGGACCATCAAGTCCAACTCCCTACTATGCAGGAATACCCATCCAAGCATTTTGAAGTAGTCACTAATTTTCCAGTTAATGTTATGTTTGCATGTTGAGAGTTCAAGTTGTATTGGATTATGATTTAATACATCTTTGGTAAAATTTCCATATTCTTTATTTTTGTGTGTAATGCTTTAGACAAAAAAACCCCCTGCTCAATACTTGACATTGTTTTATGACAATCCAAATAAAATGTAAATTCCTTGGCATCTCTATATTTCCAAACATCTAGCAATGATAACTTACCCATTAATGAAAAGAAGCTCCTTGGAAGTTTACCATGAACTCCTTTCATATCTCCCAGAAGGAGAAAATTCTCGGTGTCTTTCCTGACTATATTTTATCATCTCATTCTCAGACTCATCTATTACCAAGCCATACACTGCAACACTTTGATATGCTTTAATTGGTGAAATATGATTTAATTGGCAAAACAGATTAATTAGCTTTGATATAAAACATGCCCTGCTATGGCTGTATGGCTGAGCTGGACAAGAAGAAAAGAATGGCTGAACACACGCACTGTGAATTAGGTCAGAAAACACTTCTAGGTGCGGCCAGGTCATAGTCAGGAATTCAGTTAATTCAGAGATAATAGACTTAACGACTACCTTTTGCACAATAGCCTCTGGGAAATTCCTGCCAAACTGCTGATTGTCTTAATTCTTTCTCTTCTGACCAAACAAACCCTTCCTTTGTCTTAAAATCTGTTCGACAAGCACTGAGCTATCAGAGCAGCCATTAGCTCTTTGTCACCTAATGCTAAGACCACTAACCCATTCCAGACCTCATTGTCCACTCTGCAAACTCCATTGTTTACTTGGCTGGAGAGCCATTCACACCCTTGCCCTCCAGGCAGAAATTGAATAACCCCCCCCATTTTTGGTCAATGAACTTGCAGTACACCACTCTGCTGCTGAGATTCCTGATTATGTACTGTCCTTAGATGTGAGTCTAAGCCACATTGCTGCTTCTTTGCTGCTCTTCTATATCAGTAAATATCACCTACTACACCCTGAAATTTCATTATCCAAAACTTTCCCCCGAGTCACCCACATTTTGAGGTAACACATCAGTCAACAGGCTGGTTGGTCAATGCCTGGATCTGGACCATTGCACATGCCAACTCTGAAATATCTGTAACCAAACAAAGTTGTGTCCAGTGTCCTTCCTCTGCAAGTGTTTGTGTTTTTTGTTGTGTAATGGATCTCTGTCCTAAGCATGCAAGATTTATTCAGGTGGGACTTGCTGTCGCTCTCTTGTGAGTCTGAGAGTGCCTTGACCAAAGTCACCCTGTGAGTTTCCATGGCTGAGTGGGGATTCAAATCATGATCCCCAGAGTCTTAGTGCCTTTCTGCACTACACTGTTATAGTGCTATTATTCCATTTTCAACATCCTATGGAATTCTTGGGTTTGCAGTTTAGAGAATTCTCAGCCAGAGAGGTCTTTGGCCTCAGTAAACTACAAACCCCAGAATTCCACAGCATGTTGAAAGTGGAATAATAACACTATGACAGTGTAATGCAGAAAGGCCTTTAGTCAAATGCTCAAACCACTACAACACACTGCCTCTCGATCTTAAATACTGAGAATGCTATTTAAAAGGTTCAGATATTGAAGTGGACTTTGAAGGAGGGTCAGTCAAGGTAGCCTTAAGACTCTGTAAAAGTGTTAAAAGAAATCCTCCAAAAGTGTGTGGCAAGTCAGAGTATTTTGCAATATGCTGCGCCAGTAAGGCTCAGCAGAGTTCCTGTCTCCAATACAAGGTTAGGTCACAGTGTGCATCATTGCCTGAGATGTTTTGTAAACCATTTTCTGAAATGGAAACAATTTGAGAGATAAGGGGAAAGTGAAAGCTACAGCAAAACGTCTGTGAAGGAGGGGCAAGAGGAAATGTCTTTGTGTGTCAGAAATGCTATAAAATCACTTTGCAAACTGTATTCGGGGCTCTTGACACTTAGTGGAAGCGATTCCAGTCAAGCAGCCCGGCCGTTTCTTTTAATAAACTCTTTTTCCTTACCTTCGAGGTCTTACTGCCTCTATGTTCCCGCTACAATACCTGGACTTTGTCCTGTGTGTCTTGGCTTTTGTTGCCTGTGTTGAGACCTGGCAAAACCTGGCAAAATTCCTGGCAAGAGCATCTTAGTGATTGTATTTCTTTTTGTTTGTTTGCTTGTTTTTTAATGGACTGTTTGTGGATTGGCTGTAGTTCTCTATTTTTCCTACACTTCAAAGCACAAGTTGCACAGATTGGGATGGGAGCTGTTGAAATTAGCTTCCTTTGCTCCTCTCCTCTCCAAAACCTCCCTCATAATGCCAGAGCTTACCAGGAGGGAGGACACCGTGTGGCAAGGAAAGAAATGTTGTGACTACAAAAATCACACAGACAGGACAGGGAAGGGTGGCAATTGTGAATGTACTACATAGAGGCATTGGATGGGAAGGACTGGCTATGAACTGAGGAGCAGCATTGCCAGCACTGCTGCCAGTGAGTGTCACAGCTTATGTTACTGGCTCATTGCTAGTTACTGCTCCTGCTGCTTTCAAGTGAGTCAAAGACAAAGGATCAGAGGAACTTAAAAATCAACAGAATGAGGATGGGTACTAGAAGAGGAAGATTCAAAGAATGAGAGAGACTGGATTTTGAAGGAGTGATCTAGAATGGTAGTTTTATATTTCATTAAGGAAAATGTAGATTGATTTGGTAGATGTTGATACTATGCCAGGCACAGTCTGGCAAGAAAAATGATGGAATAATAGAATAGGAAGATTTAAATTGAGAATTTGGTTCTCTTCCATCTGAGATCTAGTGGATTATATCTGTCCAGAACTGATCAGCAGAAATAGTTGGGGTGTCTGTTACCACCGTGAACTGGCCTGGCCTTTGGTAACTTTAGATATCATTTCGATATTGCAATTCAGCCCTGCTCTGCCACCAACCAAGTGTTTGCGAGGCCACCGAACAAGCACGAAGCTAGGCATGGCTATTATCTGCTGAGTCATGTTTGTTTACACCAAGGCAAGCCAGAAACTACCAGATCTGCTTTAGGGGACCTCCCAAAACAAACACCTTCATTTCAGATGCGTATTAAAACAAAAAGACCTCTCCTCGAGAGGGTACCCTGGCCAGCTGAGTGCTTAACTGCCGAGCTAGCCGCATCTACATACTGGCCATACTATTGTCAATTCAGTCTATAACTCAATCACGTAAATTCTGACCTTTTGGAGACATTGTCTCCAGCCCAAAACTCATTGTTTTCGCCCAAGACCAGACTAGCCCACAGTCATTCCTTCCCCTATAAAAATCCCCAGTTCTGAGAGCTCTTCGGATCTCTTGCTGGAACGCTCGGACTTCATTGAACTTCCACCCCGCCTTGCTGCTGCTTCTTCTGCGAGCTCCCCTCGGCCGCCACGCCGGGTTTCCTTCTCTCCAATTGGCTTCCTTCAGGACTGTGAGATTGGTGACGTATCACCCATTCCCCCAAAGCTCTATTTCCTATTTCTAGTTAGCAAGTGTGTTTGTGTTTTTCTTAATAATTGCTTAATAAATCTCATTGCAAGTTTGAACTATTTTGTCTGCTCACTGACCCGACACTGTATACATAGGGTAAAAGATCCCCGCTAAGTTACCCTGCCTCTTGTTAACCAAGAGTGTGCTCCAGCTAATCTCCCCATCTTTGTTTAGTTTGGTTTGGTTGTTTGGGTGCCCCTCCCGGGACTCCCAATTCACAGGGTAACAGTCGTAGTATGTGTGTAGGAATCATAAGTTTATTTTTATTTGCTTCTGCACAAAGAAACATTACCACATTTGTGTATTTTGGCCCCACCTCCTCCAAAGGAAAGAACCACAATCAATTGATATGTAGTTGTGATATGGCAAGTCTGCTCCAAAGTAAACCTGACTGATTACAAGACTTCCTGCTGAAGAAATTGTGTGGATCTTAGCCTTCCCCTGGCAACAAATGCTTTTTCCTGTTCTTGTTCGTTTCATTTCTTCACTGTAGATTTCTTTTCAAAGAAGTAGCCATGTTAGTCTCTTGAAGCATAAAAAGGAGGAAGGGAAAGGAAAAAAAGAGAAAGAAAAAAGAAAGAAATGTGACAGCATATTTAAAGCGAACTGGTTTTTATTTTCACATGAGCTTTCATGGATACAAACCCATTTCTTTGGATGTGTTCTGTACTATATTTGAAGAAGTAGGTTTATATTCACAAAAACTCATGCCTTTATGGAGTTCTCCGCATGAAGCTATTTTCAAAAGAAAAATAACTTTTAAAGATAATTGAATAAAAACAAAGATTTATTATTAAAAGATAAAGATCAGATCAAAATGAAGAGAGCAGACCAACTACGACAGGAAGGTTTTGGAATAAGCTGGTTTGCTTATTATTGGAAAGATTTAAAATAGATAAGAATTTGACTTTGAAAAGGATATTTCTTAATTTGAGAGACAAAAGTTTAGATGATGATCACTTAATAGCAAAAATGTAGTTGCTTTTGAAGTCTGAAATGGAAGAGGGGGTAGTTAAAGAGGGGGTTGGTTTGGTTAAGTGGGCACGAAATGTGGGTCATCCTCCACAAATGGAACAATGGGAAAGAATGTTGTCTAAAGATTTGAAATTTACTATGAGTTATGACCTTAGAGAGAATTTTTATGAAATGATGTATAGGTGGTATTTAACTCCAGCTAAATTGTCCAAAATGTATAAAGGATCTTTGAATTTGTGTAGGAAATGTCAAACTAAAGAAGGGGCATTTGTTCATATAAGATGGACATGAGGTAAGGTTAGAAAATACTGGGCCATAATTTATGATTTAATTAAAGAAATTCTGATGGTGAAAATCCAATTAAGCCCTGAAACATTTTTGTTGAGGTTGATGGATGATAAATTTGAGAAGAATTCAAGAAGAGTACTCCAGTATATGATTACAGCAGCTAGACTACTTTTTATCCCAAAATGGAAGGACTTGCAGATACTGCTACAAGAGAATAGTTGCTTAAAGTGTTGGACTTAGCCACCTGAGGGCATGGCCAGGTCATTGTTCAAGGGATTAGTTGGGAAACTCCAGTGCTAATGAGCTTGCAAGTTATTCCCTCAACAACTCAACCTTCCAACAGAATAGTGCACGAAGTTGTCTTAATAGAGCAATCGTCATCAACCTGTTCCACCTTCCCACTGAAATTCTCCTTCGTTTCCTCACCTTCTCAGACATTAAGAAGCTATCACAATTCCCAGGAGTGCTTTGTTACCTAATGCTGAAGCCATTACCCTATTCCAGACCCCATTGTTTGCTCTGCCAGAGAGCCATTAACACCTTCCCCCTCAGGGCAGAAAGAGGGTATTTAAACCCTGGCTCTCAGCCAGACAACTTGTAGTACACTGGATCCAGGCCATCACTCTGCTGCTCAGACTTCTATTCTTGTACCACTCTTGGACCCTTATCTGAGCCACATTGCTTCATCTCTTCTCTATAGGATAGGTAAATAGCATCCATTTCATCTCAAGTTTTCAATATCCAATTCCCCCCCCTTCCTTCAGTTAGCATTGTATGGTTGTAAGACTGCTTGAATCTTGTGTGTGTTTGTGATTTTCCCCAATAAAACATTCTTTTAATTGCCAACTGGTGTCCCTAGATTAGTACTGGTATATACATAGGTGGAAAGATCCTGTAAGATTCTCTATCTCTTGCAGGCTTCCCTTTTTGAGCTAATAATTCCACACCATTCCATGGAGGCATTGGTACTGCAGGTGGACCTCTGAATCACCCACCCTGTGGGATAACAAAGAAGTATAGCCAGTAAGCACGAATATTGTCCCTGTGCCAAGCAGACTGGAACATTTTTTCCTGGTCTTGTATATCAGTCTGAGAAGCATTGCTCTGTCAGATGGAAACAAGTCTCAACTGGTCCAAAACTTAATGTGTATACAGGGCATTCTAACATGGTACAGGATGACAATGATAGCTGAAATAGGCTCAAGAGAATGAGGGCACTAAAGCTGACAGTGTATCAGTTGAGAGTGAGTTGGCAAAAGCCATTGTTTTTGATGAAGTGATTCACAAGGTCACTGGAAAGTTCTGATTCAATAGCTCACTAAGTGTTGAAACACTTGAGTATTATTCCTGTCTATCTGTCTGTCTGTCTGTCTGTCTGTCTGTCTGTCTGTCTGTCTGTCTATCTATCTATCTATCTATCTATCTATCTATCTATCTATCTATCTATCTATCTATCTATCCATCCTATTTCATTTATGAGTATATTTCCATATGCATTTGTCTACAATTTCTACACTATTTGGGCCATTATTGATTTTGCAAATCTAATCCATTAATGTATCTCATGTAACAATAATGTTTAATATTAAAATGAACATAATTTTAATATTGCCATTTAAAGGTGTAATTTTAATTTTGCTAGTTGTTTAATGGCACCACTATTGTCATTACATTCAGTCATATACAGGAATTATGACTGTGAGTAACAGTAGTGGAAACAAACATTACTAAGGATTCTGTATGGATTGGTATGGGAGGAAGCCCACAAGGGTGACACCAATTTAGTGATGCTGTTCCTCATCCTAGTACTAACCAGAGTTGGCCCTGCTTCTCTTCTAGGATCAGATGGGATCTGCTGCCTTTAGGGTATTTAGACAGTTCTGCATCCTTAAACGGAAGCACTCAGAACCCAAAACAGTTCTTAAGATGACACCTGACCAAATCAGAATATAGCAGGACTATTACTTCCCTCAACTTAGGAATGATGCTAAAATATCTTTCACTTTCTTTGCTACAGCCCTGCACCTGCTGACTTATGTTCAATTTACATCAACAATAATCCCAAGATCCTAATTGCATGTATACAGCTGAGCCATCCTATAAGATATGCATTTGTTTTTTGTGGTCTAAATGTAGACATTTGCAGACTGATGGTTTCACCCACTAGATTTCTTCTTGCGATAACTGAGACTCAGTGATCGTGGGTGAAGAGGAGGATTTTCTTATTCTTTCAATCCATATTAGTGGGAGATTCTAACTGGAAAAAAATTGTCACGCCAAGATGGCTGTCATTGTTTCAGATTAATTACTACAAGAACTGGCCCCTGATCTTGTTCGTAAGCAAGATAGGATGACAGCTAAAGGGGGAAGTTCCTGGATCTCTGTGAGGCCTTTTCTGGGTGGGGGAAGAGGTATGGTTTTCTTTCCCCTTTGAAATCCTCAATCCCTCTCTAGTCTTTCTCATTGTTAACGATAAAGGTTAGGCTGAGTAAGTCTTCCCCAATTTGTTGCCACCCAGCCCCCAGTACAGTCCTCTAAGATCTCTCTCTGACTCTAAATAACCCAAACTACACTGGCTAAAAGGGCAAAAAGTGCACCTCAGGAGCATCTTGGCATTTATATGTTATTTTGCCCTTTATAGGTCATTTTTAACCTGAAATGGAATGAAAGTGATCAGCTAGTCACTCCCTACCGTGTTTTCCCGAAAATAAGACACTGTCTTATATTTATTTTTCCTCAAGAAGACACAGTATGGCTTATTTTCAGGGGATGTCTTATTTTTATTAAGTATGGTACAACAATCTACATTTATTCAAATATATTTAAGTCAGAGGTTTTTAACAACCAGGGAGCGCACAACCCCGTGCTGCTCCATTGCCCGGCTCAGAAGCAGATTTGCAGGCACGCGCAAGTGTGTGCCTGCAGATCTGCCGGGGGCGGGCTTTCGGCTGGCGAGCTTCTCCGGTTGGTGGAGAGCTTCCACCAACTGGAAGCCGCCATTTGGGACGCTGGAGGAATGTGGAGCAGCGAGCTCGCGCTCCTCTGCATGGCGATGGACTCGCTCGGCTGCTGGTAAGCTCCGTTTTGGGGCATTTTCACCCGTTCCCCCCCCACGTGGAAAGGGCCTATGTCTCCCTCTATGCCTCAACTTGCAGCACGCACAGAATGACTGGGACCTGACAGGGGGAGCCAACCTTGTTGATGGGGCTGCCCGCACCTCTCTGTTCACCTCCGAGGTAGCAGCTGTCACGATGGGGCAGATGAGAAGGGCTGCCCATCTTCTTTACTGCTCCGCGCTGGTATGCTGCATAGCCACGCCTATCACTATGTCTTATTTTCAGGGAATGGCTTATATTGTGCAAATGCTTAGAAACCCTGCTACGGCTTATTTTATGGGTATGTCTTATTTTCGGGGAAACAGGGTATTTGGGAAAAAGAATAATGGTAATAATGGTGATCATGATGATGATTCATTTAAAGCACACTTTTTTCCTAATAATGGGACTCGGGGCACCTCACACATTATTAAAACTAATACAGATAAAAAAATATGCAAACACATCAGTAGTGTGTGTGTGTGTTATTTTCAAAACTATTAAACTATCAGCAGAGTTAAAACTATTTAAAATTCATTAAAAGGCTATATTTTTTTAAAAAAATAACAAAACAGTACAGCACGCCATTCAAAGCCCATCACAGTCAATTTCTAAAAGCCTGACTCTGGGGGCCTAAGATAGACTTAGTGGGGGTATTCTATAAGAATGAGAAATTGTCAGATCCACAAGGTTTCTGGGATACCAATTTATTACTTCCCCACGCTTGAATTTTTCTAAGGTCCCAGGGAAGACAATATGCTTGCCAGACTTTCAGGAGTTACCTCTCCCAGTCTGGAACATATATCCACACTTCTTTGGTGAGGGGCAGAATTAGAAGAAAGCCAGAGTTGGAGTAAAGCCAGAGACAGAAGTCTGAGAAAGTTGGGGTTTTTTTAATCATTATTTTTTTCTGTTTTAAATGGACAGATGATAGATTTATTTTCTAGCCAGCTAGCAAGAAATAGCTCTGGGTGTTTCTACAGCATGCTTTGTTTTGGGGGAATGGATGCTGATTTTACATGCTAGCATTGTTTGCCTAGGCATCGTTCCAGTGGAATCCCTACCGGGAAAGTAGTGAAAAGCAGCAAAATCGTGCAAGCAGTCTAGCAAAGGATTCTCTTGATTCTTAGTTCTCCCCCTCCTCCTCCTCCTCCTCTCTCCCCCTCCCTCCCTCCCCTCCCTCCCCGAGCCACTTTCTGAAAACGCTACTAGAATCCTATTGTGGATTTTGTATGGTGAAAACTGATACGAAACAGCTTGGATTGATTTTATGTATATTTATTTCTGCTCCCCCTCCCTCTCTGGTTAAGCCCTGGAACAAACTGGTTAGGAAGACTGGATGTTTATGCAGGAGAACGTCATCCAAGCAGTATGTGCCAACCCTGTGTGCATTTATAAGGAAGCCAGCCAGACAAGGTCCCTAGCCTGCAAGTTGATCCTGCTCACCTCTTATTTTTTTTAACATTTATCGAGCCCCATCTCAGCAATGCTTGAATGAAAAGTGATCTCTTTGGTCCTGCCTTTTGGCAGAAGTAGACTTCCTTCACATGGAAAAGTGTTTTAATACCAATTTAATGGTCTGTCTAGCCACTATTACATCCCTTCCCTGCCCCCACTGCCCCCAACAATCTCTGGAGTCTCTTGTTAATGAGCAACACTGGAAAAATTTACTTATGGAAAGACCTTCTTCATTTTGCTTGCTAAAATTATTTTAAGAAGTGCAGAATCCTTGCTCCCCGTGGCTGTCTTGTACCATCCAGTCTTTGACAAGAGGTTACATTACTTGAGTCTTGAGTTCAAAAGTGCAGGTATACCTCAGTTAATGAAGCGGATATGTTCCTAGGCATTGCTTCTTTAAAAGAAATTTGGTACCAGTATCAGAAATAACATAGAAAGAGAGATTCCTATATCACTAAGAGCAGTGATTGAACACACTGCAGCTAACTTTTTACTCACTACTAACAATATGTACATGTGAAATGAAACAACCAGGTCAGGTAAGCCTTGCGTAGGTTAAAACCCCCACACACATTTTCAACTTTCTTGAGACCATTAGAGATATATAATGTATCCAGGGATTTTATTTTATTTACCAACCTCCACTTTTATTTTGATTTTCATTTTTGCTGAGGAACTTATACATGCTTATTAACATGCTGGAGGTAGCCGGTGAGGCAAGTTATCTGTTTTCTTTTCTCTCTGTTTTGCTCTGGAGGCAACTGTTGTTCACTGTGCCTGTTTGTAGGCAGCCACTTTCAGCGACAGTGGAATTGGCTGGAGCAGAATCCCATTCTTCCAACTCAAGCTTTATAGCATTTCTTGTTGTAGACACGCTCCCGCAACTTGACACCAAAAGTCTGTGTTTCTCTAGCCCACCATCACTCATCTTCCCAATGCCAATACTGCTTTAAAAAGAAAAAGAACAAAAACCTTCCAGCTAGAGGACAAAGAGGAAGGGAGGCCTGAGTGAGGGTAAAAAGACTTTGTAAAAACGAGTGTTATGGCTGCCTTCCTTTTCTCTTTTCACATACCCACCAAAATTTCACAGTACACTGTCATTGGGTGACATGGAAAAGGTGTTTGATAAGGTGAACTGGCTCTTTATGTTAAAACTATTGGGAAAAAAATGAATTTTGGAGGTAATTTGTTAGGATGGATTAGGGAAATATATCAACAACAAAAAGTTCAAATAATTACTAACCCTGGTGGCGCAGTGGTTGAATGCCAGTACTACAACCACAAGGTTGTGAGTTCGATCCTGCCAGGCTCCAAGTTTGACTCAACCTTCCATCCTTTCGAAGTTGGTAAAATGAGTACCCAGTTTGTTGGGGGCAATTAGCTAAAAATACATTGTAAACCGCTTAGACAACACTCAGTTGATAAGTGGTTTAGAAATAAAATGCTATTGCTAACGGTGAAAAAACAAAAAGTTTAGATATCAAGAAAGACACTAGTCACGGGTGTCCTCTCTCCTCATTACTATTTATTATAGCTCTAGAGATATTAAATAGAAATATAAGATCAGACTCTGAAATACGGGAAGTAAAAATTAAAAATCAATTTAGAAGATCCAATAGAAAGTATAGATAAATTATTAAATACCTTGAAAGAATTTGGTGAAGTGGTGGGATTTAGGATAAACAAAGAGAAAACAGTGATCTTAACAAAAAAATTGAGATACAATGAGGAAAATGAACTCGAAATCAAATTGGGTTTCAAATTGAGAAAAAAAATAAGATATCTGGGAATTTGGATTACAAAACAGAACACTTTGCCCCCTCTTTGAAAATAATTATACAAGAGTATGGAAGGAAATAAAACAGGACTTAGAGAGGTACTCTTAATTATAACTTTCATTACTGGGAAGGATGGCAATTTTGAAAATGAATATCTTACCAAGAAAGAACTTTTTATCTCAAAACTTACCAATCATTACCAATGATAAATCCTTTATATAGTGGCAAAAAGAGTTGACAAAAATTTTTTTTCCATTTTTTTAATTAAAATCATTAATAATCACAGCAAAATATTTACAATTATCTTATAATACATTTTACAATTATAAAAACACGCTTAGAAGCCTTATTACTTATATTTCCTCCAACTCAAATTTAACTTCCCCCTACCCCTTGTTCGAGCCTTATACAACCAAACTCATTGTGATCTCCTTAACTACATATAATCTCTTGAACACTTGCCCCATTAAATTGTTATATCATAGTATATCATGAACATCATTACATTTTCATTACATCATTACATTTTCACTCTCCTTCAATCATCTTCCTCATTACAGATCTTAATCCAATTCTCCTCTATTAATTTTTTTATGGATCTCAAATCTTTAACTTTTCTCTCTCTTTTATCATCTTTCAAGCTAGAAGTGAGATCTTCTAACATAATAAATTCCAAAACCTTTTGTAACCACTCTTGCATTGTTGGTGTTTCCTCTCTTTTCCAGTATCTCGCATATACAATCCTAGCAGCTGTTATCATATACAAAATTATACTTTCACACCCTTTGTATTCTTTCTCTAACTGATGTAACATATTTAACAATAAAATTTCTGGTGTCATGGGCAGCTCTATCTGTAATATATCAGTCATTATCCTGCATACCCTTTTCCAATATCTTTTAGCTTTATTACACTACCACCACATATGATAGCAAGTCCCATTCTCTTGGGAACATTTCCAACATGTCTTGTTTTTTAGTTTATATATATTGCCTAATTTCACCGGGTCTAGGTAACATCTATGAAGCATTTTTAAATGATTTTCTTTAAGATTTTGAGCTAGTGTAAATTTCTGTGTATTAACCCAACTTTTTGTCCAATGAGCCAATTCTACGTGTGACCAATATTTTGTGCCCAAACCATCATTGTTTCTTTAATTGTCTTGTTTCCAATTCTCTATCCAATAGATACTTGTAAAATTGTGATGTTGAATGCTTTTTTTTCTCAAATACTATCTTTTCCCATTCATTTAATTGGGTATTTGTTTCTACCCCCACTAATCTAAGATCCATTTTCAATCTTTCTTTTAATTGTATATGCAAAAACCATTGGCAATTCTATCCTTCTTCCGCTAATTCCTCTCTCGATTTAATTCGCTGACCACCTTGTAAATCTGTAATAACCAAATCTCTATATGTAAGCCATCTTTTAAATGGTTCCTTTGATCTCCCCATCAGGGCTTCTTGAGGAGAAACCCATAATGGTATTCTTGAATATATTTTCCTTTTCCAAGTTTTCCATATTCCAAATAACGGCTTTCTTATCTAATGATTCAAAAAATTATTATCCACTTTTGTCTTATTATACCAAAGGTAGCCATGCCACCCAAAACGTAGACCAGCTCCTTCTAAATTCAAAATTCTATCATTTTTTAATTCAATCCAGTCTCTAATCCATGTCATTCCATTTGCAACAAAATACAGTCTTAAATCTGGTAAGTTACAACCACCTCTTTTCCTTCCTATCGATCAATGTTTTCCACCTAATTCTAGGTTTTTTCCCAGCCCAAATAAATTTTGTCAAATCCTGCCTCCGTTCTTGAAAATATCTAAAGTTTGTGATAACAGGTAAATTCTGAAATAAATAATTCATCTTAGGTAGAACCATCATTTTAATAGTAGCCATTCTACCCATAAGTGAAAGATTTAGTTTTGTCCAATTTTGTAAGTCCTTCTTAATCTCCCTCCATTTTGTATTGTAATTATTCTCAAATAAAGTATTATTTTGTTTAGAAATCACTATTCCCAGATAATTAACCTTTTTCGCCTCTTTAAGTCCAGTTCTTCTTTCCATTAACTCTATTTCTTCCCTTCGCATATTTTTAGTCAAAAATTTTGTTTTCTCCTTATTTATTCTAAACCCGGCTAACTCTCCGAATTCATCACAGATCTCCAAGAAATTCGGCACATTTACTTCTGGATCTTCAAGAAAAATAACTAAATCGTCTGCATATGCCTTTTGTTTATTCATCTCCCTTTATTTTGTTTCCTTTTATTGTCTTATCCAATCTTATTTTTCTTAAAAGAACTTCCAACACTATTATAAATAACAGTGGGGAAAGGGGGCAACCTTGACGAGTTCCTTTAGTGATTACTATTGGATCCGACTTTTCCCCATTTATCAACAATTGAGCCTTACAGTTCTGATATATCTGCCTTATCCAATTTACGAATTTTTCTCCACAATTCAATGTATTTAATAACTCCAATAAAAATTCATGATCTACATTATCAAAAGCCTTTTCGGCGTCCACAAATATCATCATACATCTTTTCTCGTTATGCTTTTCATAATATTCTAACATATTAATTACCATTCGTATTTTTATCTCTAATATGTCTTTTTGGCAGAAATCCACTCTGATCTTCGTGAATCATAGCTTGTAGTATACTTTTCAATCTATCTGCAAGTATATTTGTAAAAATTTTGTAATCTATGTTTAATAATGAAATTGGTCTGTAACTGCTCGGGTCTGACGGAACTTTCCCTTCCTTTAATATCAATGTTATATTTGTATCATTCCATGAATCTGGTTTACCATTCTTTGTAATTTCATTAAACATCTTTCTCAGTGGTTCTCTTAATTCTTCTTTGAAGTTCCTTGTAATATAAACCAGTGAAGCCATCCGGCCCAGGAGCTTTCCCAATCTTAATTTTCTTTATCACATTTATTACTTCCATACATGATATGTTCGCATTTAAACTGAGCCTTTGATCTTCTGTCAACCTTATCAGATCCTGATTATCTAAATAATCTTCTATCTTCCTCCTGTTACTCCTCATCCTTTTTTGATATAACTCTTTGTAATATTTTCTAAAAACACTTATTATTGTTGTCTGATCCATATAATCTCATTATTTTTCTTCACTTGTAAAATTAAATTTCTTTCTCTTCTTTTCCTTAATTTGTAAGCCAACCACCTTCCCGGTTTATCAGCATTTTCAAAGTGTCTTTGTTTAATTATTCTTAATTTCCTCTCCATCTCAACTAGATTTTCTGCTTGCAATTCCATTTGTAGTGCTTTATGTTCCTTTCTTTTCTTATTATTTCCAGGATCTCTCCTTAACTCTTCTTCTTTTCCTTTAATTCTTGCTTCCAAATTTCTTATTTTCTCCTCTCTTTTCTTCCTCCACTCCGTATTCCACTTAATCATTAATCCTCTCATAACGGCTTTCCCCGCATCCCAAATCATCTTTGCCGCCATTCCATCTTTATCATTTTCCCGGAAATAACTTCTCAATTCTTCTTTTGCTTTTTGAAGATAATCTTTATTCCTAAGCAGAAAATCATTAATTCGCCAATTTATATATTTACTATTCCTTCGAATATTTAATTCTAATTGAATAGGATTATGATCCGACCAAATCCTAGGAAGTATTTCTATATCTTTAACGTTCGAATGTAAAACTTTAGAAACAAGGAACATATCAATTCTAGACATGCTTCTATGATTTTCCGAATAGAACGTAAATCCACCTTTTTCACGTTTATTTCTCCAAATGTCCATAATTGACAAGTCCTCCATTAATCTGTAAAAGGTTTTTGGTAATCTACCTTGTTTCTTTTTCCCTTTGGATTTACCGTTCTATCTTTCTCTGGATCCAAAACCCCGTTCATATCCCCCATAAGAATAATATTTTCCTGATTCTTGTCTGTCATGTAATTATGTATTTCTTCTCCAATTTTAACATAAAATTTACTTTTATTATCTAGAGGAGAGTATATCTCCACTAATAAAAGTGTTTTTCCCGGAAGCTGAATTTCCACCCCTAAATAATATCCTTCTTTATCTGAAAACACTTCCTTTGTTGGGTATTTTGCATTCACATACATTACTACTCCTCTTTTTTCTTTTCATATGCTGACATATAACATTTCCCCAGTTTCGGATTTTTCAAATATTTGATATCTCTATCTTTAATTCTAGTCTCTTGTAAGCAAATTACATCCGCTTTCACTCTTTCAAGATAATGAAAAACTTGTCTCGTCTTGTAATTAGAATTAAGACCTTTTACATTCCAGGAAATACATTTTTAAAGGGCCCTTTTTTCAATCCTCTTCCTCTATTATTTTATCAGCTGCCTCTAAACTCTGCTGTTCTTGTTCGGGCTCTTTTTCTTGTTCTTCTTGTTCCTCTATGTCCGGACTTTCTTCCAGTGGTGTTTCCTGTTCCCTTATCCGCTCTCTTCCTTTCTTATACTCTCTGATTTCTTCTATTACTTCATTAGCTTGTTCTGGTGTATTACATTTATATCTTTTAAAGTTCCAAATAAATGATAATCCTTCAGGTCGTTCCCATTTATATCTAATGTTATTCTTCTGTAGTTGAGTTGTCAAATTCTTATATTCCTGCCTTTTTTTTTAGTAACTGAAACAGTATATCTTTAAAAATTTTCAATTCTGTCCCTTCCACAATAAATTTTTTTTCATAATTTCTTTGCAATATCCTCTCCTTCATCCTTGTTCTAGTAAAACAAATTAGAACATCTCTTGATAGATTCTTTTTTCTCGCTACTTTCGAACTAATACGGAACATTTTGTCTATTTCTCGTTCCATATGTTCCTTAGCAATCCCAATATACAGTGCTAGTTCTGGAATCAAACGATCATAAATATTTTCCCCAGAACACTCTTGCAGACCCCTGATCTTCAGACATCTATCTCTGTATCTCAGTTCCTGTATTTCCAACTCTTTATCTTGTCTTTTAAGTACTTCCTTTATCTCCGCCTTGTCGCTCTCCACCTTTAACGTTCTTTCCTCGATTTGCTTAACCTCTGTCTGTATTGTCTTCCTTTCCTTATTAATTTTCTCCATCCTTTTATTAATTCCTTCCATCTCTTTCTTAATGTCCATTTTTATTTCAGTTCTTTATCTTTCAGTTCTTGTCTGATTTCTTTTTAAAATTTATCAATTCTTCTAATATTCTTTCCCCAATCCCTCCCATTTGTGGAAGTTGCTCCAATGATGATCTTCTTTCTAATGTCAGTTGTGATTGAGAATAAGTTGTTGTCTTTTTTCTTGTTGTCATTTTCAGTTAATCTTAAATTACAAACCCTTTTTTCTTAATCATGTACCCCAAGTTCAAATTTCAATAGTCTTCCAATATCCAATCAACAATCTTACATCCAAACAATTATCAATCAGAATTATATCGTTTTAAACTCAATAATATTTTCTCTTTTCTCTATATGCAGCAATATGTACTATTTATAACTTATTACAAATATATTAAGTCTTAAAGTGAATATTTTAAATATTTTCAATATTTTTACTATTCCACTTATTTATCCTATTCTAACAATTAAACTCACTTAAATACAATCAATTAATTATTATCTCCTTCAATCTGATATTTTGTTTAAAGATTCCAGAAATCTACAGTCCTATTACCACAAAAAAAAAAAAAAGAGGTAAAATCTTAACTTTACAGAAAGCATTTAAATAAACTTTACCACACGAGGGGGCTAGTTATCCATTCTTTCTACTGCCTTATTTTCACAGCTGCAAATGAGTAAAAAGGAAAAAAAAGGAAAGGAAACCTACACCAATTATATCTTGTTTATTTTTTCCAAGGCCAAATTTTGCAAGCTCTTTGACCTTCTAAATTCTTTTCTGAGCGATCCAATATCTTCTCCTCCCCCTTCCTCAACCAGCTGATTCCACTTTATCAGTTTTCATTTACCTCAGAACTATCCACCCCTAGAAATCTTTGATTATTGTACTACACTTTAAAACTCAAACCCTTACTAGCAGTGTATTATAAAACTTATTTTATAACACAATAATAATTGAAGCTTCAACAGTTTTCAGAACTATTAATTATAAATATCATTTAATCACCCAGCCAACCCTTTGCCGTCCTTCTGTCGAAATTCCCTCCCGTTTTCAGCCTCCCTTTCGTCCAGTCTCTCTCTACTATTCTTCACTCGACCACCGGTCTGTGTTTCCTCTCGCCCTTTCGATTCTCAATCCCCTCTCCAGCCTTTTTCACGTTCTTCTCCTCTCTCAATCCTTCCTCTCTTGCCCGGTTTTTGCTGAGATCTCCAGTCGCCTTGCTAGCGCTCACCACTCCCGTCATCTGTTCTCTCCGTCGCTGTCTCGCCTCACTCATCTACCGGACCCTCTCCTCTCATGATCCCCATCTCTCCGCTCTCAGATTCATCCGTTCCTCCACTCTTCTACTCGCCAACCTTTCTTTTAGCCTAGTCGCTTACAAATCCTTCATCCGCTCTCTCTCCGATCCCTCACTCGTGCGCCCTCCGCCCTCTTCTTCCGATACCTCCGTCTCTCAGCTCCAAATTGAACAGCTTTTCATCTATCCCCTTCCACACTCGTCCACCAACCTCTGGTCTTCTTACCCTCTACTCGCTTTTCATAGTAATACCATAAAATCCCAAGTACATTAATACTGTAAATTAGTTGATTATTGTCCAATTATCAAATATTATCCTCGCTCACATTTCCCTTTTCCCTTTTCACTATCATTACTTATTTTTATTGTTACAGTCTTTCCGATCTTTCCTTTTTCCTTTTCGCTTACCTCTTCTCCTTCAGTACAGTCTATTTTGCCAAGATCCTTCCTAGGTTCTTTCAAGGGGTAAGCTTAATGTCTCGTTAAATACCCTTATAGACATTTGATTTTAAAAGGTTTTGGCGTTCCTTCACCACTCCAGCAGCTGCCCAGCGTGGCTGTGGTTCCCTTCGGCTCTCGCCCGTCTTCGTACCTCCGATATAGGGGAACAACAGACCCCCTATTATCCTTCCGATGACGAGCTTTCCAAACCCCCTTTGGGACCCTCTGAACTCCCTTTACCGGGGGAGTTTTGATCGGCTCCTAAACGATCTTTCCAAACCGATTTCACCTCTCTGGGCGGTTGTGTTTCGGCCAGCTAGCCTTTACACAACCTCTCGGTCCGCCATGAAACCCGGAAGTCCAAAGAGTTGACAAAATTTTTGTGGGACAAGAAAAAGCCAAGAATATGATGGAAATATTTGACTGATCACAAAACCTGGGGTGGGGTTTGTAACCTTCCAGACCTGAAATTATTCTTTCATGGAAGTGCTTTAACTTGGGTTGCAGATTGGATAACTCTTAAGAATCCAGGAATTCTGACAATAGAGAGGGTTGATATAAGACATGGATGGCACGCATATGTGTGGTATAACAAAGACAAAACTGATAAAGGGTTTATAAATCAGTTTATTCAAAAAACAATCCTTAGAGTCTAGTGAAGCTTCTCAGATAAAAAGAGCTGATGAAGACAACAAATGCTTAGCATACAAACTTAATTAGGATAAACAAAAATACATTACAACTAAATTCTAGAAAATAACTCCTGCAATTAGGTTATAAATGTAATTGGTTCACACATATGCAATTGATAGAAAGATTTAAAAGAGATTATAAAACAGAGGGTTTTGAATTAAGTTACCAGTATAATGAATTTGAGAAACTGGTATTTGGGGATCGCAGACATATGACCTTTAAGATGTACAAATTACTAATTCAGTCAGAGCTACAACAGGAGTTAATTAAGGAAACAATGATCAAGTGGGCTAAAAGTATAGGGTATGAAATAGAATTGATACATTGGGAAGATTCATGGAAAAAAAATTCATTTACCATCTCCCAAGGTGTAAAAGAAAATCAACTCAAAATGTTTTATATGTGGTATTTAACTTTGGTTAAATTGGATAAAATTTATAAGACTGGCAGTGACAAATGTTGGAAATGCCAACTAGAAAGGGGTACCTTTTTTTCACATGTGATGGTCATCTCCAAAAATTTAAAAAAATTGGGAAGATGTATGAGCAACTGTGTCAGAAATGTTTCAAACTACACTGCCTTTAAAACCAGAATTATTCTTATTAAATGTTACTAAATGTTCAGAGAAAACTTCAATGAAGAAATATTGGAGAATTGTATTGTACTTGGTTACAGCTGCCAGAATACTTCTGGCTAGGAGTTGGAAACATTCAAATGTTTCAAACTTAGATATGTGGCTTTTGAAATTTTTGGACATTTTTAGAGGAGGAAAGAGAGGAGAAAAGAAAGAACTTGGAATTAGAAATAAAAAGAAAAGAAGAAGAGTTAAGGAACGATCCTGGAAATGAAAAGCAGAGGAAGACGCTAAAAAAATTACAAGCTGAAATGCAAGCAGAAAATCTTTTGGAGGTTGAAAAGAATTTAAGAATACCCGAACAAAGACATTTCAAAAATGCTGATAAGCCCGGGAGGTGGTTGGTACAAAGACTGAGGAAAAGAAGAGAAAGAAACTTAATCCTACAAGTTAAGAAGGATAATGAGACTTTCTCAGATCAGAAGACTATAATGAATGTTTTTAGAAAATACTACAAGAACCTGTATCAAAAAAAGATGAAGAGTAATATGAAGAAAAGGATTGAAGAATATCTGGATAAACAGGACTTGATAAGCTTAACAGAAGATCAAAAAAACAGTTTAAATGCGAACATAACATGTATGGAAGTTGTGAATGCAATAAAGAAAATAAAAATGGGGAAAGCTCCAGGTCCAGATTTTCTGGGTTATATTATAAGGAGCTTCAGGAAAAATTAAGGGAACCCATGCAAAAGATGTTCAATGAAATTGTGAATAATGGAAAACCAGACTCCTGGAATGAAACAAACATAACATTGATATTAAAGGAGGGGAAGGACCCGACAGAACGAAGTAGTTACAGACCTATATTGTTGTTAAATATTGATTATAAAATCTTCACAAACATAGTCGTGGAGAGAATGAAAAGCATATTACAGACAATGGTTCACGAAGATCAGAGAGGTTTCTTACCGAGGAAACATATTAGAGATAATATTCGAACGGTAATTAACATGCTGGAATACTATGAATAACATAATGAAAAAAAATGTATGATGATCTTCGTGGACGCCGAAAAGGCATTCGATAATGTGGAGCATGAATTTCTATTCGAATTATTAAAGAGAATGAATTGTGGTGAGAAATTTACTACCTGGATTAGACAGATGTACCTAAACTCAATTATTGATAAATGGCGAAAAGACGGATCCTATAGAAATTAAAAAAGGGACCCGTCAGGGTTGCCCACTTTCACCCCTATTATTTATAATGACAAAAACCCGCCAGAGGCATTCTTGCCATCAGTAGAAAAAACTCACAGCTGAGACTAGGCAGCAATCTAACAGTCTTTATTGCGGGCAGTAAACCAAGCTAAGGCAATTAAGTCACAGCGAAGCGAGCCATCTCTAACAGAGCAGACAGGAGAAGAAGAAAGGCACAGCCTGTTCAGAAGCCATGTTTTAAGTATACATGTTCAATAACAAGGAGCCTTTCAAACCATAACATATGAACACAGCTGCATGTTCCAGACGGCCTGATTACATTCAGCATTCTCACGGGAAACACTCTATCCTGCTAGCCTAAACAACTGCAAGTGGTTTTGCTTTCTCACCCTCTGGTGGTGGGAAATGCGCAGCAAGGAGTAACAACACATCTCTACATTGTGACACTCCCCTACTCCTTGCGTAACTTTTTCAGCCACCATGCGCTGGAGACTCCATCAACCCCAGCTTGCTAACGTGTTGACCAAATGCATCAGCAGGAAGTGGCTTAGTAAACACATCAGCTACGTTTTCTTCTGAAGACACATAGGTAAGGGACACTTTTCCTTCTCGTACATACTGTTTCACATTGTGAAATTTGATGTCAGTGTGTTTTGATCGAGAAGAAACCCGGTCAGACACTGCCATTTGAATACAGGCTTGTGAATCACAACATATTTGTATTGGCATTGGCATAGACACACGCAGGTCTTGTAGTAACTGCCAAAACCAAACCAACTCAGTACAGAGCGCAGATAGACTCACAAATTCTGCCTCTGCAGTAGATAAAGCAAGACAAGACTGTTTTTTAGACTTCCAGTCGATTACTACACCCCTGTATTTGATAAGAAAACCAGTTGTGCTTTTGCGGTCCAAAGTATCCTCAGCAAAATCACTATCTGATGAACAGACGAGGTTTGGCATCTGATCAGGACAAATGCTTAGGCAATAATCAAGGGAACCTTTTAGGTACCTTAGTACCCTTTTCACACCCTACCAATGATACTGGGTTGGCTTAGCACATGCTCTGCCCAAAATGTTGACACTTAGAGCAATGTCAGGCCAGCTGGTGCCAGCTAAGTACAAAAGGCTCCCAATGACAGACTGATACAGGTGTATATCAGGAAATAATTCCTCACAGACATGTTTCAAAAAACCTGGCACCATTGGCGTCTGCACAGGTTTTGCAGTCAGACATTTGACACAATTCTAACAACTTCACAATCTTTTGTTTCTGACACAGCAGAATACCATTTTCAGTTCTCTGTACTTCAATTCCAAGAAAGTTCTGTACTAGGCCTAGGTTCTTCACCTGAAACTTTTTTCCCAGCTCATTTTCAAATACTTGCACTTGTTTTTGTGTAGCACTGACCAGACACAGATCATCCACATATGCAAGGAAAATTTCCAAACTCTCCCCTTTCCCCCGAACATATACACAGGAATCAGCAAGGCTTTGTTTGAACCCGCACCCTTGCAGGGCATTATGTAAACAAATATCCAACACCTGGCAGATTGCCGTAACCCATAAAGCGATTTCTTCAAATGCCAAACTTGACTTTCTCTCCCCTCTACTACAAATCCATCAGGCTGGAGCATGTACACTTCTTCCTCCAAGTCGGCATTGAGATAGGCAGTGGTAATATCAAAGTGTGTGATGACAGCTTTCTCTGAGCTGCTATGGAAAACACCAACCTGATGGACTGTGCTTTCACAGTCGGGGAGTAGATCTGATCCAGATCACTGATGTCTTGTAACTCGCGTGCCACTAGGTGCGCTTTATGTTTCACATGCCCATCAGCAGTGGGTTTTAACTTGTAGACCCATTTGCTGTCAATTGGTTTCACACCCTTGGGCAAATTACAAAGAGAATACACATCATGCTGAACAATGGAATCCATTTCACTCTGCATTGCATCCCACCAGGGTTCTGCCTGCTGCTCAGGCATTTTCACAACATCAGCAAAGCACTGAGGCTCACAGTTTACAGCACACACACGAACTGCAAGAGACTCAGGGAAAGACGTTTGGGTGGAATGCCTTTCGTTTTTCTTTGTGACCGTCTGGGGATGGGACGATCCTGCAAAGGCTCGACCCTGTCCTCAGCACTGCGAGACCTCTTCACTGAGCCCTCGCGTTCTCTCTCCACTGTGCAAGACCCTTGCACATCACTTACAGCTATTCTCCTCCACGTGCCTCTCTCCTCTTCTGTTTTAACCCTTGAGGAACTGGGAGCGGAGGCTGGGAACGGAGTAGAGGTTGAAGGCTGTACTGGCTGAGAAGCTGGCAGACCAGTCACAGGGAGAAAAACTTCAGACGCTGCCTGAACACACGACCAATTTGCATGTTCCTCAAAAGAGGCATTCCTAGACACCACACAGGAATTGCCACCAGCATGAAAACGATACCCTTTGCAGTTGGGCTCATAGCCAACAAAATGCATACACTGGGCCTTTGGCTCCCCCTTCTTCTTTGCCCCTTGGGGATGTGCACCCAACCAAAACTCCCAAAAACTCTAAGATGTGCAATGGAAGGCTGTTTACCAAACAAACATTCATAGGCAGTAGCATTAACCACAGAACTCCACAGCCTGTTGTGTATGTGACAGGCAGTCAGAATTGCCTCACCCCAAAAACTCAGAGGCAGATCTGCATCAAGCAGCAAACTGTGCATTTGAGTCTGCAGAACCCCCTGCATTCCGCTCAGCCACTCCAATTTGATGAGGAGAATAGCTGGCAGTCGTTCTGTGAATAATACCTTGCTTTTTGAACCATTGTTGCAAGTTCTCCGACAGGAATTCCATTCCTCTGTCGGTTTGAAGCTGTTGCAGGGAATAACCAAACTGCCTTTCAACCAAGGAACACCAGTTCCTGAGAACTTGACACACATCAGACTTTGTTTCAACAAATAGCAGAAAACGTACCTGCTAAAATCGTCTACGAGCACGACAAAATATCTAGCCCCCCAGGGAGGGTTTACTCATAGGACCTACAATATCACAGTGTACCAACTGAAATGGCGTTGGTACACGAAAACTAACCCTCGGTGCTGGGAGTTGTTTAGATTTAGCTTGTTTGCAAATAGCACAGTCAAGAAAAACATTACAAGGCTTCAAAGTACACCCTTTACAACAACCAGCAAGTCTCTTTAACACAGGAAAGCTTGTATGTGCTGTGCGCCGGTGGAGGAGATGAAGGCACTCATCATGTTGTGGGACATTACCATACACATTACACACAGTGTGTTGTGGCTCAAGAAAAACAGCCTCCCTTCTCGTGTAGCCACAGCACACACCACCCCATCTTTGAGGATTTTACCTTGCTTCCCATAGAACTCAACCTTGAACGCAGACTCTGTTAGTTGCCCCACAGAAAGCAAACAAAAATCAAGAGAGGGAGCAAACAAAACATTTTTCAAACCCATGTCAAGGGCAGGGACAAAAGCTACACCCTCGCCACAAACTTTAGCCTTTTTCCCATCTGCTAATGTCACAGTGAGAAACACTGGCAGAATCCAAACAGTCAAATAAATCTTCAGAATTGACCAGATGCTGGGAACAGCCGCTGTCAAGAAGCCAAACAGAATCACCTGCCTCCTCAGAGTCCGACACAGTGTCCACAACAGCATCTCCCACAGCAACAGCAACTCTCAACCGCCCTCTGGCCCGACCTCCTCTGCCTCCTCTGCCACGGCCCCTGGCACCGGCGCCTGTGAAACTTTGCTCCCCTTGCTTCAGGAGCAGGCAATCACGCTTAAGATGAGAAGCAGACCCACAGCGAAAGCACCTTCGCACAGCATGGGCTCTAACCAGCCCCTCCTGCCTCGCTTCAGCAGCCAGAGAACTTTTCCTCCCGGCACAGGCCTCTGCAGCTGGAGCCATCTGAGTGGGAGGCGCTGCATTCCTTGTGCGCTTTTCCTCTTCTTCCAGCAGACGAGCAGAAACCAAGGGACGGTTAACTCTCTCTCTGGCATGGATTGAAGCGAGGACACCACCAGATTCTAGGAACTATTGAGGGAATTCAAGATGCAAAATACCTTGTCACCTTCATGCAACACTTTGCCTCTCTCCCGAAGTGACGAAAACAGCTCTGACAACTCTGCCAAATGCTGCCTCACCGGGACACTGGGGGCCAACTTCATGCCATATAAGCGGGCACAGAGGGCATACTTGGCAGCTGCCGACTGACTCAAAAACAACTCCCGCAGCCTCGCCCAGGCTTCTTGAGGGGTGGCAAGATCCCTAATATGTGTGAGCTGGTCATCTTCCACAGCAAGAAAGAGGACAGACATAGCACGCCTCGTTGCCGCTGCTATCTCTGCAGCAGTCCCCTGCAGAGTCGGGGGAGCTGTGAAGGCACCCCACAGCCCCTCAGCTTGCAAATACTTTTCCATGCGAGCTGACCACGCCAAGTAATTAGTTGCATTTAGCTTAACGAGAGGCAGGCCCCAAGGCGCCACGTGAGCCATTGTAAAAACACTTCAAAAAACACCTCTCAAAACCATCCTCTGCTACCAGGACAAAAACCTGCCAGAGGCATTTTTGCCATCAGTAGAAAAAACTTACAGCTGAGACTAGGCAGCAGTCTAACAGTCTTTATTGCAGGCAGTAAACCAAGCTAAGGCAATTAAGTCACAGCAAAGCGAGCCATCTCTAACAGAGCAGGCAAGAGAAGAAGAAGGGCACAGCCTGTTCAGAAGCCGTGTTTTAAGTATACATGTTCAATAACAAGGAGCCTTTCAAACCATAACATATGAACACAGCTGCATGTTCCAGACGGCCTGATTACATTCAGCATTCTCACGCGAAACACTCTATCCTGCTAGCCTAAACAACTACAAGCGGTTTTGCTTTCTCACCCTCTGGTGGTGGGAAATGTGCAGCAAGGAGTAACAACACACCTCTACATTGTGAAGTTCTCTTAAGGAAAATAAGAATGGAAGAAACAATAAAAGGAACTAAAATAAAGGGGGGTGAATATAAACTGAAGGCATACATGGAAGATTTAGTTATCTTTCTTGAAGAATCAGAAACAAGCTTGCCAAAATTTTTAGAGGTCTGCAACGAATTTGGGGAATTAGCGGGATTCAAAATTAACAAAGAGAAAACGAAGATCTTAACCAAAAACATGCGAAAAGAAGAAATTGAAGCAGTTGAATTGATGACTGGATTTAGAGAAGAGAAAAGGATTACTTATATAGGAACAGCAATTTCTAAACAAAATAACGGACTATTTGAAAATAACTACATAACAAAATGGAGAGAGATAAAGAAGGATTGCAAAGTTGGTCGAAGTTAAACTTATCATTACTGGGCAGAATGGCAACAATTAAAATGATGATACTACCAAGGATAAATTATTTATTTCAGAATTTACCCATCATTATAAATACTAGATGTTTTCAAGATTGGAAGAATGACCTATCATATTTCATCTGGGCAGGGAAAAAGCCAAGAATTAAGTGGAAAATATTGACTGACAAGAAGGAAAGAGAAGGCTGTGGCATACCAGATTTGAAACTCTATTTTATGGCTAATGGGATGACGTGGTTAAAAGATTGGATTGAACTGAAAAACGGTAGAATACTAAATCTAGAAGGAGCAGATCTTCACTTTGGATGGCACGGCTACCTCTGGTATAATAAGACGAAGGTAGATAGAGACTTTTTGAACCATTATGTAAGAAAGCCTCTGTTTGAGATATGGAAGACCTGGAAAAGAAAACTATATTCGAGAATACCGTTATGAGTATCCCCCCAAGAGGCGCTGATGGGGAGATGGAAGGAACCAGCAGCTAGATGGCTCACCTACAGAGACCTAATTATTAAGGACTCAAAAGAAGGACAACGAATTAAAACAAGAGAGGAGCTGGCAGAAGAGGGATGGAATTGTCAGTGGTTCTTACATAAGCAACTCAAAGAAAGATTTAAAATGGATCTCAAATTAGAAGGAATAGATACAAATCCCCAATTAAACGAATGGGGAAAAGTAATATTTGAGAAAAAAGAACACTTAACATCTCAATTCTACAAGTATATGCTGGATAGGGAATTAAATACCAGAGGCAGTTTAAGAAACAATGATAGTTTGGGCCCAAAATATTGGACATGAAATAAAATTGGAGCACTGGGAAAGAAGCTGGATTAGTACACAGAAGTTCACTATGGCTCAAAATCTGAAAGAAAATTATTTAAAAATGTTACATAGATGGTATTTAGATCCAGTGAAGTTAGGAAATATATATAAATTAAAAAACAAGAAATGTTGGAAATGTACACAAGAGAACGGGACCTTTTATTAGATGTGGTGGCAATGTACTAAAGCTAGAAAATATTGGGAAAAGATACATAAAACAATGATGGATATCTTACAAATAGAGATCCCAATAATGCCAGAAATTTTCTTGTTAAATATGTTGCACCAAATAGATAAAAAGTATAAAAGATATGAAGAAATAATCTTATATGTGATATCCACGGCAAGAATTGTATACGCGAAATATTGGAAAAGTCAGGAAACACCATCAATGGAAGAATGGAACTTACAGAAAGTTCTGGAATATGTAATGCTAGATGACCTCATACGAAGAATGAGGGACAAAAAGAGTGGTAAAAAAGAAAATGATTTGCGGTCCATAAAAAAATCAATTGAAGAGAACTGGATAAAGTTATGTCAAAGGGAGAATAAATGAAGGAGACTTAAAATAAAATAACACAATTTAGAAGGAAAATTACTGAATATATTAATATAGTAATATGAAGAGGCAAGTCTTTAAAGACATAACAGTTTTTTATTGGGATCACAGTGGGAAAAATCTTGAAAAGATGTTCAAACAAGGGGAGGGAGGAAGTTTAAAGGATGGGATTGTACATGAATATATATGTAACTTTATGTAAAAGCGTGTTTTTATAAGTGGAAAAAATGTATAGAACAGATGTTATGAAACAGAATAATTTGGTTTTTAATAAAAAAATAAAAAAATTTTTTTGGACATGATGGAAATCGATGTACTGTCACTATGAATTAAAGAGAAGATAGAGAGAATATTAAAAGAGTGGCCACCAATTAAGGATTTTCATAAGTAGATAAGGTGTGATACTATACTAGAATGAAAGTATGTGAAATTATATAGAAACAGAATAGAACTAGAAAAATAAGATTAATTAGTGAAAAAAGTAAGAATAAGATTAATAATAGGAGGTTAAGAATTTTACAGTAGGATCAAATGGAAATCCTGGGCATTACAGGGTTTTGGGGTAATAAAACAGAGAACATCTCTAATTAGGGATAGAGGGGAAGTCCTAAATTTATTTTTTTGTAATTCATATTTCTTTTCTCCACCTCTTCTTTTCTCTCTACTATTTTTTTTCCTTTTTCTTTTCTCCTTCTTTTCTCTTTTGTACTTTCTTCACTTTTTGTCTCTCCTCTTATCCTTTGCATATGTTTTTTTTTCTTTTTTTCCCCTTTCCTCTTCTGAGATGTTGTCTTTCTTAAAGGTTATATTTATATTTATATTCTGTTATAATTCTATTATGTTCTATCACACTATGTTAAAATTTTTTTTTTTTTTTTAAAAAGAAGAAAACAGTATATATGAAAGGGATCTAGGAGTCTTTAGTGGACCACAAGCTGAACATGAGTCAACAGTGTGATGTGACAGCTAAAAAAGCCAATGTGATTCTAGGCTGCATTGGTAGGAGTATAGTGTCAAGATCAAGAAAAGTAATAATACCACTCTATTCTGCTTTGGTTAGACCTCACCAGGAATACTGTGTCCAGTTCTGGGACATGGAACAATGGGTTCAAACTACAGAAAAAGAGATTTCACCTAAACATCAGACAGAACTTCTTGACAGTAAGCACCATTTGACAGTGGAATATGCAGTTGCGCATGCACCGAGAGAAGATTTAGATGCCTTCGGATCTCTCTCCTCCAACCGTAAATAAAAAACAACCTTTCTCTATCTCTTCATGAAAGTTAATTGAATGGAGCTAATGCTGTGAAAGTTGTGAAAGCTAGGTAGGCAAAGAAAGCTTTATTTTCATCAGAACTGCAAAAGGACATCAAAGAAAGCTGAATTCGCCGATCATATTGCTGTGAACTGCTAGTTGAGGGAGAAATGGCAAGTGAATCTGAAGAGGTGAGTTTGCAAGTGGAAACTGAGATGTCCAGATTAAATAATAAAATGGATACAATAGAGAATAAGTTGGATAAAGTTTTGGAGGCTTTCCAGAACGTTAATTTGACTGTTTAGCAACTTAGTAAAGATTAAAGACAAATTAACAAAACAGCAAACGATGTGCAGGAGGCAGCCATACAGAACAGTAAAGATATCTCTGAATTGAAAAACATCTGGCTGTCCTTGAGCAAAGATTAGTGGCCAGGGAGGATAGGCAGTGCCGAAAAAATCTGAAGGTTATCAACTTTCCAACAATCAACAATGCTAATTGAGACTTTAACATCTTGGTGGAAGGATTATGGAAAAAATTTACAGCCTGCTGATATATAGCTAGTATACCATGGTTTTGTACGTAATTCTGACATCACTGTGCTATTTCTCAGGGAAAAAACTAAAGACCTTGTTTTTAAGACACTGAGAGCAGTACCTAACTTAGAGTTTAAGGAGACAAAAGTGAAAGTATTCCCAGACATATCCCTGGAGACAAGAAAACAGAGAGAATATTTGAGACCAATAATAACTTGTTTGAATGACACTGGCCAGAAGTTTACATGGGGGTTTCCAACAGTTATAATTGTATTTAAAGATGGCAAGGTACTGAGAGCAAGAAACTTGGAAGAAGGCCAGGAGCTGTTGGACCAACTGAGTATTGCAAAGGAAGGAGGAAGAGACTCTAGGAAAGATCAGACCCATGAAGATGAAGACGATGGAGCAGGAAATGACCTCGAAAGGAAAGCCATGGACGTTAGGAAAAAGGGGAGGAGACCAAAAAGGCAAAAGAAAAGTAAAATGGCATTGGGGAATGCCAGTATTAAAGAGCTACATTACATTTTGAACTTGGTAATAACTGAAATACTGAAGAATTGGAAAATCCTAAATAATTGAAAATGTGGGATACCATTAGGAGTATTTAGGTAAAAGAATAAATGGTTATAAATCAGCTTGGAAATGGAAAGAATTTTGTATTATAGGGTGAAATAATTTAGAATACTGATAATGGGGAATAGATGAAGGATTATTAAGGTTTATTTAATTTTGATTTAGATTTAGGGAGGGGAAGGGATAGATGGATATGGATGGATTTAATATGATTATGCCTTGTATGATATTTAAACAAAATATGGTATTAGATCCTGAGAATTTACTAGGGAGGATGACAGTAAGACTGACTGTATAGGTTGGAGGAGGAGGGAATATGAAGAACGCAACCCAAGAAGATGATCAGCAATGGTGGTGGGCTTGTTTGTTGCGCACTTCCTACAGGACGGGGGAGGGACCAGAGGGCTGATAGGGGTAAGGGGACAATGGCTGTAAAGAGGTATGGGATGTGGGGAGTGGAAATTGCAATTAAAAAAGAGGTAGGATAAGATGAAGGGAATTAATATTTTGTCTTTAAATTCTAATGGTTTGAATACTCCAGTTAAGAGATATAGATTAAATAAGCTGTTAAAAGAAAAAATATTGATATTCTTATGCTCCAAGAAACTCATAAAAAACAGGATAAAACAAAGCTCTCCAATTACAATGAATGAAATAAACAGTTTGAATCTAGAGGGACCAACAAAGCCAGAGGAGTGGCTATTTTAATTAAAGATGATATTAATTTTCAAGCTGATAAAATATTAAAGGATAAAGAGGGGATGTATATATTTATTATGGGTAAATTAATGAATTTGAAGGTTACTTTTGCTTGCATCTACTCACCCAATACAAACCAAAGCAAATATATAAATAAGGTTTTTTCAAAATTAGAAAATTTTTGTGAAGGAGATTTATTTGTTGGAGGGGATTTTAATTTTGATTTATGCAAATTTAAGAAGGGTGATAATAGTGTCAATTTGGAAAAATGGAATTTGATAGAGGGTTATGAAAATTTGGGTAAAAATATGCCAGAAAATGCACATTATTCTGCTAGGCATAAGAAATTTTCGCATATAGACTTTTTTATAGTTAAAAAAGATAATATTATTTAAATAAGGGAGATTAAAACAGAAGGGATATGGATTTCAGACCATGCACCCCTTTATGTGTATTTAGAAATACCAAAAGTTAAAAAGTTGAAAAAGTGTGGAAAAAAGTGGAGAATGCAACAATAAAAGAAGTCGAAGGAATAAATAACAGATTTGGCTGGCACGGATACTTATGTTATGACAAAGCAACTGTAAATAATGACTTTAACAATCATTGTATCCATAAGACTTTACTGAAAGTGTGGTTATAAATAAAGCATAAATTTTACAGAAGACTTCCGTTGTGGACCTCACTCCAAGAAGCTTTTAAAATTGCTCCAACAAAACAAGGGAATTTATTGACTTATCAATAGTTGTTGAAATGGGATGGAGACAAGTTGAGAATGCGTACAGAAGACGTATTAAAAGAGTTAGGACATGAATTTAACTGGTTCCCATGGAGACAATTAAAAGAGAGATTTAAGATGGATCAAAAATGATATGGGTTTGAAAGGAATGAAAACGAATTAGATGTACTGATGAAAGGGGACCAAAAAAAGAGAATCTCTAGATTTTATAAGATATAGTTGCAAAGAGAAATGGAACCAGAGACTGTTAAAGACAATATGGTCAGATGGGCTCAAAATATTGGACATCCAATTGAGCTGGATACATGGATGAGGGCATGGAAAATAGATGTAAAATTTACACCAAGTTTAAATCTAAGGGAAAACTTTTATAAAATGTTACATAGATGGTACATGACACCTGAAAGGCTGAAAAAAATAACAAAAAATGGGAATTGAAAATGTTGGAAATATGATGGAAAGGAGGGGTCCTTTTTTCATATGTGGTGGACCTGTAAGGTAGCAAAAAATTTTGGAAAAAAATACATGATGAAATTCAAAGAATATGTGGTTTAAATTTTGAAATAAAGCCAGAATTTTATTTGTTAAATATGTCAGGGCAACAAAGAGAAATAAGATCTCATCAGAAGACATTGTTATATGTAATAACTGCTGCAAGATTGACATATGCTCAATATTGGAAAGAAAGAAATTATATTGGATGGAAATTAAAAGTCCTAGATATGGTAGAGATAGAAAAGTTAGCTTTTTCACTTAAAAATAAGCCAATCCAGAACATTGAAAGAGAATGGCAAGAAGTGATGAATTGGATAAAAAAATAAGAAAAGGAAGGAATAAAGAAAGATTGACAAAAATTAAATAATGTAAACTAATGAAGTAATAGATAAAGCATAAGTTGCAATGTAACAATGTTAAAAGTAATAGTGTAAGATTGTTTGTTAAACAGAAACAATGCATATATGGAATGTAAACACAGACTCAACTGGAAAAAAGATGCTTGGAAGAGGGCAGGGTTTTTTTTTATTGTTTTGCTCAAAATTTTAATAAAGATACATATATATATATATATATATATATATATAGTTGAAAAAGTGGCGATTTAATCCCATAGTAGAATGGAAAGATGAAAATAAACAAGAAATAATCAAGGAAATACAATCATATTTTGAAATCAATGATTCTAGAGAGATGGCCATGCAGACGGTATGGGATGCCTTTAAGGCAATAATAAGGGGTAAATGTATCAATTTAGAAATAGGAATAAAAAAGAATAAATATTTATATAGACAGAATTTGATAAAAGAGGTGGAGGCATTGCAGGAAGAATATCAAACACATAAAAGGATATATACTAAAATACAATGGGACAAAAAAAAAGAAGAAGTTAGAAAATCTAGATGGGGCCACTGATACAAGGAATTTGTTTTATACCAGGAATAAGTTCCAAGCTTGGGATATAAAAAGTATGGAAGCCTGGGCAAGATATTTGAAGAGAAGAAAACAGAAAAAAAGTATTGTAAAGATGCTGGGGGATAATGGAGAATTGGTAAATGATGATGATGGGATTAAGAGTATAATGGAGAATTTTTATGAGAATTTATATAGTGAAAGGGAGATAATAGATCAGAAAATTCAGTCTAAACTAGATGAAGTTCAAAGAGGTCAATTGAATGCTCCAATAAGTAGTGAAGAAGATGAAAAAGTAATTGATGGTGTGAAAGAGGTTAAGTCTCCTATCCCAGATGGCTTTACTATAAGTTTTTATAAAATATTTAAAAAAGAATTGAGTTATTATATGACTAAAATATTTAATGAAATAATACATACAAAGAAGGAATACCAAAAACCTGGAAATTAGCAGAAATAAGTTTAATTTTGAAACCCAATAAGGATCTAGCAAATGCGGAATCTTACCATCCTATTACTCTTTGTAATCAGGATTATAAAATTTTCACCACAATTTTGGCAAATAGATTGAAAGTTTTTTTACCAAAGTTAATAGGTAAAGATCAATACGGATTTATAAAAGGGACATCGATTGCAGACCCAATTAGAAATGTTTTTAATGTATTATATCATGCCAAACAATATAATAATAAAATTGTATTAATTAAATTGGATGACTCGGTGAACCATAATTATGTGTATAAAATATGTGCCGAGTTTGGGTTGGGAAACCAAATTAGTGATGTAATAAAGGAAATATATATAGTTAATGAAGTCCAAATTATAGTAAATGAGAATAATTCAAGGAAAATTAGGACTAATAGTGGAATGAAACAAGGATGCCCCCTCTCCCCGTTATTATTTGTGTTAGCAATAAAGCCACTGGCAAATGAAATTAGAGATGAAAAAGAGATAAAAGGCTATAAATTTGGTAAGGAGGAATTGAAATTGAATCTATTTGCGTATGATGCATTGATAACAACACAGGAGCCTTTCAGATGTGTAAATAAACTTGTAGAAATAATTGAGAAGTTTAGGAAGTTATCTGGCCTAACAATAAATATGCATAAATCAGAAATAATGTTTTTGAACACTAATTGGAAAGAACAGAGGAAAATAAAACTTATTACTGATTTAAAGTTAGGGACAAAAAAATGAAGTACTTAGGAGTATATATATTGAAAAATGTGAATAATATTGTTCAAGGGAATTAAATCAATTGTGGAAAAAGTAAATGTAAACATGAATAAATGGCCAAGTAAAAAATGGAATATGCTAACAAGAGTAAGAATGTTTAAAATGATGATACTACCTAAATTTTTATATTTATTTCAAACGATACTAGTAAGAATCCCCATTAGAATAATAAGAAGAGGGGACAGAACAATTAAACAATCAGGAGGTAATATCAGGAGGTAATAAATCTAGAATTACTAATGTATTAGTATATGGACACCAAGAGGATGGAGGTTGGAGTGCCCCATCTTTGGAAAATTTTTTTCGAAGCCCCCCCCCCAGATGAATCGATTTTTAGAATTTGAATATGAACGTAAGAAAAAATGGGGAAGGATAGAAAGATTAATTAGTAATATGGAAAATAGTTCATGGATGAGACCCGTGGCATAAAGTAGAGGTAAAAGCAATTTGATTGGCCCCATAAGTTTAAATAGTCAAATATGGAGTAAATGGCAAAAAATATTGAAAATAGAAAATCCAAAACTGTACCCTCTAAAGAGTTTGAACATAAGCAATAGTGAAGATTTGGGGAGAATATTAAAGAGACTAAATAATAAAGGAATTAGAGTGTTAGGAGATCTCCTTGATGAACAAGGAAGGGCATGGGGAATAGATAAGTTTTACTAATTTAATAGGTAAGAAGTATTGGCTACACATAGTGTAAATTGGGAAAGAGATTTAAAAATAGAAAGGGAGGAAATTCAAGTATGGATACAAAAAAATAAAGAAAATTCAGAACACTAAGATAAAAGAACAACAAATGAAATTGATTGGTCATGGTATAGAACACCTTCCCAATTAGCATTTTTTAGAGAAAATATATCCTCAAAGTGTTGGCACGGTTGTGGGCTAAAGGCATATATATACATATGTGGTGGGAATGTCCCTTTGTTCAAAAATTTTGGGATAAGGTTAAAATTGAGATTTATAGAATAATAGGTAAGGATATACAACTGAATAGAGGGAATTGTATAACATTAAATTTAAAGGACAAGGGGCTGAAAAAGAATCAGGAAAAAGCAGTCATAAATATATTAAAAGTAGCACAAGTTGTATGAGCATTAGGAGGGGAAAGTTAAAACAATTTGAAATATAAACAAAGTCAATAATACCTGGCTAAAAACTTATTGTTCAATATTTTGGGGGAAAGAAGATTAAAGTTTATGGGAATACTGAAGGAAGGAGGATGGAAATCAGGTTGGGAACTATTGCTTATAAAGATCGAAGAGGATAAGGAGTACAGTGAAATCAATAATATAATTAAATCCATATCCCACATTCTGAATAAAGATTTTTCAATATGAGAAGAATTAATTAAACCTCTGCTAAACTATTGGGGAAGGGGTGGGGGGATTATACTATTTTATAGAATACTGTTAAGGAAAAAAGATATGTTAAAATATGGATTAGACTGAGATATAGGTAATACGACAGACATTAATGAAGATATATGGTTAATAAGATCAGAGAAGGAAGTAGAAGGGTGTAAGTAAAAGAAGAAAGTAAGTGAAAGTGGATAATAGGAATGTGATGGGTGGTAACCAGATGGAAGAATGAAGGAATGACGGAAGATTCTAGTTGGCGATTGGAAGGATTATTACAAGATGGTTTTGGAAAGTAATGTCTGTGATTTCAATGTTAATCTGTTTTTGTAATTTAAAGTGCAATAAAAATAATTAAAACAAAACAAAAGAAAAAGGGGGGAAAAAGACAGTGGAATATGCTGCCTCAAAGTGTTGTAGAGTCACCTTCTTTGGAGGTTTTAAAACAGAGTCTGGATGGCTATTTGCTGGGGGTGCTTTGACTGTGTGTTTCTTCATGGCAGGGAATTGGGATTGATGATCGGTGTGGTCTCTTTCAACTCTGTGATTCCATATATCTGCCAGAGTCTTAAAATCCTTGAGAGGGCTTTCTTTCAAATCCTACCAAAAAATAGGCCTGTCTTGGCTGTTCCCAGTCTGTGGAATTTCCCTTCCATGAGTGCCTATCCTGGTCTCCTCTCTACTCTCCCCTCTGGACTTATACAGAGATTAATGTAAGCCACATTTAGATACTAAGGCCAAAAAATAAGGTTTTAAACTTAGTAGACAAATAACAATGTTGTTGTTGTGTGCCTTCAAGTCATTTCTGACTTGTAGTGACCCTAAGGTGAACCAATAATGGAGTGTTCTTGGCAAGATTTCTTCAGAGAGGAGTCGTTTTTGCCTTCTCTGAACCTGAGAGATTGTGACTTCCCCAAGGTCACCCCATGGGTTTCCATGGCTGTTCAAACCCTGTTTGTCAGAGTACTAGTCCAAGGCTACTCCAACAGCTTAATATTAAAAGCAAGCCACCAAAATCAAAAACAAATCAAAGACACCCATTACTCATGGACGATTTAGTAATTCTACTAGATAATCCAATCAAAAGCATAGAGTGGTTAAAAAGGGTTCTATATGAATATGGAAAAGTGTTGGGATCCAAGGTAAATTAGGAGAAAACATCGATATTAACTAAGAATATGACTAGCCAAGAAAAAATAGAACTGGAAAGAGAATTTCAATTTAAAGTGTCAAAAAAATATTTGGGATAAATTTAACTAAAAACAGCATAGATCTATATGCCAACAACAATATAAAAGTTTGGCAGACAGTTAAGGATGACTTGAAAAGATGGATCAGTTCAGACATATCATTATTAGGAAGAATTGCAGTAGTAAAAATGAACATTCTACCAAGAATGATTTTCTTTTTCCAAAATCTTCCCATAAGAACCAATGATGTACCTTTTAACCAATGGAGGAAAACCTTTCCAGATTAATTTGGAATGGTAAAAACCTCGAATAAAATGGACTAGTTTGAAGGATATTAAGGAAAGAGGAGGACTAGGAGTACCAGATTTAAAACTGTATTATTATTCATGCTGTATTGAATGGGTTACTACTTGGATTAAGCTGGAAGATGAAAGGTTATTAATCTTAGAAGGGGCAGATTTGCCTTTTGGATGGCACTCATACCTATGGTATGAGAAAGCAAAAATAAATAGAGAATTTAATAACCACTTCATAAGGAAATCCATATTGAGAGACCGGTTACTGTATAAAAAGAAAATTTATCTAAAATTGCCACTCTGGGTATCCCCACATGAAGCCTTTTATAGGAGAGAGAAACCACAATTAAATAAACGGATTACATACAAAGACATTGTGAAAACCCAAGGTAATAAGATTGTATTGAAAAATAAAGAAGAATTAATTAATAGTGGACTCTCCACCCATTGGTTATTACAAAGACAACTTGCAGAAAAATTTAAGATAGACAAAGAATAATAGGGATAGAAACTAAGGAGAACGATTTTGATAAATTGATAAAACCAGGAACAGAGCATTTGATAGCGAAATTATATAAACATTTGCTAAACTTAGAATTAGAAAAAGAAACTATAAAGGAGAATATGAGAAAATGGGCACAGAATATCAGGTGACCAATACAACTGGAAAGTTGAGAAAATTCTTGGAAAGTAACATCTAGAATATTGAAAAGCGCATCTCTAAGAGAAAATTACTACAAAAATTTTTATAGGTGGTATTATACTCCGGTACAGATAGCAAAAATGACCAAAACTGACAAAACTAAATGTTGGAAATGCGAACAGAAAGGAACCCTTTTCCATTTGTGGTGGACATGCAAAAAAACTAAAAAGTTTTGGAAACAAAAATTTTACAAATAGAGTTCCCGATGCTCCCAGAAATATATTTGTTAAACATGTACGAAGGAATACAAATGTTAAAAAAAAGATCACATCGAAAGTTATTAACTCACATGATTGTAGCAGCTAGAATGGTCTACGGGAGTAAATGGAAACAAGAGGAAACACCAGAAGTGGAAGAATGGCTAATAAAATTATATGATTTAATAGAAATGGATAAATTAACAGCAATATTATCCCAAAATCTAACGGAGCAAATTAATGAAGACTGGGAACTAGTTTTACCTATATTCGAAGCTAAATGGGGGAATTCAGCCACCAAAGGAATAAAGGAATAGGGGTGCTTACATCTGAGCTCTTAAGGGGTGGTAAGATTAGACACTTGAAAGGTACAATATATGACTAGTACAAATAGAAAGAATAAAGCAAGGAACTTGGCGGAAGGAGAAAAAACATGAGAATTATAGGATTAGGTACAAGTGGTGGGATAGGAAAATAAGCATGAAGATGAAAATAACAAAAAAGATTTAATTAAAGGAGAGAGACCACTTAAAGAACATGAAAGTAATAAAGAAAAGAAAGCTGACCATGGGTGGAATACAGACATGACAAAGCAAAATCAAGAAAATTGTAAGCAAGTAGAGTGTGCTTAAAAGAAATATAGTTGTTAAGTTATTGTTGGAAATCAACATCTAGAGAATAGCCAATAAGTACAGGAAAAGAAAATAAGGGAAGAGATTTTTAAGAAGGAAATTTCAAGAATTTCAAATGTGGTAGAATCATTTAAGAAAGAATACGAGGAGTTAAGCAACAAGGGACGGAAAGAATTAATTTTTATAAGAAGGACATAGGAAATTCTGTTTAGATGTGTATTTTAAGGAAATTTCAGATTAAGCTTATTTGCTTTTTTCTTTATGTTGTGAACATACTTGTCGTCTATAGTAATGTAGAGATAATTTGTGAAGTGAATGACACTGTAAATTTTGAATAAAAAAGATTTGAACACATTACTATACTATTATTCTCTCATATATTAGGAATAGAGTGAAAGTGTAGAAAACCTAGGACCACTATGGTCAATGCTCAGGGCTTCTGGGAGCTGAAGTCCACAAACATCTGGGGACCCACAGGTTGAGAACCACTGCTGTAACGTGTCAGGTGCTGTTCTAAATTAGATTTTGCATTTAAAAATACCAATTGTCAAATATTAGCAAATGGTGGTTTTCTATGATTTGCATATTTTTTTCTTTATAGTCAAGGCTTACAAGGTTGGTGTGGGAATTTTTTTTTTATGAGCAGGAGCAATTATATCATCTCCTACCCCCTGCCCCACCCCACCCCACCAGGATTCCTCTGCACTAAGCTGCAATGCCAGGAAACAGTATGGTTGGAAAGGAGGTGGTTTTTCATAGAAATGAGCTATTTTGATATATTTAAATAGTTTTGATTGTTAATTACACAGACACATAGTTGCCTCATTTTGCAGATTTCATCATAATATTGATTGAAAAGAAGCTGAGATATTTATTTCTTTAAAAAAGTGAGTGTGGGAGAAACCAGAACTGACCAGTTACTCATCCAAATAAAATCCTTTGAATATTTCACCCTGAAAAGTCTGCTTTTAGGCATTCAGCCAGGCTTATTGTGCTGAATGAAAATTGCTGTCAATTTTTTTGTGACAGCCCCTTCTAAGGGTCCTAGTTCAGGTTTGTCACAGGCCCTGAAATTTCTGGGTCAAAACCTGAGATATGGGGACAGCACCAGGCAATATCATTTAGAGTGGCTGGATAGCAGTACATGTGAAAGAGATCTAGGAGTCTTGATAGATCACAAGATGAACCCGAGTCAGCAGTGTGATGTGGCCACCAAGAAAGCCTCAATAGGAGTATGGTGTCTAGATGGAGGGAGGTAATGGTACCACTTTATTCTGCATTGGTTAGGCCTCATTTGGAATACTGTGTCTAGTTCTGGGCACCTCAATTCAAGAAGAATATCGACAAGCTGGAACGTGTCTAGAGGAGGGCAACCGAAATGGTGAAGGGTCTGGAAGTCATGCCCTATGAAGAACGGCTTAGGGAGCTGGATATATTTAGTCTGCAGAAGAGAAGATTAAGAGGGAACATGATAGCTATGTTTAAATATTTGAAGGGATGTCATGTTGAAGAGGGAGCGGGCTTGTTTTCTGCTGCTCCAGAGACTAGGACAAGGAGCAATGGATTCAAACCGCAGGAAAAAAGATTCTACTTAAACCTCAGGAAGAACTTCCTGACGGTCAGAGCTGTTCAGAAGTGGAATACACTGCCTTGGAATGTGGTGGGCACTCCTTCTTTGGAGCTTTTTAAACAGAGACTGGATGGCCATCTGTTGGGAATGCTTTGATGTGTGTTCCTGCATAGCAGGGGGTTGGACTGGATGGCCCCTGAGGTCTCTTCCAACTCTATGATTCTATGACTGAGCACCAACCATAGTTGCTCACAGCTTGTCATTCAGACACACACATAAAGAGAGAAAGCATATATTTTCCTGTTTGGAAATTAAGACAGAAATCCCAGATACAGGTGAAATAAGGGTGTTATTCCTACTTACTTAGGAAGTTGGGATAAGGTACACTCACTCTAGCCTACTTGCTTCTAGCCAATTCATAGATGTGGAGCAGTGCAGAGGATGAGTCCTGTCACCACAGTGACTGATAAGAACTGATAAGGAATGACGAAGCTTAGTTCTGTAAATACATAACACTCCTGGAGACATTTTGCAGGTTGCAGCAACCAAACCTTGCAAATTGTAACAAGCTGCTGTTCTCCTAGCTGACTTGGAGATTTCCCTCTTGCCCAGAGCTGAGCCTTCCCCACCCCAAAACTGGAGAATTTGAACCCTCATCTCCTATTTGGAAATGACCTACAAGATCTGGAGATTCAGGGCCAGGGCCTAAGATCTGTCAACCCTAATTTTGTCATCTTTAACAGGTACTTAACAGGTAGGTACCATACATTTATTTCTAGACAAAGATAAATTTAATTTGTTCAGAAGAGATGACTGTTTGTTTTTAATAAGAACTTTCACCAAATTTCTTCATAAATTAAGTGGAAAGAATTTTTGATTAAGAACAGTTTACAGTGGTATAAAGGTAACACTGACATATTTGTCTATCTCTACTTCTGGCTCCAGGTAGCCACAGTCTAGCTTCACTGTCAGTTTCACCCTCCCTCCTAAAGTCAGAACAAACCCATCATCTACTAATAAAATTTGTCTGTTTGCCTGTGTCAAGTGAAGACCTCATATGATTGGCTGCCTAAGAAGATTCTATGGAATCCTGAGGTTTGCCGTTTAGTGAGGGGCCTTTAGAATTCTCAGCCACAGAGAGCCCTCGGGCCTCAGGCTGGTTGCTATGGAGATGAGGCCTAGCAGCAAGAAGGAGGGCAGTGTATTCCCTCAGGAACCCAATGTATGTATATTAATAACTCTGAATATAGTTTGGATTAAGGAATATGGAGAAAAGTTACAGGTACTGAACAAGACAGTCTGGGGAATTAACAAGTATCACCTATGAGAAAAGCAAATCCTGGGCAACGCCAGGTATATACGCTAGTGTTTTATAAAGCAAGAAAAAAAGATTGGACAAAAGGCTCAGCTTACAGGCAGTATCTATTAAGCTGACAGAGGCCTGAGTTCTATTCATTAATTCCAGGCATCGCAGGTCCATTGCATCAGCTGTTCAATTTAAATAGGAAAATCCCATTGACTCAATGGTTGGAAGTACTAATACAATTCAAGCTTGGACATTTTCAGTAATTGTGCCATCCAGCTTACTTTTTTGGACTACAATTTATCCCCTAGTCAGCATGGCCAATAGTCATGTGGCACTCCAGAGCTGTAATATTTTAAAAAAGTAAATTTTCCAAGATTAACTTCATCCACAAGGAGTGCTCTTCCCTGGATATGCACATAGCTTTCTTCCTGACTGTTGTTTAGTAGAAACAAACCCTTACACACACCACCACCACTATTGCCACAGGAAGACCCCTTGTTTTAACAGAGCTGCTTTTAAACTTTCTCTCCAATGCAGCTCCCTCAACAAACATGAACATGCACACACACATACACACTCTTATACTTCTATTTCTGTATCTTCTTTGCCATGAAACATATCCCTCAACCATCCCAATTTGCCATTGACAGTCCCAATTAATCCTCGCTCTCCAACTTTTTTAGTTGCTCTTAAAATGTCCCAGCTGCAAACTGAGTTCAATGTGTAAAAGTAATTTATATTCAGTTAATGCACCCAGGGAGGAAAAGCCAGCTAGGGGCAGAATCTTCCCCTTCTCAGTAGACTCAGGCAAAAGCAAACTGCTGCAGCCTCTCCTAGTGTGTCTGTTCTTCCTCATTAACAACTCTTCTCATTTTATCCACACTCTAACGTTGTTTGGCCACAATTGTCCCAGTTTTCATCTGTGAAATGTTGGAGAGTATGAGTTTGTACGAAGCATCCAAGATGATTAGAAGATGATTAAGAGAACTTTCAAATAATTTATCCCAATATGTCCAGATTGCAAAGATCAGGTGTTGAGAATTGGTTGCTGCTCTGTCCCTTCAAGTCATTTCTGACTTGTGGCAACCCTAAGGCAAGCCTATATGGGATTTTCTGGGGCTGAGAGTATTATGGCATACCTAGAGTTACCCCATGGGTTTCCCCCACTAAACAGTGAATTGACTCACGGTCTCCACGGTCCATAGTCCAATACTCATAGTCCAATAAAGCATGATGCCCCATTCCCAAATCCTGGAGCTAGCAATGCTTGTCATATTCATTGTTTTTATAATAACAGATTAGTGAAGTGAGTATCTGGCCAAAGAGAAGAAGACCATAGCAGATCTAACTACAATAACTGGAGAGAGGGCTCTAAAAAAATTTCCTGCATTAGAAAATCAAAAATCCACATCTTAAGGGTTTGGGTTGCTTAAGCCAACTGATGATAAATTCTTTTCCTTCTCCTCTCCCTCTCACAACCCACATCAGTTCTTTTCTTCTATAAAGAGGGGAGGAAACACTAATCTGAAATCACTTCCTAAGCAGAACCTGCCTTGCGCTATTACTTCATAAACAAAGATCTCCTGTCCCTAGAAAACCTCTCACCTAATACTTACCAACCCTTAGGTTACAAGTGGCTAATTTCCTCTTGACACACCAAGGCTGGGTTTCTCAGTTGCAGAAATTCATCAGCAGGCAGGCACCCAACCCACAAAAGGAAGAAAATTAGCCATGTCAGCATCTTTCCCAGCTGCAGACAGCAACTTGGGCCTGCCTTTTGGTCTTGCACAAGCCTGCCTAGATGAAGGTAATCCTCACCAGCTGTTTCTCTGTATGAAGTCAGCCACATCTAGTAGTCTTGGCTGTGACATGCAATTTTGTCCTGAAGGCAGCAGAGAACAGAGCCAATGGAATATCTATAGGTGCCTACACTTAGGCAGGTTCTATACTGGTCATAGGTTCCTTAAACAGAGGAGAGACAACACAAAAAACGATCCTAATTTTCATACAGTTTGCATATATTGATTGATAGCTATTGGTGCCAGTCTAAACATGATTAATATCATTTTAATAGGAATGAAGTCTATTTTACCATAAAGGAGAAGAAGGTGTGCCTGTTGAGCCAGCTCAACAGGACAAGCCATTAAATAAAGGATGTTTTGACACAGAGGAATCCTTCAAAAAGTTATTGCTTGGTTTTCAAGCAGAGAACTGTTAATGTGTCGGAAGTATGCTTAGGGTTTTCAGGTCAGAAGCATCGTAGGTCCTGAGATTTCAGGGCCAAATCCTGAAATCTTTGGATGCCCTGTCCATGTGTTAAGTATGATGAATTAAAAATCAATCGTAGCTGCTCAGAGTATATACATCAAATAATAAACACGTAGGCCATTTCCTCATGGGGGTAAAACCCCGCGGTGCAGCGACCGGACAGGGAGGTAGTCTTCACCGCGGGGTGCACTAGGGCGGACAAAAAAAGGGAGGTTCTAAACCTCACACTGCCCTCGCGTGGTCACATGGGTGGTTCACCGTGTTTTATAAAAACCACCTTTCAAGTGGTTTTTATAAAACCTTGCGCCTGCTACTCCGTCGCAGCGCTGTGTGCAGAACTGCAGGGATGCGGTAGTGCGTTCCTGCAGAGCTGCCCGGGGCGGGCTTCCAGCTGGCGCACTGCCCCAATTGGCGGAGTGCCGCCGGAAGCCACCAGCTGCCATTTTGGGCGCCGCTGGGTGCCGCCGAGCGCCGCCAAGCGCCGCCACCGTGCAGAGCGGCGAATTTGCGCTGCTCCCCACGGGGACGGAGCCTCCCGCTTCATGGAAACTCCGTCCTCATGGGCACCGCCCCGTTTCCCTGCGTGTCCACCCCCCCGGTGTGGAAAGGGCCCAAGTCTAACAAATGTGAAAATATTCCTCTGACTGGTAATTAAGTTTTCCGGACTCTGCATTGAAATAGGATGGAAAAACCACAGTTTGCCCTGGCTCTGTTTTTAACACCCAATACTTTTAAGACCACACAGGAATTATAGTCCAGTCAAAGTAAATTTTCCAAACTCTACTTTGAACAGTAAACAGGCTACAGTAGCTGCTTCAAAGCATCCTGCAGCAACAGAGAGCTAAGAATACAAAGATATATACAATTTGCATGACAGTGTCTTGCTGTGAAACTTCTCCCCTTGCCCTAGCAACCAGAGAAAAGGGTCCAGGTCCTGGGACTCTGGGCTAGTCCCTGAGGTCCGGGAACGCTACACATGCTAAGTACATGCTAGCTGGAAAATGTACATTTTTGGTCTCTACCAGTACAGAGGATGTCCATCTTATGTGCTACTGCCAAGAGGAAACCCACACAGACAGCAGTTATCTCCAACAGTAACAGCCATTCTCTTACTGTTCAGCAAGCAGGGGACTAAAAGTACTCCTCAGCTTCCAAAGGAGTGCCTACCAACAACTTTGATTCTTAAGCAAACTGCGTCTCCCCAGGGAGATTTCATTTTCATTTAGCTCTCATGACATATGGGCTTAAGAACACAGGACTGCAAAATCCCTGGTTTTGATTTAGTGCAGAGAAAAACAAAAGATGAAACAATTTCCTGTTAACTTTCTTCCCTTGTGATTTGGTTACTGGCTCTACTGTGTTGCTTCTTACTTTTCTTATGTCCTTTCCCAACTTTATACACACTGAAAGAACAATGTTGTCTAGTGTTATTAGGCGCAGAGATGATGAACGCATACAACTGTCATCCAAGTATTTCTTCATCCAGCCCGTAATGAACTATTTCTGAGAGCTTGGATTTGCAATACAAAATGGTAACCAGAGAATAAAAACATATTAAATTTCCTCTGTTATCAATCAGCATTTCTTCATCAAACAGAAAGTGTCCCTTTGAGGTGTTTCTTGTCTTCTTGCTGAGGTACTCAAAGGAGGTCACCTTAAGCCTTCTTTGGATTACATACATGTAAGAACAGTGCCATTTTTGCTAATCTACTTGGAAACTGAATTTACTGTAATTAGTAAGTATCATGGATTAGAAACCTTGCCAAGTTTTACCTCTTGTTCATACCATTCTGTATTCTAGCAAAAATGTTTTTTTAAAAAATCATTTGAGGCAATGGTTGGCATGCTGTACAGTATTTATGATTTCTGGATGTCCAACTTGTTGCATCATAACTATTAGGGTTCATTTTTATGGACATCACACCATTGCAATAACCAAAAGTTCTCCCCAAATCTACCTTTAAAGTCAGGGAAGTCAACAGAAGGATTCTGAGGCACTGAAGACGTGTTCAGCTCTCTCCAAAGCCAGGCACTCTGTGACAGGCAGTGGCAGGGATGCCTGTGGGGTCTTGTCACAGATGCTTGTTGCTAAACATGTCACGTCCATGAGAGGGCTGCATGTATCATCACTCAGTGCCCTATTCTCCAATGTCTCAAAAATCCTATGAGTGCAAAGAGGATCTGCCTGGTTTGAAAAGTAGGTTTTCTGAGGTAACATCAGGAGACACAGCTACAACAATGGGACACTGTCTTCAGAGGACTTGACCAAGCTCACCCAGTGGGTTTTCATGGCCAAGTGGAGTTTCAAATCCTGTTCTCCAGAGTCTAGTCTAGTACTTAAACCACTGCACCAGACTGGTTGTCATGGAAAACACAATAACACATGGTAAATTTGGAGGTAGTAGGACAAGAAATCTGCATTATAGTTCAGTTGTTTCAGTCAAAGAAGCAATGCCCCTAGTTGGGAAGACCTAAGTAGGGCTGTTAAAACAAGGTTATAAAGGTCTACTATTCATAGGGTTGCCATGTCAAAGCTACTTTGATGACTTATAACAACAGCAGCAAAACAAACAAAGGCTAGGTGACAAGACAGACAAGCCCATACAGTTAAGGTTGTTCCTATCCAGTCTGCAGGAGACAGGACTGAACTACCTGATTAATTTTTGTTCATCTGTTTCATACTGGAAGTCTTGGACATGCTTGGGTTAAAGAATGGACGCTCTGAAGTCGGTGACAGAACGTTCTGGAAATTTGAAGGTTCTCCATCTGATTTTTAAATATAGTAATTTCTGAAGTCTGTTTTATGTCCATTTATCTATTTGCACAGAGAGCAGTCTGTTGGACCTATGCAGAACGCAGTGGGGCATTCTCAGCAAATGATGGGATGTATCACATTGGAGGATAAGCAAGGGTCAAATTCTTGATGTTATGAGTGACATTATTACATCCTGTAACAGTGGCCCCACAACAGAAATGGAGGACTGCATTTGGGCTTACCATAGAGCAAGCCCAAGCATTTGGGCTTCCCACATCTGACTCTCCCATGAGATCTTCTGTTCTCGTCAGTAATCTTTTCAAGTGGACATTTAGCTGTAAACTAGCAATATTTTACTATCCAGAGCTTGTGTCATTGTCTGGTATGGGCTGTAGGTAACCACAAAAATCAGAAGACTCTGTGCTGATCATTCATACAGAGACTTTACCCCTTGCCAGCTGGGTACCATCCGCTGTCTGTTACTCTTAAGAGGTGGGGGAGGTTGGCATCCATCTGCAATGCTATGTCTGCTTAGAATTTGGAGAAATGATAGCTCAAAGGAGGTCTGCAAGAGGAGGGTAATGGCAAGATCTTTTCACCTGTATATACCACTACTGTAGAGAGAACTCTAGTTAAAGTTAAGCTAAGTGTTTTATTTGAATCAACAAACATATGAGAAATCAGACACTCTTACAAGGTTACTGATAAGTGAGGCAAGAAAGATTGGATAGAGAGAGATTGGGTGGAAAGAGTAGTAGTTACCAGTCCTGAAGGTGTCACAGCAGAGGGACTCACACAGAATCTGAGGGTAGCACAGAGAACAACAGTTTGGACTATATTCTACGTACTACAATTGGCTGGGGTTGAAGCTAGGGTTTTTATACTCAATTTCACACCCTGAAGGGGTGGCACTGACAAAGTCTTCATGGCTTTCCCACAGGACTAACAAAGGGGTCTGGAATGGGCTGATTGCTTTAACTCCAGAAAGGGAAAACATTGATGGGACTCATGACAATCTATTAATGTTTGGTCAGGTAGGATGTATATGGAAGATTTCTGTAGGGTAAGATCAAGGGATGGTCTCTGATTGCTCACTAATCTGAGCAGTTTGTCTTTCATTGTATTCAAAAGTGCCAAGAGCCTGAATCACTGAAGGGATTAGCACAAACCCATCAGTACTGGGGTTTTCTGCATAAGCCTATCTGAACTTTCATGACCCTGAACACGTCTCCAGTTACCGTGACCCCAAACACACTCCAGTCAGTGTGACCTCTGGTCATTTTCTCCAGTCATTAATTAGTCTAATTTACGAAAATTGCATGTCTCATAAGAAGAGTGGCAGGGTATGGTAAAATGTCCCCCTGACCAAGTACACCTAGGCTTCACTCCATCTTGTGGCAGCACCACCCTTAGATCCCTGGTTCTACTCTGAAGCCTTTGGGCCTGAGCCTCAGGATACGCTGGTTGTGTGGAGCAACCTGCTAAAGAGCTTCACAATGCATTCAAAATTGAATCCTTTGCTTCTTTCAGCTGCACCTCTATGGAAGATTAAATATAAGCGCAAAAAGAAGGAAAGATGTTTGTGACACTCTTTTTCACAAGCTGCATGAATCACTGGATTGCTGGATGGTCACGTTGAAGGGAATAGGAAAATGGAAGATAGCTTGGCTCAGTCAAGGAAGCCTCATCCCTGAGTTTGCAAAAACCGAGTAGGGTGTTAATAGCAGGGTCTCTTGGAGATGCCTCATTCATGGGGTCAGTTGACAGCACTTAGCAGCAGCAGCAGCAGCAACAGAAGCAGCTGCAGCAACAACAACAGACCCTCTAGGAAGCAGAAAATGAATGGGTTGTAGAACTCCTTCCCTTCTTTGACAGGTCAGCTGAGCTGTGAACTTGAAGTAGGGAAATCATCTGAAGCAGGGGAAGGAGTGCAGGGAGGCAGAGCTGTTGCTTCTCCTTCGCCCGTTACTGCATCTCTGTGGTGTCTCCATGACAACGGCAGTTTCCCCCTCTCCTCGCAGCCTGCGTGGGTTCCGATGAAGCAGAACTGAAATGGCTCCTCCGTCCTATGAGCCACTTGTGGCCGGAAAATTATTCGATGTGGCTGACTGCCAGGGGTATTTTGTTGGTGTTTGGGAGAGAGCGAGCCTCATTTGGGGCTCTCAGAGGAATCTGATAGGGGCCACAAGCATATTGATAAGCTAATTATAAGGAATGCAATTTTTTTTCGAGAAAAATATTTCTTTTATCTTCTTTCTTTTGTTTTCTATCTGAAGTTTCGTTCAGTCAGATGGCTCCCACCCATTCAGCAAAGAGAAATCAAGTGAGTGAAGCGCTATGCCAGAGTCTGGGGAGAGAATCTAGTTAAATTTCTTCTTAATGTTAGTCCTAATGAAATGAATTATTGAAATGTGATTATATAAGGTTAATCTAATGGAAATGAAATGGCTGCATTTAGGGTTGCCAGACTGAAAATTGCTTCTGTACCTTTAATAGTTGTGCAGAGGAGGAAATTTCAGTTGGTGTTTCTTGTTGCTGAGCCAGCATAATGCAGTGTTTTGGGCATTGGGCTATGACTCTGGAGATCAGGGTTCAAATCCTCACTCAGTCATGAAACTCATTGGGTGACCCTCGACAAGTCACACTCTCTCAGCCTCAGAGGGAGGCAAAGGCAAACAGCCTCTTGTAGCTTGTCAAGAAATTCCATCAGAGGGTTGCCATAAGCTGGAACAACTTGAAGGCACACAGCAACAATAACAACAACAACAACCAATTAACAAGCAACAGTTGAAATTCCCTCACAGCCATTAAAGATACAGGAGCCATCTTCAGTTTTCACTCTGGCAACCATAGCTATGTTAATTATCAGTTTGTTCAAAAGTGTCTTGTTGTGAATGGCTTTGTATTTATTTTGTTAAAATATTTAGAGCCTGCAAAGATGTTAAACTATATAACATGTCAAAACATTACAACTTCCTCCAAGGCAGCAGGTACTTCCCTCTGGACACACTCCACATCCCCTCTGGACACACTCTGGACACACTTCACATAAATCCACATTTAGTAGAAGTTAGAATTTATCAACCAAGGTGGGATGGACTGATTTGAGCACCTTGTCCAAGTCATCAGGCCAAAACTACCACTGAAACACTAGACAATTGCCCAGACTTTCTGATAACTATGGTATTGAGTTGTAAGAGAAGACAAGCAAGTCTCTCCTTGGAATGGCTGGCAAATCTGTTACACCAGGCGACTGAGAGTTCTAGCAGTCTTCTCATTAGTCAGAATAATTGCTGGATGACATGTTGAGGATAAGGTAGCACATGCATGGTACTTTTTTTTTTAATTTCTATGCTCATTGCCATATAATACCTGCAAAGAGCATAGAAATTAAAAAAAAAGTACCCACACTCCTTGCCCACAGATTTTTGTAAACTTGGTGAATTATGAGCTCCACAGAAATGGACTGGGCACTACGAAGAGACTGTTTTGATGCCTCTTTTATATCTCATCAATTCTATATATCTATCGTGAGATCAAGGCTTCAAACAAATCAGGAGCCCTATCTCTGGAAAATTCACAGAACATATCTGAATCCTTTGTGTTCCATAAATCTCTGGGAATGGATTAACAGTGTCCCACTTCTGCAGAGAGGGTTGCTACTACAAAACTAAACTCCCCAAGGAAATACAATGAAACCATCAGACCACCTTCCATATCATTAGGGAAATAATATTACAGAAAAGAAACACATATGTATGTAGATTTATATATATGTATAAAATTTTTGTATGATCTCAATAAAATTTAAACAGTTTAAAACAATTTAAAATATGAAACACTACAAGATAACTTGAGGTCAAAAATGTTTTAAAATATGTAATGAAGTGAAATGAATTAAAATGATTAATTATAGAAAACATGCAAGACATTATATCCAAAAGGTTTCAATAAGAAACCAAGATAAAGCTAAAAATCAATGCCAATGAGTCCTCTGAAGGGAACCATTCCATAGGCGGGATCCCACATGGGAAAAGGTTCTCTCTGAATTCCTCACACAATATATTTGCCCAACTGATGATCACAAAGAAGGTTGCCTGCAGCAGACTTTTATCCTCAAACAGGCATATATATGGAGAGGTGTTCCTTTGGTGTTGCGATCCCAAGCCATTTAGGGCTTTCAATTGTATCACAAGGACCTTGAATTTTGACCACCGAAAGAAGATATCTTTAAAATGTTGTATCCATTTACACATAAAGCAGTAGTTGCCAAACTTTGATCTTCCAGGTGTTTTGGATTTCAAGTCCAGAAGCCCCAGCCAATTTGGACAACAGTCAGGAATTCTAGGAGCTGAAGTCCAAAACATCTCATGGACCAAAATTTAAGAACCCCTAACAGAAACAGATAATCTATCTTTAAAATAGTGCACCCATAGGCCAGCTATATGACCAGCCTGCCCTGTCAGAGGTGCAGTTATACGAATCAGATTACCTTCTTATCTTTTGGTCTAGCTTGCAAAACAAAACCAGAGGAAGGTAGTAAGAGTAATTTAAGAAAGCTGTTGGTATTAAGTGCTGTCAAGTTGGCTTTGACTTATGGTGATTCTAATGAATAAGAAAACTTTATGAAGTTCATGGGGCCTCTATAAGTTGACAGATGACTTGAAGGGACATACATACACACACGAATAAGAGATTTCTAAGAGATCTTGTTATTAATAACCTTGCTGGAGTCTTGCAAACTCAGGCCTGTGTTTTCTTTCTTTGCGTTATTCTACTACCCAAGAAAGTCCTGGATATAATTTAACATGAACCCTCAAGATAGTCTTCCTGAATCATTTGAAAACTGAAGTGCAAGAAACATTAAGCAGTGATCATTCTCCTAATTACTGCAAGAATCTATACTGCCATATTATGGTAAAAGAGAGAAGCATTGTTATCACTGTGAATTGGCCTGGCCTTTGGTAACTTTAGATATCATTTTGATATTGCAATTCGGTCTTGTTTTGCCACCCTCAGCCAAGTGTTTGTGAGGCCGCCGAACAAGCACGAAGCTAGGCATGGCTATTATATGCTGAATCATTTCTGTTTACACCTAAGCAAGCCAGAAACTGCCAGATCTGCTCAGGAGACCTCCCGAAACAAACACCTTCATTACAGATGCACGCTAATACAAAGAGCCCCCTGCCCTGAGCAGGCACCCTGGCGAGCTGGACACTCCACCGCCCAGGCAAGCTGCATCTGCATACTGGCCATCCCATTGTCAATTCGAATTTAACTCAATCATGTTAAATTCTGACCTTCAGAGACATTGTCTCCAACCCAAACCTCATTGTTTTTGCCCCAGACCAGACTAGCCCACGGTCAAACTTTCCCCATAAAAAACCCAAGCTCCGAGAGCTTCCTCGATCGCTCCAGACTTCCATCCAGCCTTGCTGCCACTCTGTCCAGCGAATTCCCCTCAGCCGCCACGCTGAGCTTCTTCTCTCCAATTGGACTTCTCCAGGACTACGAGAAAGGTATCGAATCACCCATTTTCCCCCAAAACTCTCATTCCCTATTTCTAGTTAGCTGTGTGGTTGTGTTTTCTTAATAATTTGTCTGCTTGTTAATAAATATAATTGTTGCTACTTTAACTGTCTGACTGCTCACTGACCTGAACCTGTATACATAGGGTAAAAGACTTTCGCTAAGTTACCCTGCCTCTCGCTAGCTTAAGAGAGTGCTCCAGCTAATTTCCCCATCTTTGCTTGGTTTGTTTGGTCATTTGGGAGCCCCTTCCGGGACCCCCAATTCATAGGATAACAGCATCTTTGGAAAAAACATGGCAGGTGGCCAGGTGGATTAAGTAAACAAAAAAATCATGGGTACTCTTCCCAGTTTTCTGGAATAAAAAGGCCATTGCGGTATCCACAGAATTTATCTGGTGAGCTATGAAAGAAATGCCTTCTCACATTCTGCATCTTTTTTCATTTTAAATTCCTTTGTAAAAATTAAATTTTCAGGAGAAAAAAACCTAATTCTTATCATTCCTTCTCTCCTGCTTTTTTTTCTTTTCCCAAATTACCTGAAACTTTTTGAGAAAATATTTGTAGGAACTCTTATTATTATTTATTATTATTATTATTATTATTATTATTATTATTATTACTACTACTACTACTACTACTACTACTACTATTAAGGTGTTTTTTAAAAAAATGCAGAAAAACACAGAAAAAAGAGATACAGGAAAAAATATTTGAAATATATGGAAAAAAGTACATGGAAATAAAGAAAATGACTTTCAACTTTCTTTTTGGTGGTTATAAACATAAGTATTACAAGTTTCCTGTTTTAAAAATCACTTCTTACACTTCCTCTGATAAGCCAGTCTTACAGTGGCAGGCCCTTATTTTCCATTAGTCTAGTTTTGTAGGTCTAACTTAGTAAGACCCCCTGACACTAACATTTAGCCCTCACTCCACACTTTAAACACAACCTTTGTGTAGAGGGCAAAGAACTTAAGTGTTCCCTCAGATTTATTTAAGGTAGTGTGTTCTTTTTTGGTACCAGAGATTTTAGATAATGCAAACTGACTCAGTAGTTATAAAACAAACCTTTATCTTTTATTGTAGTAATGTTAGAAGAATGGAAGTATCTTGTTAAAGTTCATATAAAATGTATTGTTGTTGTATAAACCAGGTTAATCTTCTGATAGCCTATGCCAATAATACAACCCAGATACCCTCCTTGACTAAGATCTCACTCTTTACGAACAGCCTCTCTGCCTTATATATGGTTCCTACCATCCATAAGCCCCTCCCATGCACACCACTGTGCTGGGTTTCACTCTTAAAGTACTACTCCTGTTGCCTGGCAACCCAGCATGAAGTTTCACTTGCATTCCAAATAGCTAACCCCCAAAGCAAGTTTGTCACACCTACTAATTCCCAAAACCCAATGTTATCATGTCTTCTTTGTTTGTTTACAAAAAATGCATCCTTTTAAAAATGTCAATAATAATCTTTCTTTGATCAAAGCAGATAATCATCAGCTAAATCATTCTGTTTTAACAGCCAGTTCTCTATTCTTAGTAATGCTGAATTCTTCCATCTTTGTGCATGTAACTGTCTTGCTGCTGTAATCACATATTGCAGTAGTCTTCCATGTTTCCTTTTCAGTTGTTCTTCCACAAGTCCCAAAAGAAAATGTTCTGCTTTTAGCTGAATATTCACCTTTAAAATCCTCTCAATGAAAGTATGCACTTGGACCCAGAACTTTTTAGGTTTTTCATAAGTCCACCACATATGATAGAATGTCCCTTGATGCTGTTTGCACTTCCAACCTACATTTGGAACAAGTTTATACATTCCAGCCAATTTCTCTTGTGTTATATACCAACAATACATCATTTACTGAAAATGTTGAGAAGCCCTCCATATAGAGTAATGGGATATGTAGTCAAGTGAAATATATCAGGCAGCTTGTAGCAGTAGAAGCAGTAGATACCAGGGACCGTTAAATAAACAATGCCTAAAACTGCTAGGAATGCACTGATCATCGTGGCTTGGCTTTCAAGATCTTTTAGCAGAGGGGAGGGAATGCGGGGAATCTTAAACTGGTATACTTCCATTTTGCCTTCAGTCTTCTCACCAATGTCATTATGTACTTTATGCATTGTACTATTTGCATGTGTGTTGATTCAGCTTCTGACAAAAAATGTCCTTTAAGGTCATAAATAATGCTAATTTCAACTCTTATTCTCTGGGCTACAAAAGTTCTTCTAGCTTAATGTCACACACTATACCACTGTTAAATATGATGGCCTTGTAACAGTGGGAGAAAGATTACTAACACCAAACTCAACCTGATGAGCTTTCCTCATCTGTCTAGAACAGTGGTTCTCAAAATGTGGGTCCCCAGATGTTTTGTGGACTTCAGCTCCCAGAAGCCCCAGCCACTATGGTCAATGCTCAGGGCTTCTGGGAGCTGAAGTCCAAAAACATCTGGGGACCCACAGGTTGAGAACCACTGGTCTAGAACTTGAAATTATACTTTCAAAGTAATCTGTTACAGTTTTAGCTCCAAGGTGCCTGAATGGAGTTAATTGCCATTCTAGTTGCAATTTTAAAATAAAAGTTTTATCTCCTCCTTTCTCAAATGTAAATAAAAGGGTTACTTTTATAATCCTGAATGCTACACTCTCCTGGCCTGTGTTACAAAACACACTCTTCTCCCAACCTGCTCATCATCACCTCAATATCACAAGTGGAACAGAGGCAGCTGCATGAAACACAGGACAAGCTAGCACTTGAACCAGATGACGTTCTTCTTGTACCGTTTGTACCATTTCATGAGGTCATGTCTTCATAATGATAAAAATAACTAAGAAGTTACACTCAAAAAGCAATTAAGCTGTCCCATACAATTGTATTGCAGTTATATTTTTACCATTGGAAAATGAAATTAATTGCAAATGACTAGCTATTTGTAACTAGCTTCTTGTAAGCTCTAACTTTTAGGTCTTTAAGACCCTTTGATCTGACAGTTCTATACTCTGCTAGCATTTGCAAATAAAGCACTCCAGACTGCAATATTGTCTTTCAGATTCCTTTATATGTAATCAATGTATAATTCTGCAAGCCTTGTGCATCAGTCTTTCTTGTTTAAAGCTGAATGCATGCTTCAATGGCAGAAATCTACACTGATCTAATGCCACATCACTGAATTTTGGGAAAGGTAATGAGACCTACAAAAGCAGGAAAAGCGGGGGGGGGGTCACCTGGGCAGCATCAAGCTGTACCTATGCGCCAAAGTGAAAAGAGCAGAAGTTAGAATCATAGAGATGGAAGAGACCCCAAGTTGCCCTCCTGAAATCTGGAAGGATGATGTCTACTTTTTAATCCCTACTGCAGAAGTGCAGCTGGATGGGTCTTTGCTCCTCCTGTCTTCTCCTGGTAATTAAATGGCTGTGTCTGGGTATGATAGCAGCTGCCTTGCATGGCAGGGAGCATTGCACAAGCAAGTACTTAGTTCTTTCTTTCTGTCTATTGTCATACAGGTGAGAATGAACCAGATGTTGTTTTAATGTTACTGGGGTAATATAAACATTAGATCTGATGGTAGGATTTTTGGATTTCCCATAATGCCCACAAATTGAATTTTCAGAATAGGCAGCCTTATAATATAACTCGCGCTCCTAACTGCTGGCACTAGTAACCTATAAGCCCATATAAGATGATTACAGCCTAGGGGACACTGAAAGGTAAACTTTACTTTCACTCCATGGTCTCCCTCTGCCTCACTAATGCTAACACTGACCTCTCACTCTCAATAAGGACAGATACAAAAAGCTGCCACCCAACCAAGGAAAAGAAGACAGGAAACACACAGAGGGAAGCTGCAATTTTGATTCCAACCCCTTGTCTCTGTCTTGCTCATACACATTACTTCTTAGAGTCAGGAAAGGCTCTAAGAATTCACCAGCCATGTGGGTTATACACCAGGAGGACCTGTTTTGTTTCAGCGTTGGCAACATCAGAAATACTGACTTTGTGTTGCTTCATGCTCTACAACTACACCAGCTGCAAGCATTTTGACCAAACTTTAAGGCTTCTTGCTCTTGAGGAGAATGTGTACTCTTGAGAAGACTGGTTACTTCCAAAGTGTTCTCTATTATCCAGTGACCCAGGGCTTTATGACACACTGAGTTTGTTGCATGATTGCACTGGCTTAGTTGCATGACTGATCTCTCCTTATCACATGATGCCACCACTCTCCCATTGTTGGATTGCATTCCCATCATTGTTGAATCGTCTCTTTTCATTCATAGGAAATACCTGTGACTGGCCCCAACAACTCTGCTTTTCCATTATTGCCTACTTGTGTGATCATTTCATTCTGCTGCAGTTCCGATATTGAGGCAGTCAGAGGGCACTATTCACCCTTTTCTTCCTCCCTATCCCCAAGTAGGGTGAGCTCAATGCACTGTTGGCATCTGGACAAAGAGGACAGCATAGTGCAAGTGAACAATGTTGCTTTTACTCCGTTCCTCAGTATGACTTAAAAAAAAAATTGTGTAACTGCACATTTGCACTGCCCTGGTGGTCACCAGCAAGCCACAATTACACTATTACAGCAAAACAGAAAAACAACAATGGCTCCAGAAGGGCAAAATGCCAAAGTGGCAGCATAATAGGAAAACACAGTGCTAAAATGATGAGGAGGACATCTCCTGACATGCTGAAATTGTACAAAGAAGAAAATATAGCTCATGCACTAGGTACCACAGAGAGAAGAAGGAAGGCGGGGTTAGTGGAGTGGCACATAAGACTGATTGTGGGACCATGCATCACCTTGCCAGTACCATAGTGTTACTGCAGAGATGGTGTGATAGTGATTGTTTCTACACTGGTATGTTTTGGTTTCCTAAAACAACACAATTGCTGCAAGACAACAAGTTGGTATGATAAAGCTCCTAGTGAATTTCTTTCATCTTGTGACTTAGTGAGCTATTTCAGGCTACAAATAGTTCTCAATTAATTAATTTTAATTAATTTTAATTAAACCATTTTACAAATAATCATGGGATGCCCACCATACCAAACATACCAAGTTTCAGGTTTTAGGTTTCAAAGTCTTGGGACTACAGTGGAGTCAGACACATTTTCCCAATCCTGTTACCCCAAAACATGGGTACTCAGCGGTCCACCCATGATGCCAGTGTTTCCATGTGACAGAAGGGAATTAATTATCTCAAAATTAGGAGGCCTGTGAGAGGGGGGTAACTTAATGAGATCTTCCCACCAATGTTTACAGGCTCATACAGGAAAGAACCAGCTGGAGAATCCAAAATATAAACTCAAAATGTACATGCAAAACATCCAAACACTCATGCACTCACACAAGGACTAATCAAAGGAAAAGGCAGGAAAGATGTGGATAGAGGATTTTTAGGGTTCAGGTGATAATTACCAGTCCAGAGAGAAGCTAAGAAAAGCAGCAATGTGACTTAGGTAGGCACCTAAGAACAGATCTTGTTCAGGAATCAATTGGACAGAGTAAGTAAGTAAGTCAAGAGACTGTGAGAGACTGCTTGAAATTGAGGGCTTTTATAGCCAGACTCTACCCTAAAGGTATGGGTGTGAATTGCTCTCCCAGCTGAGTACACAATGGGAGTTGCAACACAAACAATGAGATCTGGATGGAGTGAATGGTCTTAGTGTTTAGGCAACAAAGTAGTAATGGCTATCATAATAGCTCTGTATTGTGGAGAGGTTGTGAAGACAAAGCAGGAAATCTCCAGGTGTGAGGGATCAGGGTTAGAACAATCACAGTTTGGTGGGAACTTCCCTTTTCTACTCTAAGATATCCAGCTTTTAGCATAAGCCCATTGTCTCCAGAGTTGCCTTGCGATATGCCTGACAATGACTTTGGTTTCGCCTAGGAGGGAGTGTGGCTGACCTGCCTTGCAATCTTTACAGTCAAATTTACAGTCAATAATTTTCCTCTTTCCAACTTGACCTTCCAGTTACCTCAGGTTCCATTTTATATCAATGCCAACTAATGTAGAAACAATCAATTAATATTGTCAATGAAACCATATAAATCTTGGAGGGGGTGTGGGGTCATAACAATTCCTTTCCAGGTATGGGAAGGGAATAGATTATCATTTCTTTATCAGAGTTATGACAGTCACTCAACTATTCACTTGAAAGGCAAAGCATGGTAATCCTACCTCAATAAATTCTTTAACATTCAAAACAACAACAGCAACCCCAGGCATAATAAAATTCCAGGTTAATGAACTGAATACAGGTGCTGCAGTATGTCTGCCAAATCTCACACATTTGAAATATGTATATGCTTAAGAAAACTAATTGTACTCCTTATGGCACAGTGACCGACACAAGCCACAACTCAGTTCTCAGCTCTGATCTATGACTGGACAGCAGGAAGAGTGATGAATGGGTGAAGTCTCCCTCCTGCCCCAGCTGAGTAGCCTCTGCAGTAGCACCATCCATCAATGTGACAGTTCAAGAAATTCTATACAGATTTATCTACAGGCCTTTAAGCAGGCAAGAGGAAAGGCGTATCTCTACCAAGCCGTAAAAGGAAGATAACCAGAAAGGAGTGTTGCTCCATTTAACTTTCCAAGAAGTAAATAACAAAAATCCCACTTGTCTGAGCCAACTGTGAAAAAGCATCAGCTATACCACTATGAAAAGGACACTCACAAACATGCTACCTCCTTTTCCTGATGGGTGCAGGTGGAAGAAACAAAGAGTTTCTCTTTCAGATGCATTTTAGAGCCCGTCAGAAGGCTGTTTCACATAGGGTTACTAGCTGCTCTGAGGCTCAGATCCAAAGACATCACAGCTGGGAATCGAAGGATGATGCTGCCACAAGTGTCCTAACTCACCCTCTAAAGTAGGAAGATTCAGACACAGAGTCAGAGCCCCAGGAATGTTCAACTCCCACTGTCAATGATCCCTCTGAATCAGAGGTGCCAGAGGCTGAGGCAGACTCCCCAGCAGGAGTACGAAGATGAGGTCCAACCATTTCCCAATGAAGGAGGGAGAAAGAGAAGCTACAAAGCCTCTAAAACTTAAGTTGGAGGCACTGATTAATTAAGCCCCTTCTTCCTTAAGACAACAGGATTTAAATCTTCACCAGTTCACTGAAGGCTTTGTTGCTTACAACCATTCATCTTAGTGACTGGTAGTACTCTTTGGCATGTATAGGCTACTATTTACAACTTTGTTTTACTCCTTGGCTTTGTTCATTTGGATTTCTGTCTTTGGCCCTTTCTGCACAATGCACCCTACCCACCACAGGGATGAGAGAAGGACGGACCTGGGACAACACTTATGCACAGCCTCATCCTGGACCCATCCCTTTCCTGTCCCTAGGAGGAGCAATTGTGCTGCAAATCATTGACAGATTTTCCCCATCAATGACTGGTGATTGCACCACCCTCCCACTGTGTACCTGCATTTACCTTCACTGTGGAGGTCCTGGAAGCATAATGGCTGTGCTTCCTGCCCCAGAGCAGCCTGGGACTGTACCTGGCTGCACTGCAGAAGCAAGAGGTGTGGTCATCACACTTTCTAGATCCCACAGGCAGTTGGTGCAGAGGGTGCTCCATCACATTCCTTTCTCAGAAAAGCTGCTGCTGCCATCATCACTGGAGGCCACTGCGACAGAGGTAAGTTGTGGAAAGGGCCTGCCTCTGCAACTTCTGAACTGGCTGATGACCAATTCCTTCCTACCCCTTTACCCTGCTGGATAATCTGTAACCAACCTGGACTTGACTGACATCTCTTGCATTCCAGCCACCTGCATCCTGGGACACTTGCTAATTGGAAGATGGAAGGGATTCTCTTGGAACTTGGTCAGGGGGAGAAAGGATGGTACCCACCTGGTGACAATTCCATCTGTGAATGAATCATAGAATCATAGAGTTGGAAGAGATCACAGGGGGCATCCAGTCCAACCCCCTGCTATGCAGGAACCTTCATAAAAGCACTCCCAACAGATGGCTATCCAGCCTCTGCTTAAAAACCTCCAAAGAAGGAGGCTCCACCACACTCTGAGGCAGCATATTCCACTCCCAAACGGCTCTAACCATCAGGAAGTTCTTCTTGAGGTTCAGGTAGAATCTCCTTTCCTGAAGCTTGAATCCATTGCTCCTTGTCCTAGTTTCTGGAGCAGCAGAAAATAAGCCCGCTCCTTCCTCAACATGATATCCCTTCAAATATTTAAACATGTCTATTATGCCCCCTCTTAACCTTTTCTTCTGCAGACTAAACATATTCAGCATCCTAAGCCACTCCTCATAGGGTATGGCCTCCAGATCCTTCACCAATTTGGTTGCCCTCTTCTGGACACATTCCAGCTTGTCAATATCCTTCTTGAAATGAAGTGCCCAGAACTGGACACGGTATTCCAAATGAGGTCTAACCAATGCAGAATAGAGTGGTATCATTACCTCCCTTGATCTAGATACCATACTCCTATTGATACAACCAGGAATCACGTTGGCTTTCTTGGCTGCTGCATCACACTGCTGACTCATGTTCAGCTTGTGCTCCACCAAGACTCCTAGATCCCTTTCACACGTACTGTTATCCAGCCACGTGTCCCCCATCCTATATTTGTACATTCCATTTTTTCTGCCAAAGTGTAGGGCCTTACATTTCTCTCTGCTGAAATTCATTTTGTTAGCTTTGGCCCAGCTCTCCAAACTGTCACGGTGATTTTGAATTTTGATCCTGTCCTCTGGCATATTAGCAACCCCTCCCAATTTGGTGTCATCTGCAAATTTGATCAACATGCCCTCTACTCCTTCATCCAAGTCACTGATGAAGATGTTGAATAGCACTGGGCTCAGGACAGAACCCTGTGGCACCCCACTAGTCACTTCTCTCCAGGATGAAAAGCAGCCATCGGTGAGCAGCCTTGGAGTTCGGTCGGTCAACCAATTACAAATCCACCTAACAGTAGCCCTGTCAGGCCCGCATTTTAGTAGCTTCTTTGCAAGAATGTCATGGGGAACTTACTGAAATCAAGATATATGCTACATCCATAGCATTCCCTTCATCTATCAAGCTTGTAATGATCAGCAACAAGTCTCCTAGCATGTTAAAAGTTAAATTGTTTTTATTTTACATGAAACTTCCAAAGGTAACAACAGAAAACAACTTACTGTTGCTAACTAAAACCATCAAAATGGTTATTTACAGCACATTCTAGACAAATGACTCTTATTTATCACAAGTTTTACATGATAGGCCATTAGTTCCTAGCAAATAACTGCACAACTTGAACAGATTCTTGATCAGGACCTCATAACACTGAGATAAACATGAGTATTGAATCCTATAGCTCTGGAGCTCTGGCTCCATGTCTACTGTGAAAACATTCTTACAAAACTGAACAATGCAAACCGTAACATTAGTGTAGTCTTAGGTATCATTGCATATCCTCCAATATGATATATGTCATCATTGGGCAGGAATGCAGTACTGCTTGTTTACTTGCTCACTTTCTATAGGATAGATAGGTCACACTCTGAGCAAAGGGATAATTAAACACAAATCAGACATCAGATATGGCAATGTTTAAAAACCGGTAGGGGGATCCTCTAACTTTTCAGAACATCTTGTCTCTGACTGAGGTGACCATCCTTCAACACAAGAATTTCCAAGATATACAGTATGAACCAACTGAACAAAATTCTGCATGGGGTTCATCTCTGTCTCCTGTGGCCTGAGTTGAGGCAAAAACTTTGTATCTCACTATGTATGTTAATCACCTAATCCATGCTGTCTTTTCTGGGTTGTCACCCAGCCTTTCATTGTTTTATACACTTGTATCTATCTGTACTTTCAGCATTTCTATGCACTGTGGCTCTTTTGTTTCTATACTGCACACGCTAGAGTTCACCCTGAAGTTAAGTCTACTTGGATAGGACAAAACTCTTTTCCATGCAATATGTTGTATTAACTTGATTACAAGTACAGTGAGGAGTGAACATATCACGCAGATATTAAAATCACTCCATTGGCTGCCAATTAGTGCCTGGGCAAATTAGAAAGTGTTGGTTGTAACATTTAAAGCCCTACATTGTTTGGGTCCACGTTACCTGCAAAATCGCCTCTTCCCATACAATCTGCCCCATACACTCAGGTCCTCTGGGGTGATATACTTAAACTGGCCAAGACTAGACTCCACCCAGAGGACCTTCTCACTGACCACCCCTAGACTGTGGAATGACCTGCTGGAAGAGATTCAACAGCAGAATATGCTATCTGAATTTTTTTAAAAAATTACTAAAGACCTATCTCTTCCAGCAGGACTACTCAGTCTATTTTTAATTATAATATATTTTAACAATGATTTTTTTGAATTATGATATATTTGTATTTTAAATGGTTTTCTATGTTTTTAGTATATTTTATCTTGTGACACATTTTTAATTGTATTTTATGTCATATCCTGCCTTGATCCTTAGGGAGAGGTGAGTAAGAAATAAAAATTTATATCGTTGTCGTCATCATCATCATCACCATCATCATCTTCCTTATCTGTTAGATTTTTAAAGAAATTGTTAAATTATCACTGTTAAGAAAATCACTGACTCGTTCTGTTATCCTGGCTATTGGGGCCCCTGGGGAACACTTGAATTTCATAAAAGTTGGGGAAATTAGCAGAGCACAACTTGGCAAAATGGAGGGCAGGGCAATGCAGTGAGATCTTTTGTCCTGTGTTTATGGGGTCAGACTGCATGAGAAAGAGAGAAGTCAAGTGTCCTTTTATTTGGCAAAATTGGCAAAATACCTCAATCACATACACACAGCATTCACTCACAGAAGCACACAAGGGCTACCAAAGTTGAGAGTATTAAGGAGGAAACAAATTGAGGGGACACATCAAATATACTGCACCTGATCCTGAAGGCTGTTGTTTCGAGAAAACACAGGACAGCTTGTCAAACAAAGAGATAGATCGAGAGAACAAAGAATGTACAGATGGGCCCCAGAAAGAAAATGAGACAAAATCTGCCAAAACTCAAAAACAGAGCCCAATTATAAGGCAAAACATCCTGGGGAGGGAGGGGCAGATCTTTTTCCTGGGAAAGGATAGAAACTGAATTATGCAGATGGACCTCAGCTTTGTAGTTCCTGCGATTTGTGATTGCTAACTTCAATCAGGAGACCTGTAGTCTCTCAAGGTGTCAAAATTGCAGTCAGTCCATTTGAAATGTGTACATGCCTTTTCTGAGGTCTTCCTCTGGATACGTGACTGGGGTTGCTTGGTCTGATCTACCCCAAGAGGGATTTCAGTTCTTTGGACCTGAATATCCACATTTCCATCCAGCTAACCTCTGGATCAATGGACATCAAAAGATTCTCTTTCCTGAGCTAGGGTCTGTTATTAGCCAATAGATATTTTCCTCCTGCTGTCAAAGGATCAGGATCATCTATCATGGGCTACAGTACCTTTTACATTTCTATTCCCTCCCAATCCACCCCAGCAAATGTATAGATATCTACCATCTGAGGCTGTGCTCTGTACATCTGAAGAAATGAGTTGGAGTCTGGGAAAGTTTCTGTTAATCTTTAAGATGACACAAGACTCTTGGTTATTTTTGTTACAACAGACTAATTTGTTTACTCTCATCCTAAAATTCTCCACATGATTAACATGGATTAACTTCATATATGTACATGTGTTACTATCTACACCAAGACATTGGAAGGAAAGGTAATCTATATTATTATTATTATTATTATTATTATTATTATTATTATTATTATCATCATCATCATTATTATTATTCTGCTGTTACTACCACCACCACTACTACTACTATAGCAAGGCCTTTGAGAACCCAGCCACCTCAGTTCCACAATCAACGTGTGCTGGATGTGGAAAATAGATAGGGATAAATAGCACGGAAAAGGATACGATTAGTTACAATGTTCAAGTAAGAGTTTTTGGTTCTTTTGAAAAGTTGCCCTTGGTTAATTGGTCAGCAGTTATAGAAGGGTTTATAAAGATGAATTCAAGATCTGTGTAATAACACTTATTACTTATTTAAAATATTTTTATACTGCCTTTCCAGCCAAAGTGGTTCAGAAAGAAAAAAAATTAATTACAGTAGTGGGATGAGAGGCTCTTCTCCCTGGGCCACTGACTGTAAGTTACTTTAAAATAGTAAAATAGAAATGATAACTTATTGCAATAGCACAAAAATTTAAACAGCTAGATAAAATAACAGCAACAACAATCCCCTTACAATTTTTTAAATGTCTCCATGAAAATCCATATAATTTTACAAGCATATTCTAATGTATGAATATATGCATTTCTCCTAACAAATGCACTTTTCCAAGTAATTTCTTCTTATCCAATCTGTTTTTGTAATTTTCAGTAATGTATACATCTTAGTACATACTTCCTCAACTGTATAAAAATTCTAGCTCAGGAACATGGAAAAATGTGCAAGCATTTTTCTGTTCACATATGGGGAGGTGTATATTAATTAGGTAGTTTGTACAAAAATTGGAAATGAACAAATCTATAATATCATCTTCTCAATTTGCTGTCTGAGGAAAACCTTTCACAGTGATTGGTATTCAACAGAAAGTGTCTTAAAATCGTTTTTGTCCATTTGTCTTTATGGATCTTTCCTGATTGAAAATGGACTAATTTTACTTGAACTTTTTTTTTTTCTCTATCCTTCTACTTTGGACTTATTGTGGATTTGTTTTTGACTACATTGGATGTGAGAGGACTGGCAAGTTGGACTTTAAGACTTTGGAGCTCTGATATTGGAGGTCTATAGACATTGAGAAGTGCTGTTTAAGTTCCTGGTGTTCCTGGTGTTGGAGAACTGTTTTTGTTGAGCTCAGATTGTTGAGGCTGGAGAGCCTGTGCTGGAAGGACATTGCAAGCAGAACATCCTCACTCCCATGAGATGGAGCAGCTCAGCATGTAACCAACAGCTGAGATACAGAAAAGTCTTCGAGCAGCCCAGAGGGAGGAAAGTACAGAGAGCTTCAGTTGGGAGGGGGGAGTGAGAAATGGGCCTAGGCACGGTGCATTGAAGTGGAGAAATTGATTTTATTCGTAATGTTATAGTAACGTTTATATAATTTGCATGTAAGCATCTATATAGTCACATTAATAAGTCATATATCTAGCATTTTATATATTTACACCATTAGGTACTAATTTTGACATTGACTTTGAATGCTTATATGTTTTGATCTCAATAAGTATTAATCAGAGGGATTTTAAATAATTAAGTACATGTATATAGTTAGCATATTGCTTCGATAATACTATATTGTTATAGTGTGTTGAATGTGATTCAAGATATATGCATAAATAGATTTTATTTGATAAGAAAAAGGATAACCAGGGAACAAGATACTGTTAACAGAATGGAATCCAGGTCAAAAAGAGGAGCGGCTGCTGCTGTAACAACAACTCAAACTGCCAGATGTACGTCAACAGACATACCTCAGAAATCTCAAGATCTTATGCTGCAAATGATGGAGGAGTTAAAAATATTAGAGAAGATATCAGAAAAGATTTAAAAGAGACAAGAAAAGAAATGAGAACAGATATGAAACATGAAATTGATAAGTGGGGGAAAAACTAGATATCTTGACTAAAGAAGTAACTAGATTGAAAAAAGATACTAAAGAATTAAAACAACAAGTCAAACAGCTACAATCAGAGGCGACAGTGTTGAAAGATAAACATCAAGAAGAAGAATTCCAAATCACTGCACAGGAATTGAGATATCAAGAAAGATGCCTTCGTTTTAGGGGAGTCCCTGAGGAGATAGGAGAATTTGTATGCTAAGATGTTACCAGCATTGGCAGAATTTATCAACATTGAAGAGGAGAAATTGGAAATGTGCATAGATAGAACGTTCAGAGTAACTTCTTGAGTGGCTAGAGAGAGGAAGCTTCCAAGAGATATTATCATAACATTTACCAGGACAGTAATAAGAGATAAAATATTACAACAAAGTTACGATGGACAGTTGAAGATTGGAGGAAAAAGATGTGAGAATATTTAAAGACATACTGTATCAGATATTAAAGAAGAGACAAGACTACAAGCCTTTGGTGAATCTTCTGGTAAAACATCAGATCAACTAGCGATGGGAGAAAATCGAGGGCATTTCCTTCATGTACAAACAACAGAGACATAGAATCAATTCAGTACACAAGGTGAAGGGAATGATAGAAGGATTGAAGAAAGATTTTCAGAAGGCGGGTGTGGAGGATGAAAAAGAAGAGGAACAACTCCCAGGAGAAGAAGAGGTGAAATCACAAGAAGAGGACAAAGATGCTGATATAGAACAAGAAGAAATTCAGTAGGAAGAAGGAGAATTAAAAGGAGATCAAATAAGGGATTAAGCCAACTTTAAAACTATAAACATTAATAATAAAATGGATAAAATGGACAAAATGGACAAACTGGATTTAAGGATATACTCTTGGAACATTAAAGGATTTAACTCTGAATATAAAAGAAGACAAATATTTCACTACTTAGAAAAACAAAACTTGGATGTAATATGCCTACAGTCTTGAATTAGGACTCAAGATCTGAGATATCTTCGAAACCCGAAATCAAGGAGCTGTTATATAGCAACAATTGAAAAAAAGAAGCGGGGAGTGATAATATAGGTGAACGCAAAATATGGTGCTCATCAGATCTTTCAGGATAGCAATGGCTGATATTTAGGAGTAGAGGTGACAACTAAACAAGACAAAATATTGATAGTCGGAATCTATGCACCAAATGGGGCGAAGGGTGAATTTCCCCAAAGTACACGAAGAGATACAGAAATATATGAGTGATACAGGAAATTCGAATATTGCTGTTCGGGGGATTTTAACGGAGTTGTCAATCCACAATTAGACAGGTCGATACAGAAATTGACCCCCTGAAATAATGGAAAACTACCTAAGAGCTTCTTTAACATGACGGATGATTTGAATCTTTTTGACTTATAGAGGTACAAAAATGGACATTTAGAAGGATACACCTTTTATTCAGACAGACATAAAACAATGTCCAGAATTGACATGATGTTGGTATCTAAATCAATATTGATGAAGGCTTCAGACATAGACATTCTCCTGAACCTGTGCTCAGATCATAACCCGTTGCTTCTAAAAATGAAGATTAAGGATAGGGAAAGAACATGGAGATTAAATGATGAGGTTTTCAATAAAGAGAAATACATAAATGAAGCAAAGAAGGAGCTGATTAACTATTTCAGTGAAAACATGACATCGGATTTGACGATGAAAACTATATGGGATGCAAACAAAGCAGTGATGTGAGGTAATTTCATCAGATGGTCTGAGGAAATTAGAAAAGAGAGGAGAAATGTTGAGCAGCAAATATTGGATAAGATGAAGGAAGTGGAGAAACAGATGAGGAAGGATCCTTCTGATGAGAAAATCAGTCTACAGATGAAAGCATGCCAAGCTGAATTGAACCAACTTAATTTGAATGAAATAGAACAGCAAATACGGAGAACAATATATAATTACTTTGAGCAAGCAAATAAACCTTCAAAGTTTCTCTCTAATCTGTTGCAGAGAAGACAGACCAAGAATATCATATCAGAGATAAAAAGTGGAGAAGAGAGAATTACCAAACAAGAGGGAATAAAACAGGTATTTTATAAGTACTATGAGAAACTGATGAGTAAGATTGCTAAAGTAAAAAAACAGCAGGAATTGGAAGAATATCTGGAGAGAACAAATAAAATGAGATTCACTGAAGATCATAGATAGAAACTGCTTTATTCAGGATCAATGATGGAAGTAATGGAAGTGATCAGGAACTTGAAGAACGATAAAGCTCCGGGGCCAGATGGTTTTACGGTAAGATATTATAAGACTCTACAACATGAGATTTCAATTCCGTTGCAAAGTACAATAAATGAGATTATAAAAGAAGGAGTACCAGATAACTGGAGAGAGGCAAACGTGGTGCTGATTCCTAAAGAAGGCAGAGATTTGACAGATGTCAAAAATTATAGACCAATCTCACTTTTGAACATAGACTATAAGATTTTTGCTTCAATCCTTGCAACGAGACTCAAAAAGATTTTGCCAGAGCTTATTCACGAAGATCAAAATGGTTTTATACCAAAAAGACACTTAAGAAATAATATAAGAACAGTATTGAATATAATTGAATATTACGAAAAGCATAATGAAAAAAAAAATGGCCATGATATTTGTAGATGCGGAGAAAGCTTTCGATATGATTAGTTAGCCATTTATGAAGACTGTTGTGAAGCAAATGCAAGCTGGAGATAAATTTGTGTCATGGATTGAAGCAATATATAACTGACAAAAAGCTCAATTGGTCATTAATGGAGAAAGAACAAAGCAGATTGAATTGAACAGAGGGACAAGACAGGGATGTCCACTGTCCTCTCTGCTATTCATAATGACAATGGAAATATTAAATAATAATATAAGAGAAGACAATGTTATAAGAGGAGTCCAGGTCAAGAAGTAGCAATACAAACTTAAAGCTTTCGCTGACGATTTGGTACTGTTTCTTGAAGATCCTAAGAGAAGTATACAAAACTTGATTGGAATAATACAAGAATATGGAGAATTTTCAGGATTTAAGGTAAATAAAGAAAAAACAGTTCTGCTAATGAAAAACATGACAGATAAGGAAGAGAAGGAACTAGCACTTGTAGCTGGATTCAATAAAGAACAAAAAGCAAAATATCTAGATGTCTGGATAGCAAAAAGGAATAATGAGCTATTTCAAAACAACTACGAGAAAAAATGGAAAGAGATAACCAAAGATCTGGAAAGGTGGACTTCCATGAAATTGTCACTGATGGGGAAGATAGCGGCTATTAAAATGAATGTACTTCCAAAGATGAATTTTTTGTTTCAAGACCTCCCCGTAATAACAAATAACAAACCCTTCATACAATGGAAGAAAGATCTGACCAAATTTATATGGCAAGGGAAAAAACCCAGGATTAAATGGAACATTATGACGGATCAAATATCTCGAGGAGGAATGGGAGTACCAGACTTTCAGTTATATTACAAAGCTGCGGCATTCACATGGCTAAAAGATTGGATTGACCTACAAAATACAAGAATGCTAGCACTGGAAGGAGTGGACTTGAGGATGGGTTGGCATGCCTATATGTTCTATGATAAAGCAAAAATCGATAAAGATTTCTCGCAGCACTATATCAGAAAATCACTTCTGAAAATATGGAATGAATATAAGAGTAAAAACATAAGGCAGTTACCCATGTGGGTATCCCCTCAAGAAGCTTTCTTTGGAAGATCTCATACCTCCCCACATCACCAGATTAGAACTGGAACGCCCAAGAAGAAAAAGATGGATGAGCAAGTGCCATAAAACTGAGGCCTTTGAGGCCCCTCCCTAAACTGCAAACCCCAGGATTCCATAGGATGTTGCAAATGGAATAATAGCACTATAACAATCTAGTGTTGAAATGGCCAAGACAGCAGATCTCCAGAAGATTTTATTCACACTATCATTCTTTTTTTAAAAAAATAGTGAAAACCAATAGGCATGGTCAGTATCTTCCACATACGCAACTTTCACAGCCATCTTTCTGCCATTAAAGCATTTACATAATGGCCCGTAGAAAAAAGCATTAATGTGTTATTTTTCATCATCCTTAATTAATGAACAAGTTTCAGCAGCAGCTGGAAATATTACCTCAGTATATTATAAACAAATTTCTTTAATTAGTCAGATTATAGTCCTAGTCTTCCAGGGAGCTTGGGGGGAATGCCCATACATTCTGCAGGTGAAAACATCAACATACAAAGTCCTTGGTGTTTTCAGCTCATCTTATTCTTTGCAATCCTCAGCCCACTCCACTTGGAACATTACATTTCCCAAATCAAGGAGGACTGGAGCTCTCTCTACTAGGGCTGCAGGTAAAATGAGGAACCGGGCTCCTGGCCCTTTCATAATTGTATAGAAAAGGAAATTTCATCTTTTTCTGCTGCTGAAATTCCCTCTTCTGTGTTTTTATGTGCTTTCAGGTCTCCTGTTGACTTACTATGACCCCATGAATCTTGTAGGGACAGAATCGTGTAGGTTCCTTATTTCACCAGGCAATCCTAATTATTACACGTAGGAAAAGCTGTGACTCTGTGGTAGAGCACATGCCTTATTTATACAAGGTCCCATCTTCCCTCCCTGGCATCTCCAGGCAGGGTTGGAAAACTTTCTATCTGAAACCATGAAGAATAATTGCTAGTCAACATCCGCAATTAGACACATAAATGGATAATGAAGCATCCAATACTTCTCTTTTTTGAAGGCTCTACTCCACCTTGTTTACTTTGTAATCCCCTGTCTTGCACTCCTTTAAAATATCAGAAGGATCTTTCTTTATTTAGTTAAGGACAAATGCAATTGCTCTATAAATCAATACTTACAGATACTGATAAGCTGTACACACTACATGATGCCTCAGCATTCATGTACCAGCACCAGAGAGAATAGGTCCCTCCTAAATTCATCTTCTAGAAACCCTCTGGAGAGTTCAGCATGTGAAAAGTACTAGAATCTCAAGTTAGATATGCTAATCATTCCTGAAAGGTAAATATCCTAAAAATATCCCATCTGATCTTGAAAGCTAAGCTGGGCCAGTCCTACTTAGTACTTGGATGGGAGACTGCCAATAAACCCCAGGTGTTGTTAGACTATATTTCAGAGGAAGAAACTGGAAAAACCATCTTAGAGTATTCTTTGCCTAAGAAAACTGTGTGAAATTCATGGAGTCCCCATAAGCTGACAGGGTTGTTGTTGTTGTTATTTATTACAGGCAGCCTCCACATTTTCATGGGATTTCTGTAAAGTGGAAAACCCACAACATATCAAAATGTGTGTGTTTGTGGGAAGAAGACTAGTGGTGAGATTGGGTACCCAGGATCCATAACAGGTCAGGGGAAGGAGGAGGAAAGGGAAAGACAATGGGACAGCATGATGGTGCTATACTTCTCCTCTTGTTCATCTCCTTCCTTGAGTGTGAGGGAGGCGCAGCGAGAGAGGGTTTGTGGTGCTGAGAAATTGGGCTGCATTCTAACCTTAGCTGTCAAGGCAGTGGCAGTGGAAGAGGAGGAAGATGACCAGAGGCAGTTTTCTTAAATGAATTTCTGGAGAAACAGAATAATATCTAAATATTTAAGACTTTTGCCATTCTATTCTGTTTTGGTCAGACCTCACCTGGAATATTTTGTCCAGTTCTGGGCACCTCATTTCAAGAAGGATATTGACAAGCTGGAATGAGTCCAGACAAGGGTGACCAAAATGGTAAAGGGTCTGAAAGCCATGTGTTACCACTGTGTACTGGTCTGGCCTTTGGTGAACCAAAGATATCATTTTGATATCACAATTCGGCCCTACTCTGCCACCAACCAAGTGTTTGTGAGGCCACCGAACAAGCGCGAAGCTAGGCATGGCTACTATTTGCTGCTCACACCAAACCAAGCCAGAGATTGCCAGATCTGCTTTAGGGGACCTCCCGAAACAAACACCCTCATTACCGATGTGCGATAAACAACGAGACCCTCTGCCCTGAGAGGGCACCCTGGTGAGCTAAGTGCTTAACTGCCGAGCTAGCCGCATTTACATACCGGCCATACTATTGTCAATTCGGAACATAACTCAATCATGTAAATTCTGACCTTTTGGAGGCATTGTCTCCAACCCTACACTTATTGTTTTCACCCAAGACCAGCCTAGCCTACGATCGTTCTTTCCCTAATAAATACCCCCAGTTCCGAGAACTCTTTTGATCTCTCGCTGGAACACTCGGACTTCACTGAACTTCCATCCCGCCTTGCTGTCGCTTCTTCTGTGAGCTCCCCTCGGCCGCTATGCTGGGTTTCCTCTTCTACAATCAGCTTCCCCAGGACTGCAGGAAAGGTGGTGTATCACCCATTCCCCTTGAACTCTATCTTCCTTTTCTAGTTAGGAGTGTGTTCGTGTTTTTCTTAATAATTGTCTAATAAATTTTAATTGCTATTCTGAACTACTTGACTGCTCACTGACCTGATGCTGTAGACATAGAGTAAAAGATCCCCACTAAATTACCTTACCTCTCGTTAGCCAAGAGAGTGCTCCAGCTAATTTCCCCATTTTGCTTGTTGTTTGGTTATTTGGGCATCCCTCCCGGGACCCCCAAGTCACAGAGTAACACATGGCTTATGAGGATTGGCTTAGTGAGCTGGTTATGTTTAGTCTGCAAAAGAGAAGGTTAAGAGGGCACATCATAGCCATGTTTAAATATTTGAAAGGATGTCATATCAAAGAGGGAATGGGCTTGTTTTCCATTGCTCCAGAGAGTAGGACAAGGAGACAAGGAGCAATGGATTCAAAGTACAGGAAATAACTTCCTGGTGATCAGAGCTGTTTGGCAATGGAATATGTTGCCATAAAGTGTGGTGGAGTCTCCCTCTTTGAAGGTTTTTAAACAGACGCTGGATGGCCATCTGTTGGGAGTGCTTTGATGTGTGTTCCTGCATGGCAGGGTATTGGACTGGATGGCCCCTGTGGTCTCTTCCAATTCTGTGATTCTATTTATTAATTTAATTTATGTTCCACTTTTCTCCCTTAAGGGACTTATACAAATCTGTTTGTAAATTGCATCAATATTGTCTAGATGGGTAGAAGATTTAACAATGCATGCAATATTTGAAAGACCATCCTGTGCCTGATCAATTGAGATTATTGGAATGTATGGAATACATCCAGTTCTGTGGGAGAGAAAGAATGCTGAGTCAGATGAGGAGAGAAAAAGACTACATGGGTCATCAGATTTTGGGTAATAGGACAAAAAAGAGCACCTGGGAAAGTGGGTCAGAAAGAACACCAGGGTGCATGGGGTGAAGGTTTTTAAAGCTGTATGAAGGTGATCAATTCTGTTAGCATCTAGCATCTATCTCTACCTATGAAACAGTAGCATTCAAACCCATATTTAAACACATACTTGCAAACTGTTTTCTTCCAAAATATGCTTTTCTCTGTTATTGTAACACTGAATACATTTGATTGAAAAGAAATGTCTCATAATATTTAGAAAAGCATGAATACACTTAGATAGTTAGTAGGGTTGTCAGGTGAAATAATGGGCAGGGCTCTTGTCTCTTTAATGATTCTGTAGAAGACAAGCATCATATAAGCAATACCAGCTGAAATTTCCTTTTCTATACAATCATTGAAAGGACGGAGCTCTGTTCACAGTGGCAATCCTAATAGTGGAGTCCAATTGGCCATTTGCTTGAAAAGCACAGCTCAGGTCAGCTTGTATAAAAAAGGTTTAATTCCACAACAACTTCTTACCTCTTATCCTGTCCGTATATTGACCCCACTGTCCTGCTGCCTCTTAGGAGCCTACTGGTCACAAAGATTTTTACTCCATATTTTAATTTTTTTTCCATGAAACCGCAATAATCATGGCAAACCTAAAGGATGAGCATAGGTTGGAAAAGTTCCATCAGAAAAGAAAAATAAACATAGGCAAGATTGGATAACATAGAAGGAGAAGTGTGTGTGTTTTTGTGTGCGTGCATACACATGTACATGTATCTCCAAGTCGCCTGTCAACTTATGGCAACCTCATGAATTTCGTAGGGTTTTCTTAGATAGAGGTAGTTTTGACAGTTCCTTCTTTGGAACTATAGTTTTCAACACCTGACATTCATTGTGGTTTTACACCACTCTGGCTTTCAATTTTTTTAAAAAAAGAAGTAGTAGTAGTAGTAGTAGTAGTAATAATAAGAAGAAGAATAGCAACAACAACAATACAAAATAAGCAAAATAATAGAATGCTATCTTTCTCTTTGTATGTGTGTATGCACCTTCAAGTCTCCTGTGGATGTATGGTGACTGCATGAGTTTCATAGTTTTTTCTTAGGCAAGGAATACTCAGAGGTGGTTTTATCAGTTTTTTCTTCTGAAATATAGCCTACAGCACCTGGTATTTGTTGGCGGTGTCCCATCCAAGCACTAACCAAGACACAATCTAGAGCTTTAAGGATATGGGGAATACACATATGGAATGGAAACTTATTTGTTCTGTGATGTGGAGCTTGCATTGTTCCTGGGTGGCTGACCATATAGAAATTTAGATTTTTGGTCTTTCCCAAACCTGTTTTCTTAATCCCATCCTCTGAGCTATTTAATAAACTAGGACACTGAGTATGACAGAGACAGCATTCATCTTGTCCTTATTGGGAGTATGGGGGCTTCCTTCTATAGGCAAATGACATTTTAAGAAAACTTTAACATTACTGTGGAAGGGGAGGGCAAATGCATTTGACTGATCCCATCCCATCCCACAGTTTTGTTCTAAGGCTAAACACTTGCAAATTTATAACCCCGTCCCTCAATATGGACATCTTGACAATAAGGCCATTCATGGGCACTCTGCCGAGGCAAATGGGGGAGCACAAAGGTCAGAGGGCTTTGAACTTTGATCCATGGTTTCAGATTTGGCAGGTCTTAAAAAGCCTCCTGCTTCATTGAGTCCCTTGATTAACCCAGTGAGAGCGGCCCTAGAAGAGCTGTGATCTCAGCACTGCATCGGATTAACAGCCTTAACAGTGCTCTACGAAGCTTAAAAATCTCATCATGAAGCATAATGGGAAAAGAGGTGAATAGGAAAAGGAAAAAAAGATTCCCAAATTTGGGCTTTAATTATGCAAGGCCCACATACAAACGTTACCTGAAAAGTTGCATCCATAGAACAATTGAGGCATTGTCCGTCTGACAAAAGTAGGTATAAAACCCACACATATGGGTAGACACACAAACCACACTGTTCTTCTGTTTTGAACAAAACAGAATTGGGCAAAAGGGTATTTCTCACCAGTTTCAAAAAGTCTGACTCTTTCCTGTCTTGTTGCTCTCTGTTGTTGATTTTCCCCACTTAAAAAGACAAAATGAAAAAATAGAAAGTGTTTTTAAAGGAATCTGTGGAAACAACTTAAGGCACACAGCAACAACAATTACAAAAAAAAGGGCCAAGAAACATCCTGTTAAGGAGGTGCCACAATTGAAGAGAGGACAGTGTTAATGACTGCATGTTATTAATTAAAGTACAGGAGCCCACCCAATTAACAGTTGGTGGTTTGAGCACAGGACTACAACTCTGGAGACCGGAGTTTGAGTCCCCGCTTGGCCATGGAAACTCACTGGGTGTCCTTGGGCAAGTGATACTCTCTTAGCCTCAGACAAAAACAATGGCAAACACACTCTGAACAAATTTTGCCAAGAAAACCCTGTGATGGGTTCTTCATAAGATCACTGTACATCAGAAATTACATGAAGGCATACAACAAGAACTCTAGAATATTCTAATTTTACACTACAATTCTGTACAGAGTCCCAAGATTCATAAACTGTATGTGTGTGTATATACACATACACACCGCAAGAATTGTTCATACTAAAATGGAAATGTTTCACAGAGTTAGGTAGTCAAAATACATTCTGCTCTTCCAAAAGGTTGCTTATTGTATGAATATAATTTTGTTGTGGTGGAGGTGTGTCTTTAAGTTGTCTCTGTGGTTTTCTAGGCAAGATTTATCCAGGCATTTGCCCTTGCCTTCCTCTGAGGCTGAGAGAGTGTGATTTACCCAACGTCCACCAGTGGGTTTCCATGGCTGAGCAGTGATTTGACATTGGTCTCCAGAGTCCAAGTCCAACATTCAAATCACTACATGATGCCGGCTCTTGAATGTAGTTTTACTTGAACAAAATAATTTCCGTAAGGAAGAAGGAGCTGCAAATGTGAGACAGGGGACCCTGGTTCAAATCTCTGTTGAGTCATGAACCAAGGCAATGTCTCTCATCCTATCCTCCCCACCCCACCCCACCCCACCCCACCCCACCCCACCCATTTGCAGCATGGAGAGTTCAGGTGTAGGAGAGGGTTCAAATTTCTTGAAACTCACTTTAAAAGGAGAAAGAGGGAGCAAAACTTGTTTTCCTCTTTTGCTGCAGTAGTTAATAATTTACTTTTTAAAAAACAGCAAAGGTTAGCAAAATGAGGTGAGGTAATGGTTGTGGGCCAGCATGGTGTAGTGTCTGAGCATTGGACTACGATCCTGGAGACCAGGGTTTGATTCCTCACTCAGCCATGGAAACCTATTGGTAGACCTTGGGTGGATCATACATTCTCAGCCCCAGAAAGCCCACTGATAGATTCAGGTTGCCAAAGGCACACAACAACAACAAAGTGCTGGGGACCATTTTGGCTTGGACCTAAAGAACAAGAGATGGAAGAATCTATCCATCTGAGGTTCTCCTACATTCTGTTATTTTATTTACAAATTCTTTCCTGAGTGTAAAGTACTTGGCTCTGCCTCTGTGCTGTCCACAGCAAGAGGGGTTTGCTTGCCCTCACTGAAGGAAGAAAAAAGGGCAGGAAGTGGGAAGGACAGAACAAGCCTGCATTTAACCCTGTTCTGCCCCAAACTGCTCCTCTTCCATTGCTTCTGCATAATCTACCATGCTTCCTTCCCTGGTGGTCAGTAGAAGCTATGGCTGGTCAGCTTTGGGACCAGGCAGGAATTTCACAGGGGAGAGGTTCTTGTGTCTACCTTTTACTGATTCACTATGGAAGTTATGGGAAGACTGGCTTAAACTGATCAGCTCAATTGGACGTCACTTATAAGCAGTGGTCAGCATACACTCATGGGTTCAATTACATTATTTTCTCACTTACTAGTAGGCTAGGGCAGGAAATAGAGTCCTTGGGGTGTTATCAGTGAGCACCCTTAGGCACAATTGGTATCATTTGGTCCCTTAATGGCTGGCTAGTGTGGGGAATGCATAGTTTCCAACTGTCCCAGTTTGGCAGGGACAGACCCAGTTGTCCCACATTTTCAGCTGCTTTTAAAAAGTCCTGTTTTTTTTTCTTTCCCTCTCTGCTTTGTCCTTACTCCCATTGCTGCAAACGGAGTTCAAAATGCAAAAGTATTTTGTACTCAGTTGACTCAGTGGAGGAGTGGGGAGCTTCTCCTTCACAGTAGGTTTAGGCAAACGCAAACTGTGGTAGCATCTCCCAGTTTTGACAGAGAATATCCTGTACTATGTGACTAAATTGCCTCTTGAGGTACAAGAAAGGAATAAACACAGCTTGCAAAAGCTCAGGAAGGGGAGAGCCCTGCCTGTTAAGAGCCACTTCCTTTGAATCCTAGCACTCTCTGAATGGTGTACATGTGCCACAGTTTTCATTTGTGAAATGTTGGAGGTTGATTTGCCAGACTGAAACTTTAATGGTTGTGTAGAAGAGGCAACAGCGGTTGCTTGTCAGAAAATGAGATAACAAGCCACACCTATGAAAACTTGGCCTTCTATGCAACCATTAAAGGGACAGGTGCCCTCTCCATTTTCATTCTGGCAGCCTTGATTGGAGGGTCTGGAAATGGAGTGTTTTGGGGCTTATCAGTGAGCACCTCTGGTGAGTTTTGAGGGTCCTGGGACAAGTAAGGGAGAGTCCATTGAGACTAGACTTGACTGACTTTCTCCTTTAAGGTTCAAGCCTGAGTGGGGAGTCAGGCTGAGGCAGATTTCCTATGAGTAGGCTGCCCAGGGACAATTCAGGATGATGGTTTTATTCTGGGACTTGGGTGCTTCACCCTTGACATGCTGAAGAGGAAATAAAGTGTGCCATTCCCTCTGCATGTGCAGCTTTGGTGGCAGCCCTATTGCAGATCAGGTTTAAATAGCTGATAAACTGAGTCTCAGATAACCCACAAGAGCCAACGTCTTGTAGTGGTTTATGCAGTGGTCTATGACTCCTGGAGACCAAGGTTCAATTTCCCACTCAGCCATGGAAGCCTTATGCAAATCACACACTCAACCCCAGAAAACCCCATGACAGGTTCACCTCAGGGTTGCCGTAAGTCAGAAATGACTTGAAGGCACACAACAACAAACACAGCCCATATAGAGTTATGTTTGTCTCTTTATTTTGAGTGGCTGGCCAAAGATACAAATTCTTCAAAAACTGTACTAAAATAAATTCTTCCTCATTTTCACAGGCCAAATTCAATAGATAAAGCTATCCCCAGCATGAAGAGGTCAATGTTATATAGCCTTACCATACAGATGTTAAAGATGAGGAGTCCCTCAGGAAAAGAAAAAATGACAGACATAACTAGCAAGAGTGAAGCACTCAAGATTCTGATCCTGGGTGATCAAATCTGCAAGTTTTTGGTTTCTCTGATAAAGAAATCACATTCATGGTCTGTGTCTGCCTGTGGAATCTACTTCCTAACAGAAATCACACAAAGTTCTTGAAGCATCTATGCTGCCTCTTGGCTTGAGTATCTCAGAGTTAATCAAAATGCTGAGATAATAATAAATATGCATACCAACGTTCTAGAAAGTTTGAGCATTTATGGTTCCAAGTGATTAAAAAGGACCACTTGAACTAGTGTTTGGTTTTGCTACAAAACTGGGAAGATGGTGAAGGAGGAGAAACATAGGCCATTTCCGCACTAGACTGTTATAGTGCTATTATCCAGCTTTCAACATCCTCTGGAATCCTGGGGTTTGCAGTTTAGGGAGGTGCCTTTGAGGCCACTCCCTAAATTACAAACCCCAGGATTCCATAGGATGTTGAAAATGGAATAATAGCACCATAACAGTCTAATGCAGAAATGGCCATAGACTATTTTTTTTATTAAATATTTTTATTAAATTTTTCTGCTAAGAAAAAAGAAACAGAAAAGAAAACTGTACATATAAACATATCCATAAGAAATAAATAAGATACAAATAGTATCCGTACATACATACAATAGATCAGAAGAACACAAACATTATGAATTCCTAAATCTAACCTAAAAAAAATTCAGCATAAGTCTAACCCAGCATATATTACAATCTAATAAAAAAGAAAAGAATTTAACATGAGTTACTAGACACACAGACAGTAAGCAACAAAAAGAACTTCCTCTGCTGGACAGAAACCAGCATCTGATGTAATTCCTTTGTTACCCCTTGGTAATTCATCATTTTCCTTTGAACTGATACCGTAACCTCATTATATTAAGTTACAATGAAAACCCCTAAACAACTATTTTCATTGATTAGTCTCCCCCCCGCAAAAAAAAACAAAAAAACATTTTTTTTCTCCCAAGGAGTTCACTACCTTTACCTCATAAGAGGCTTTTAGACTTATCCAATATACTAAATCAGAATTTTAAATATTCAAAAAAAAAAAAAAAGAAAGAAAAAAAATTCTGTCATGGTATCCATAGCCTCCTTAAACCATCTGTTTTGTTTACTTCCTATAATAGAAGAGAGTGAATTTTAAAATATTCTAATAAATATAACAAAGGTCATCTCCTGAAAAGAGACTTTTTAGCCCATCTTGTAACTGTCCTAACATTTAAATCCGTTAACATTGCCCATTTCATATTGTATATAATATATCAGTGGTTTCCAACCTAAAAGACATTTAGTATTCTTTTCATTTTCTATCATGTGGGTGAGTTTGTCCATTTCTGCTAATTCTATTAATTTACCTAACCATTCCCCCTCTGTTGGGATGGAGATTTTCTTCCAGTGCCCTGCAAATACGATTCTCGCTGCTGCTAACATATGCCATATCAATCTACCATGGATATTTTCCTGTTTTTTATCTACCAAATTGGGGATACCTGAAAGGAAAAAAGTTGGTTTTAATTCTAACTCAATATCAAGAATCCTTTGCATCTTAGCTCTTATCATAAACCAAAATTTTTTAGCTCTGTTGCAACTCCACCATAGGTGGAAAAAAGTCCCAGTTTGCTTTCACATTTCCAACATCTATTGCTCAAGCTAGTGAACATTTTAGCAATTCTAACTGGTGGCAAATACCGCCTATACAATATTTTTAAAACATGTTCCTGCAAGACCTAGTAAACTTAGTATTATTCTTCCATATTTTTTCCCATTCGTCCAAATAGATATCATGCCCTACATCTCCTGCCCATTTTAACATATACTCTTTAACTGTTTCCTCTACTTGCTCGTTTCTCAATAACAGTTTATTGAGTTTGGAGAACAAATGTTTGTCACCTTTTCTGAGGATATTTTCAAATTCTCTGGTTTCGAGATCTATACATCCTTGAACCATATATTTTTTTAAATCTTTCTGTTATCTGTATATAAGGGAACCATTGCATTTTAATTCCTTTCTGATTTAACTGCGATTGGCTCCATAATCTTAACTGATCTCCATCTTTATGTATCAATTCCTTATAAGTGAACCAATCACTCTGCCTTCTTAAAGTATTAATAGATAAAGCTTCTACCGGGGATATCCAAGATGGTAGTTTCGGGCACAACACGTACTTATATTTAACCCAGGTTCTATACAGGGATTTTCGGATAACATGATTTTTAAATCTTTTTCAGATCTCGGCTTTGCCATACCATAGGTAGGTGTGCCATCTGAAGTAAAGGTCATGCCCTTCTAATGTTAGAAGTTTCCTATCATCCAATAGCATCCATGGTTTCATCCAAACCAAACAAGCAGCAATGTGGTATAGAGTAAGGTCAGAAAAATCAAATTCTCCTCTGTCCCTACAGTCTGTCATAGGTTTTAGTTTAAATCTTGGTTTTTTGCCATTCCATAAAAACTTAACTAAATCTTTTTTACAATCATCAAGCCATTTTTTCAAGATCTGCCCTGGTATCATTTGTAGTAAAAATAACATTGTTGGGAAGATGCTCATTTTTATTGAGGAGACCCTACACAGCAAAGTAAGGTCCAAATGTTTCCATCTTTCCAATTTGTTTTTGGTTTGTTGCCAAACAGGTAAATAGTTATTTTTAAAGAGTTGAGTATTGTTATTTGAGATATAAACACGTAAGTATTTTACTTTAGTAACACATTGAAATCCAGATGTTTCTTCTAGTTGGGTCCTTTCCTTATTCTTAATGTTTTTGGTTATAATTTTGGTTTTTGATTTATTAATTTTTAATCCTGTCACTTCACCAAATAGGTTAAGCATTCTATTAATTCTTGGTAGTTGTGGAACCAGGTCTTCCAAAAAGAGAACCATATCATCTGCATAAGCTCTTAATTTATATTCTTCTTTCCCAATTTTGACGCTCCTAATCTCTTCCTGTTGCCGTATATCCCTGAGAAGGACTTCCAGCACCAATATAAATAGCAGCAGGGACAATGGGCACCCTTGTTTTACCTTTCTCTATGTGGATATCTTCTGATTGGTGTGAATTGATTATCAAGCGTGCTTTTTGCTTAGAATAAATGAGCTTTATCCAAGTTATAAATGTTTGTCCAAATTCCATTTGCTCTAATAATTTTATAATAAAGTCCCATTTAACACTATCAAATGCCTTCTTCTCATCAAGAAAGAGTAGTGCACCCTTCTTCTCATTATACAATTTGAAATATTCTAAGATATTAATCACTGATCTCATATTGTCCCTTATTTGTCGGGCTGGGAGAAAACCAGATAGATCTTTATCTATATAGCTTGGTAAGATCTTCCTAAGATGGTTAGCCAATATTGAAACAAAGATCTTATAATCGTCATTGAGGAGTGAAATTGGTCTGAAATCTTTACATTCACAAACCTCTGATTCTATCTTGGGAATTAAAACAATTTTGGCACCCTGCCAGCTATTAGGAATCTGACCTGAATCGCATAAAGAGTTAAACAATTTTTCCAATGGTTTAATAAATTGTTCTTTTAAATATTTGTAACAACTAGCTGAAAGGCCATCAGGGCCAAGCACTTTCCCAGAGTTTGCCCCTTCTGTTGCATCATTAATTTCTATCAAGGAAATTCGTCTATTCAATATCTCATTATGTTCAACCATTAACTTTAAAAGGTTTTGAGAGCACAGATAATCTTCCACTCTCTCATTATCCATTATAGAATTCTCATGGTACAAATTCTGATAACAATTATATAAAACTTTCTTTATTTGATTACTGTCTGTAATAAGATGCTCACCATCTTTAAGTTGATATATTATACGTTTCTCTTTCCTTACTTTATGAGCAAGCCATCTTCCAGGTTCTTGGGCATTAACAAAGTACTTTTGTTTAGAGTATTTGAGTTTCTGCTCCATTTCCTCGGCCATCATCATAGACAGTTGTTTTTGCAATACCATCAGATTCATGTTTAATTTTTTATTCTTAGGTTTGAGTTTCAACCTTCTCTCTCACCCAGTCAGCCTGACATCAATACCAGGAAAGACCCTAGAGTAGATCATTAAACAGTCAGTTTGTAATTACTTAAAAAGCAATGCCATAATCACTAGAAGTCAACATGGATTTCTCAGAAATAAGTCATGCCAGACTATTTATGATAGGGTTACAAGCTTGATAGATGAAGGGAATACTGTGGACGTAGCATATCTTGACTTCAGTAAGGCCTTTGACAAAGTTCCCCATGACATTCTTGCAAAGAAGATAGTAAACCGAGGGCTGGACAGGGCTACTGTTAGGTGGATTGGTAATTGGTTGATCTACCGAACCCAAAGGGTGCTCACCAATGGCTGTTTTTCATCTGGAGAGAAGTGACTAGTGGGGTGCCACAGGGTTCTGTCCTGGGCCCAGTGCTATTCAACATCTTCATCAATGACTTGGATGAAGGAGTGGAGGGCATGCTGATCAAATTTGCAGATGACACCAAATTGGGAGGGGCTGCTAATATGCCAGAGGACAGGATCAAATTTCAAAATGACCTTGCTAGATTGGAGAACTAGGCCAAAGCTAACAAAATGAATTTCAACAGAGAAAAATGTAAGGTCCTGCACTTAGGCAGAAAAAATGGAATGCACAAATATAGGATGGGGGACATGTGGCTGGATAGCAGTACATGTGAAAGGGATCTAGGAGTCTCGGTAGATCACAAACTGAACATGAGTCAGCAGTGTGATGCAGCAGCCAAGAAAGCCAATGTGATTCTTGGTTGCATCAATAGGAGTATGGTGTCTAGATCGAGGGAGGTAATGGTACCACTCTATTCTGAATTGGTGAAGCTTCATTTGGAAGACTCTTTCCAGTTCTGGGTGCCTCAATTCAAGAAGGATATCAACAAGCTAGGGGAGGGTGACCAAAATGGTGAAGGGTCTGGAAGCCATGCCCTATAAGGAACGACTTAGGAGCTGGATATGTTTACTCTGCAGAAGAGAAGGTTAAGAGGGGACATGATACCCATGTTTAAATATTTGAAGGGATGTCATGTCAAGGAGGGAGTGGGCTTGTTTTCTGCTGCTCCAGAGACCAGAACGAGGAGCAATGGATACAAGCTGCAGGAGGGGAGATTCCACCTGAACCTCAGGAAGAATTTCCTGATGGTCAGGGCTGTCCAGCAGTGGAATGTGCTGCCATGGAGTGTGGTGGAGTCTCCTTCTTTGGAGGTTTTTAAGCAGAGGCTGGATGGCCATCTGTTGGGAATGCTTTGATGAGTGTTCCTGCATAGCAGGATTCTATGGCCCCTGTGGTCTCTTCCAACTCTGTGATTCTATGATTCTACCTCTGAGATCTTATTCATTAAATCATCAAAGTATTCCTTTCTTTTTTTGACCCTTTCAGCAGTTTTCTGAATAAGAATTCCCCGTAAAAATTCCTTAGCAACATCCCAAACAGTTGTTATCTTAGTTTCATTATCCATATTTATTTTAAAATATTCATCCATTTGAATTCTACACAATGTTACAATGTCTTCCTGGCACAGGATAGATTCATTCAGCCTCCAAATTCTTGGTTTGGCATGTAGATCTAAAACTAATTTCATAGGACTATGATCACTTAATGATTTTGGTAGTATTTCCACTTTACGCATGTTGTTCAACAGCACTTTGGAAATCCAAATCAAATCTATTCTGGACAAGGTACCATTACGATTTGAGAAAAAGGTAGTCTTTAACCAAAGAGTGCCTAAATCTCCATATGTCTACCATTTGAAGTTCATCCACTAAATACAAAAATTCTTTTGGTAACTCCCCTTGATGCTTCCTTTGCTGAGATTGTAAACTTCTATCCAGTGTAGAATTCACTACTCCATTAAAGTCCCCAACAATTGTTCTCATAATGTTCTCTTTATGTTTCATAATATGTTTAAAATATTCTTTTTAAGATCTTCGTAAATTTTTCTGTTCTCATTACAAGGGACATAAATGCCAACCACAAAAAATTATAACCATCCAGATGGATCTCAATTCCTAAAAATCTCCCTTTATTATCACAAAAAATCAATTTGGGGTTGTAATATGCTTTAACATGCATAACTATCCTTCTCTCTCTCTCTTTTTATAATAATTTTATTAAATTTCACAAAAAAAAAAAAAATCTTTAACCTGAAATTTTTACATGAATTGTTTCTGATTTTCCCCACTCTGATCGGGGTCTTCATTTCTTGAAATTCACCCCACTTATTACATATATGTATCACAGTACAATGTTTATCTCAACTGTTTGAACGTGCATTTCCCTCTCCCATGCAATCATAATACAGTCATTCTCACTTAACATTTCCCCAGCTGTCCCCTTTATTGGCTATTCTGCTTTTCTCTAATTGTCAAATTCAAAATCTATTCTATTTCTCTACTTGTCTCTTATAAATGTTCTGCTAGCTTCTCATATTTTTTTTAAAGCCCTTTCCATCACTTATAACCTGAAATCTTACAATTTCTAAAATACATCTGTCAATGTATATCGGGCAGTTTTTAGCTATTATTACTGCAACAGTCACTCACCTTCTTGCCCTGGATTCCTTTAAATTTTAAAAGATCTTGTATCCCACTTCTCTACCAATGTCCTATTCAGCACTCATCAACCTTTTAACAATATCACGATGTTTATATTAATGACAATATATTAATCAAATATGAAAGCTGTTTTACATTGCTAAAGTACATAACCACTTGTCTAATTCAGAGTCCTGTCATAAATTCCCTTTCCATTCCCCCCTCCCATCTGGAACTTTGCTGTCGGAAAATTCATTTCTGAAGATTTTCTGTATTCTCATAGCCGCTTAAATTCCAAACTGCTCCATCCCGGGAAAGTGAATTTTTTTTAATGACCTTGCAGTACAGGCTTACCATTTTGATGCCCCCATCAACCCTTTAACAATATCACAATGTCTATATTAATGACAATATATCAATCAAATACACAAGATTAACTGACATTGCTAAAATACATAACCACTTGTCTAATTCAGAGCCCTGTGCCTAAATCCACCTCCTATTCCCCCCTCCCATCTTTGACTTTGCTGCCCAGAGATTCATTTCTGAAGTTTTCTCTGTATTCTCATAGCCGCTTTTTTTTGGGGCCGCCGTCCATGAGAGTGAGGATATTTTGCTTGAATGACCTTCCAGCACCGGCTCACCAGTCACAACAGTCCAGACTCAAGAGAAAAAAATTAGGAAACAAGTCTCACCAGCAGGAGCTTAAAAAAAAAGAAAAGCATTGCTCAATAACTGTTGCCTCCCAAAGTATTCTTCAAAGGTCAGAAATCCAGAGTCAAAAAGCCAAAACATCAATCGTCTCAGATCAACCAAAATAATCAAATGTAAAAATAAAGAAAGTTCGATGTCCAAATAGACATTATTAAGTCTTATAAAATCCAATCTTTTTCCCTTTAATCCAGTACAACCATTCGATTATTTGACATTTTTTTTTGTAAATCCAAGTTGCAAATCAGTAATCATTTTAGCATTAGTAACTTCAGTCCTCTAGAGAAAAGCAGAAAAGCCTCTTAGCCTTTTTTTAAAAATCAGCCCCCCCTTTTAAGATAAACTCTAGCCATGACGCACTCCCCTTTCCCTTTGGGGGTCCTTCCATTGCTTCGCTCCTGCACACTGTTGCAAGACAAATTCCAATGTGATATTTTCAAAATTGAAGTCCAGAACAGGTTATCTGCTTTCTTACTTGTTTCTTACTTGTTTCTTGTTTAAAAGTCGATGGCGGCGCTTGTGCTGCTCTGGTGACGATCCCACTGACTCCGTCATGGCCCCTTTTCCCCCCCTGGCACTTTCCGCTCCCCCAGCCGGGTAAGCCAGATCCCAGAGGGGGCCCCCTTTTGGGACCTCTTCCCACCCCTTTTACTGGAGGGGTGTTTGGCCGCTTCTGTGTTACAAAAAAGTGGCTAACCCAAAGCGGGTGGCTGCTAGGGCTGCACCATTGTGCAGTTTCTCTCCGAGCTGCCACTCATACCTGCCATGCGACCGGAAGCATAACTACCCTTTCCCTCTTGTTAACTGTTGAGGCTGAAATAAATGCTTCACCTAGCTGTTGATTCAACAGTCATTTTTCATCTTTTTTTTTTTATGTGTTTCTTACAAACAACAAATGGCTGGATTCAGTCTTTTTTATAAATTGCCAGATTTTATTCCTCTTTATAGCCAAATTCAGACCATTCACATTCCAAGAGATGACTGAACACTTTATTATCCTTTCACTTCTGAGGGTGCCATGATCTCCACATCCAAATCAATAAGGTTCGTTTCGGTTTCCCTTAGTCTTCTCAATATTCCTTTTTTTTTCCCAAAAAAATGTTCCATCCTTAAATCATGATCCAAGTCCTGTACATCAGTCTTCTCTAATTCCTTATCACCCAAAGTTTGGATATGAGGTCTGTCTTGTATGCCTTTCTTCACTTTGTGTACGTGGTCTTTTCCTCTCAAATGTTCTTAAATCCAGGATAATGACTTAGGATCCGATCTGCTGAGTTCACTCCCAAATCTTCTTAAACAATCCTGCACCTTATCTATAAATTAATAAACCTGTGCTCTTTATAATTAAATATTACTCCCTCAACCCAGTCCCAATGAAATATAATATTATTAGCTCTCAATTTGTTTCCAAGAAATCATAGCCCTTTCCCTTTTCCCCTTTTTAGAATCTTATAGGAATCTCTCAAAAAAAAAATAAGTTGCTTTCCTTGGTTGGTAAGAGGAGTTTTGTTATATTCTTCTATTGTTCTTTCTTTAATCGATTTCTTGGTAAATTGAATCACAATATCTCTTGGAATTTTCTTCTTTTTTTTATAATGGATTGGACTCTGTAAATAGCATCTAGTTCACAGTCAACTGTTTCTTCTTCAGCCTCTAAAAATTCAGCAAACAAACTGACAATTCTTTTCCTTAAGTTTTCTTTTTTTTCCCTTTCTCAAGCCCTCTGATGCATAACCAGGATTTTCCCATATGTTTCTTTTTCCAAAAAGGCCAAGTTTATCCATTTTTTTTTAAGACCCTTTCCTACGGGGGGGGGGCGAAACGGGGCCGTGCACGCAGGGGCAGAGCTTACCCGCGAGTGGGTTGCTCCATCCCTGTGGAGAGCACGGATCCGCCAGTAAAGCCCCCCGGTTTTGGCGGCGTCGGGGGGGCATTTGGGGCGGTGCCCAAAATGGCGACGGGGGCTTCCGGCGGCGCTCCGCCAACCAGGACAGCATGCCCCCCAGAAGCCCGCCCCGGGGCAGATCTGCGGGGACGCGTAAAACATCCTCAGTTTTTCCCCGGGGGCTGCCAGGGGGCCAGGGGTGATTTTTGGAAAAACCACTTGTGAAGGTGGTTTTTAAAAAACCGGCAGGGGCCCCCCCCGCGGCTGCGCTAGAGCAGCTTGGGGGTTTCTAGAGCCTCACATTTTTTAACTGCACTAGCCCCCCCCACAGTGAAGAAGACCTCCAAGAGAGGTCGCCCAGCGTGGGCAATATGCCTGTGTGGAAATGGCCTAACTCTTCTGATGAGTCCATTATCTGTTTTTAAGCCTGAATATCTTTTTGTTATTATCGATCCCTTTCCGGTTTACTAATATGTCCTTCTGGACCTTAGGTCTTTTTTTAACATTGGTCATTACTAACCTAAACTCTTCCATAAACTTCATCAAATGAGTCCCTTTTTCCCAGCCTTACCCTTCCTTTGACCCTTCCAGATCTCATTTTGTGATTGTTAACTTAATACTCAATAATACTAATTGCTTAAAATAAAATATTTAAATCAGGGTGCTTTGGGCTTTGAGAAACCTGAGAAAAAATTATGTTACATAGGTTCTTTAAATAAGATTAGTGCTTCAACATAACACCCTTTTGGAGTAACCCCGCAAGGGAGAGTTATGAACAGAATTTAAGTAGTATACAAAACCCCAACCCAAAAAATTTAAATACCTGACACTTCAAAAACATAACACTTTTGACATTACAGAAACACATTATACAAATATACTGGTAAATGCAGATTCAGTAGCAGTTGCCTATATTACTACTGCAAACAACTGGATAGGTCTCTATAAGTCACAATATTTAGTTTTAGAACAGTATGCAAGACGAAACAGGGCCTTAAACCCCCAAACTCCTGCTTTGTAATCAAGTCCAAACTATACTCGTTCCCTTTGAAACCTTTAATTAAAAAGTTCCATTCCTTCTTCAGATTCAAACTTTCATTTCCCAAAAAACATTCTTCTCTCAGTTAGGGCTTATAACAAAACTTAAATAGTCCACTTTGTTCACAATAGTGTTCAAATTTAAAGCTTTCCAGTGCAAATAAAGAGGGCTTCCAGACAGAGCATGTCAAAGAGAAAAAGGAGGCACCTTTCTCAGAAGGAAGTAAAAAAACCCCAAAAGCTGACTCTTTCAAAAAAGGAAAAAACAACAACTAAGCAGTAGCAATACGTTAATGAAGAAAACCCTTTCATTAAAATATTGCTAGCAGGAGCAACTGTATGAAAACATAGAGAAATGTGTCCCCAACCCAAGAAATTTTTGGGGAAATCCCTGGACAGAAAAAGAGAGCTGCCCGTATTCATCCAAGACATTAATGTCTATGAGACTGGATAACAGTGCCTGAGTCCAAAAAAACTAAAGGCAGCAGGAAAGAGAGGATGGGGTCCTGTTTTTAAAAAAGTATGAAATAAAAAATGGATCCCCTAATTCCGGGTTTTTTTTTTCCAAAGGATGGTACTCAAGCCACCGGCCTGTAATCCCAATACTTCCGTGCAGCTTGGCCTGGCATTATTTTAAATATTATTTTTTAAAGGTAATATTCTTTTAAAAGGGGTGGGGAGTGAGAGGGGTAGTTTGTGCTGTTTTTTTGGGGAACCCTTCGTGCTTGTCATGGGTGTTCATGCAAATCAAAATATTTGCAGCTGCAGCTCTTCTGGCTTTATTGACCTTGGTACTGTGTTTCCCCGGTTGCCTTAAGAAACTTCCCAGTCACCATAACTGAGTATGATGAAAGTGGACTATGTTGTGAGTTTGTTCCCTGCAACATGAGCCTGATTTTGAACCCAGTGTACAAGAGTAGACGTAAAGGAAACCCCGGGTTGTTGTGTTCTGCTCTTCCAACTGTTTTGCAAAAAGGGCATAACATGGGCTATGGTGTTTTGTAGAATTATTTTAAAGCACTTTCATCAATATTCCACCTGAGCTGCAGTTCAGGGCTGTGATAACTTAGGTTTCCCCCCCCTATCACTCCTTCGCCTCTTGTTATGTGAATAATGGACTGCATTACCATTAGAATTTACATCAACAAGGCTATTTTTAAACTGGGGGGTAGGAGGAATAAAAAAATGTGGTGTTCATTTCAGAATTTAGACTCAAGACAGAGTTGGTACTGTGTTTAAAAGTGAACGTGCTACAGTGAAAAAACCCCGAATTTCTCTACTGCTCTTGATAAAATAAAGTTCCCCTTTCCAAGAAATGTTAAAAATGCCATCTCAATGAGAATCAGAAAATGTTACAAGAATTTTAGTGGATATCTGTACATTTTTATATCTCCCTGGGTTGTAGGAGCCAGAAAGTTGTGAGGAATGGAAGGGTGCAACTATTAATACAGCAGTGCCAGAATTTAGAAAAGTTATTTTTTTATTCTATCATTAAAATTCCCCAGTCTGTCCTTGTGGAGAGATTCTGGGAGTTAGAGGCAAAAAAATAACTTTATCAAGCTATGTGGTCTAGGTCAGAGAAGTGAAGCTTGAGATCAGAGCATACTCTTGCATATACATATGAAGCAAAATAAGATATTGAAGAGGGGGGTTCCTTTTCAAGAATAACTCATACAACAATTTTGTGTGGGAAAATTTAAATTTCCTCTTTTTGAAGGTTTTTAACATGATGTGCTAATTCTGTGAATGCTTTAAATCTTAGCAATTTATTGTTCCTTGTTGTTTGAAGGTTTTCTAGAATCTGGTGGTCTACATTTGATACCATAGGCAGAAGTTACCTGGAAAGTAATTCATTGTGACTTCTCTGTAGTGAAAAATTGGTCATGTGAATGGTGTCTGAGAAGTCAGAGATAAGAGGAATGAAATAAATTAAAATGCCTTTAGAACCTAGTTGCTGTGCAAAAAAAAATTTGAAAGCAAGAGACTCTGCTAGTGATCTTGCTATTTAAAAAATCTGCTGGTGTGATTATTTCCTAATTGTGCATTAGAGGCTAATTTAATACAAAGATCTTGCAACTACAGTAAGTGTCATAACTCAGTTCTGTGCATCTCTTTTTTGCAGGATGGAGCAAACCAGACTGTCCTTCACATTCCTGTGGGTGAGTCCAGAATAGCTCCATTATAATTGCCTAGGCATTTTGTCCATCTTGTTTGCCTTTTTGGGCCATTCTTTTGCAGGCTTGTTTGGAGCTAAGTACTACTAAACTTCATGGAATGCATTTGTGATTAACTAGACATGGGACACAAATTTTGAATCACTTAAACAGCATTTTAATAAGGAAATTAGTTACTCGGGCAAAAAAAAAATACATATAACAGACTAGCAAGTAGTCAAACTAGCAAAAAATTAATGAAATATGTCTTGGAATTCCCTATGCCAGCAGGAGACGTGTATTTGCATATGGTAGTTTATTAAAGTAAGGATCAGTAGCTGCTTCGCACAGTTTCTCCTGACTACTTCCACTGTCAGTCTTATATCCTTTTCCATCTGGGATTTCTTATATACTGAATACCCATAGCCTAAATTGCGGCAAGAAGAGTTTTTTTAATAAAAAAAGTACAAACAGCTTCCATTTCTGCCAGTGCAGGATGCATATGAAACATTCCCCACAAAAAGAGCCAAGCATTTCCCAAAAAATTTGTACAAATAGAGAAATCAGACAGTAAACTATAATCCCGTCTACATGTATGGAATTACAAAAAATAAGATTGTCGAACTGCTGGAGTTCAGTCATCAAACCCTTTTATTAATTTAACCAGTGTTTTTTACCTCAAAAAATTGGGGTGGTCCTCCCTTTTAAAACCTCTCCAGAACTACCAACTTTCAGATAAATCCACTGCACTGTTCTCTTAGTATAAACTGTAGAACTGTTATTTAATTTCTCTTAAAAGAGCAGAACACAAAATGAGAGCTACCACCATTTTGTGTGTATGTGCCCTTTGAACCACCTTTCAACTTATATCAACCCAATGAATTTCAATGGGTTTTCTTATGGAGGAATACTCTGAGGTGGTTCTGACATTTCATACCTCTGAAATGTAGCCCATAGCACCTGGTATTCATATACTTTTATGAATTCCAAGCTTGGCTTTCCACACATTTAATAAAATTTATGTTCATCTTTTTTTCTTCTCTCCTATATACACTCAAAACTGTGAACATGTATTTTTCATTGATTGTGTTTGCTCTTCTGTTAATAGTACTTTTTTCTTTTTTATATTCCTAGAACGTTTGTCTGTATCCTATTGCCGGAGTAGTGGTCCAGGAGGTCAAAATGTTAATAAAGGTATGAATTTTACCAAAGCAGATGGAGAAAGTGGTACAAGAAATTCAGTCCTATGCATCTTTATTTGGGTGAATCTCACTTATAAGTGTACTCAGTATAGACCCACTGAGTCAAGGAAACTGAAGCGAGTGACAATTCCTGCTGATTCAGTGGGTCTACTCTAGTTGGGACTAACAGTTGGATTTAGGTCGTGGTGCCTTGTAACAAGATGAGCTAATAATGTGTGGCAGCAAGTGAATTGAAGGTCCAAAGCTATGGCCTGGATGAGACCTGCAGCTCTCCTGAGAGAAGTAATGTGTTTCTTTGTTTCATGTGTAGTAAATACTAAGGCAGAAGTCCGATTCCATTTGGCATCAGCGGACTGGATTGCAGAAGATGTGCGGCAAAAAATGGCAATTATGGTAATTCTCTGTGCATGCCTTTCCTTTTCTAAACATTTCACCAAATAGTGAAACATACAAGGAAATTATGTTCCCCTGAGGCTCTACATGGTCTCTGGAGCAGAATATAAATGGATATGTAAGAGATGTATACACGTGTAATGAAATCTACATTCAGAGTGGAATCCCCTGCTGACAACCTATCAGCAGAAGGCCTATAGGACATGGTATGTTTTGTCTGTATGCTTGCTTCTAGGCTGGTTGGCATAACCCTGGTAGCTAACCTGACAGTATAGCAGTGATGTTTTTCTAGTCATGGTTTTGTGTGACTATAGGATTGCTTTGCTTTCATTTTCATCTAGTTGCTTGCAAACTATGTCAAACTCCTGTAGTACGGTGAAAATGCTTAACTTGTGACTAGAAGTAGTATCTCTGTAGCATTTCAGTGCACAAAGGAGACTGCAATCTTTATTTCATTTTTCATTGTGCACTGTGATTGCTCCATGGGCAGAGAACATTTGGTCCTCAAATTGTTGCTGGCCGCTTCCCAACATAGCTAAAGGTCAGGGTGACAGAACTTATAGCCAGCATCTTCTGGAGAACAACTAGCTTCCTTCTTCTGTAAAAACATATGGACCTGTGCAAGTTTTCTTAATTTGCATGTGTCTTTAGTGTTAAAAAAAATTCCTATCCCATTATGAAATTTGAATTCTTTCCACTACACATATACAAAAAACACTATATTTGATAACATAATAGAAGCCCTGGTGCAATAGAGCATAGATATAAAACACCTAGTGCCACAATTATCACCTGTTGCTGAATCTGAAAACCTATTGTCTGCTAGGTCCTAGTATTGAAATTCTGATCTTGGTATTCTTCCAGAAACTTGTGGCATTCTGTGAAAGTTCCTGGTTGCAGAATTGTTCTTTCTTTCCGGAGCCTAATGAATGAGGCACCCTTTTATTACAGAGCAAATTGAATCTGTGTGGCAACAGTACACAGGACCCGACCTACAGTCTTCATTTAAACTTCTGATATTGGCAAAGAGAGCCTGATATTAAAAAGATGGGTGTTTTATGAAATGCAAATACAAATGTAACAGAAGTTCCATAGTAAAAAAATTTTCTTTCTCAGCAAAAGAATAAAATCAACAAGTTGGGAGAACTCATAGTCACCTCTGAAGTGAGTCGTTACCAGATGAGGAATTTGGCAGAGTGCTTGCAAAAAATCAGAAACATGATTGTAGAAGCCACAGCAACGCCTGAAGCTCCATCCAGAGAGACTTCAGAGATGATGATAGAAAGGTATGTGAGTCAGCCACTGAGAGAATAAGCCAGTCAGCACCTGTTTCCAGCTCTAACAGATAACTTACGCGTAACCCATTGCTACCTATGATGCTTGGTTTCAGCATGGTTTCTGCATTGCTCTCTGATGGTCATTAGCTGAGCTCACCAGCTTCTTATCTTCTGCAGTCCAGCATGCATCACAAAATTGTATTAGCTAATTTAGGAACTGACTTGAACTTAGGACGTGTTAGCAACATAGCTCCCAAGGTGTCCTTTTTCTTTTTCTTTCCTTCTTCATTTTCTTTTACTGCTTCTAGAGAAGTATAGACAGTTTTCTGTTTATTGATTTAGGGCAGCACACTGAAGATCAATGTGAAAATTCTAAAATGATTAGCTGATCAGTTAAAACCTGGAGTTCTTCTAGAAGACTAGCCTCAGAAATATTATATCCCAAACTCTTTGTTCTGCTGTTTAGTCTCAGCTCTGTTCTTGATTACAGCTAGATAATGTTAGATAGTGGACAAACCTACAGTTTCTATATATATTTTTTTTGACAAGGTCTTTAGATCTGAGCTTTCTGGAAAGTTAGGTGACTTTAATGAAGTCTTCATATTTAAAATGTAAGTTTTTTTTTAAAATGTATCTACTGTCACTTTGAGAGCCAGCATGGTGTAGTGGTTTGAGCATTGAATTATAACTCTGGAGACCAAAGTTCAAGTCCCCTCCTGGCTATGGAAACCCACTGTGTAACCTTGGGCACATTGTGCTGTCTCAGCCTCTGGGGAAGGGCAAGGACGAACTCCTTTTGAACAAATCTTGCCAAGAAAACCCTGTGACAAGCTTAATTTTAGGGTCGCCATGTCAGAATGGCTTGAGGGCAAAAATGTCACTTTGGGAGACAGGCAAATCAACATTCCAGTAGACGTGTGGGGGAAATTTAATACTGAACAAAATAACCTCTTCTGAGGATGCTGCTTGCACTAGAAGGAACTTCCCTATTGTCCTCAATGGGGATTCCACTAAGGATGGGACGAATCTAGAATTTTTCAAATCCGGATCTGAATCTCTGGAAGGTTCTGGGAATCCATGAATCTCGAATCTTTCTAATCCTTTTTTTAAAAAGGATTTAAAAAGCAAGAGAAAGAAGGATAATCTTGGGCAAGACACACTGTCTCAGCCTCAGCAAAAGCGTAGGTAAAGGCAAACCTCGCTCTGAAGAAATCTGGCCAGGACAGTTGTCATAGTTTTGCTTCAGGAGCTCCCCAGATTGAAGATGACATGAAAGCCCTTTCTACACAGACAGGAAAATGTGAATTAATGCCACATTTTCCTGCCTGTGTAAAGAGGGCCACATACTATAGTACAGGGATAATCCAGGTCAAAACTGGCTTTTCTTTGCATAGCTCCTTATGTCATCCTGGGATTTGTAGTTTGATGATGCACCAGCACACTTTGTCAGAGAAGGCTGTGACACCTTGTAAAGCTACAAACCCCAGAATTGTGTCTGAAAGAGCTTTGCAAGGGAGCTATGCAAAGGAATCTTTCAGCTGTCCTTGAAATCTCAGGAAGACTGTACCTTCCAGTCAAGTGCTGAATTTAAATATTAAATGTTCAATTTAAATATCTTAGAATACAACCCCAGATGTAATTTTTGAAATTGTTAGCAAAGGCCATTATTACTCCAAGGGAAAAATTCCCCTACTTGCCATCTCCTCTTGTGTGTCTAGTCTCCCAGGTTTTCAGGCAACCTGGTCTCCAACAAACTATTTGAGTGGTGCCTTCAAAAGATTCGGTTTGCCTATTTTGGCACAGGGATTCGGATTCGCAAATCTTGAATCCTTCCCAAGGATTCGAGGCTTCGGTTGGCCCATCCCTAGATTCCACAATCCCAGCAAATACCCAAATTCCCCTTTCTCACCTACTGTGATCCAGTAATTATCTCACTCTTCGCATTATATGCCTTGTTTAAAAAAACAAACAAAACAGGAAAAGCTTTTCCACTGCATTATTTTATTTTGGTGAGAGCTAGCATGTAATAGTAATGCAGACCAGTTCTAAAACTGATGGGGACTCTTGTATGCCTTAGAGTGCAAGTCACATCTAGAATTGGTCTTCCTGAACTAGGAGTGTATTATTTTTATTATTTAGAAAAGTTATTGCCTTTTAAGAATGTAGTGCCAGCATAAAACATAGTGGGAATAGCTCTGGAAAGCTATTTGGGGCTTTTTGGAACAGGATACTTTGGCTACCTACCATTTTCCTGATGTGCTGAAATTTTAATTTCCTCTTAGAGGCACCTGCTGTGAATTTTTCATAACATTTCAGGTAGACACTGACGTGTGCCATTCTCTACCTCTGTTTGGTTTAAGGGTGGAGAAAATGAACCGTGAACGTCTTCGCCAGAAAAAAATTCATTCTGCTCTAAAGCAAAGCAGACGTGTGGACTTTGACTGAACACACTGGAAGAGAGCATGCTGGGATCCATTCCTGGGACTTTTCTATTTCTTTTGATTGTAAAAAGAAAACAATTTTTATGAGTTCTCTGTGTAACTAAAATAAAACCATGCCCCAGAACATCTGTTTTTTGTTTACTGAAATACTTATGCCCATTTCATTAAAACAGTGAAATAACAAAGATACTATCTTACGTCTGTGTCTGAATTTAATCAACCCAGTGGACATTGACTACAGTGATTAGTTTTCATATTATTCTTTCTCACAACTGTGGATCTTGTTCATTTTTAGACAGTTATTTTCCACACCACAGTTTTACTTTACCAAGTGCATTCTTCCAGTTTGCTTACAATTTCTGTTCATCTACATTCAGCTTATTTATGTGTACAGAATGGAATTTGCTAAGAGTTTAGGACATGAATAGCTGCTGCTGCAATTAAGAAAAAGGTTTCATTCTTCTACTGTCAAAGAAACAATTTAAAATTATGTAGATAATGCCTCCTGAAAACTCCAAAAATGAAAAGTGATCTCTTCTGGTGGACTTGCATAGCTTTCTTTTCTTTCTTACGTCTTCTAGAAGTTAGCCTGTTGCTATTTTGGGGGCTTTCATTTATTTCCCCACAAACAGACTACTACTTCAGGGTATCTTTGCATACTAAGCTTCTTCCAGAGCTATTTGGATATGCGTGTTACTCCTGTCGGACTTGGTGAGCCACAGTCCTGTGATCTTCCCACACTGTTTTCCTCCACATGTCCTCAATAACAGTTGACCCTTTGGCTTCCTGTACAGTAGCATGGAAAAGGAAGAAAACAGATATGATTGCTTCTCAGTACATATATTGAGAAGGTACCAATATGCTATAATCCTGCCTTTCTGCCATTCTAACAACTGGTTAAAAGTAATGTATAATTAAGATACTTTGTTAAAAATCTTTGTTAAAATATGCAGTGATGTCTTAGCGTCTTAATGGTAAAAGTAGCTCCTTTCTCACATATGCTACCTAGTCAGATGATAAGTATATATCATTTATGCCAAGTAAAGAAAATATGTCCATTTGCATGATGGCTAACAATACAGATTGCATGGTTGTGATGTTCTTAGTGCAGAATTGTGTTTTTTTCTCATACTTTCAAAATGAAATCAGGTGGACTTTTACTCCCAACAACTGGGCTTTCTCTTCCCCTCATGAACCCTCTTGCCAAATCTCTTCCACAGAATCTCTCAGCTCTAGGGAGCAGATTTGAAGGGAAGGGGAGTTGTTGCCCCTTCCACATTTGCCTGACTGAAGCCATTCCATCAGCAGATGGAGCTCAGTGAATATGAGCTTAAATATAGACTACACCTCTCTGAATATAATTTTCTAAAGGTCTGATTCCCTGTAGATGAGCCATGAATCAGAATGTTCGTAACAATAAAACCTGTTAGCTATACGTTTGTTGGGGAGCGTGTCTGTCACAGACGTGCTAACTTGGAAGCTGTCTCCATTGAAAATAGTGGGGCTTACCTTTGAAGAGCCATCCGTAACATTGGTTAAATCATGGGTTTTCCTCACTCTCATTGCCATATAATACAAGGCACATACCAAATATTTGCAAAGCACAAATAGAATGTCAAGGAGAACAATAGGTTTAAGAATATGGTAGGGTGTTCAGTGCATATTATTTACCTGTTTTAAGGTAAATGATCATTCTGTGAGAAAAAGCCCTAATAAGGGAAACCGCTGTCTTGGGAAATTAGGTGTTTAAGCCTACATTGTTGTCCTATTCTACAACCAAGATGTCATTACTATTTTAGTAACTCAACAGCTGTGAAGGAAATTGAATCCAGGAGTTAGTTTTATTGGAGGGCTGAAGGCAGTAAGAGACTTCTCCCACACACAATGAAGTAAGTGTAGTTCTCAGGTGACTGCTACTTCCCTTTTCACTTCATTGCTTTGTCCTTCTGCCAAAAATGGGAAGAAGGCAGTATGGAAATAAAAGACTATTGCCTAGAAACAATGGGATATCGCTCTGCTTCTGGAATAGGAAGGAATCATGATCCAGATGTTGGACTGTGACTCCCATCATCTCCTAATATTGGCTGTACTAATTAGGTCTGCTGGAAGTTGCAGTCCAACAATATGTGGGGTCGTTTCACGCTACACAGTTACACTGTTATGATTCCACTTTGAGTGCCATGGCAATATCATGTGGAATCCTGGGGTTATCATTTGAGAGAGGGGCCTTTAGGATTTTCAGCCAGAGAGCTCCAATGCCACTCTCAAATTACAAACCCTAGCATTCTGTAGGGTGCAGCCATGGCACTGACAGTGGAATCAGAATTTCCATGCCACACTGTTATAGCGCTATTATTCCACTTTCGACGTCCTATGGAATCCTGGGGCTTGCAGTTTAGGGAGGGGCATTTAGAATTCTCAGCCAGAGAGCTCTTTGGCCTCAGTAAACTACAAACCCCAGAATTCCACAGGATGCTGAAAGTGGAATAATAACCTTATAACAACATAGTGCAGAAATGGCCATGGTCTGCATAATTCCCGACTCTTTTCTAGAAGAAGTGGAAGGACAGTAGAACAAACAATCGTGGACATAAAACCAGAAGGGGTTAACAGCAGGAAGTGAGTGAGGAGAGAGTTGTCATCTTGCCTGTTCTTCCTGGGTCTGGTTTGGTACTTTGCAAGCCAGAGGTGACTCCCACCAGAGTACAGGCTGAAAGCTGCCAAAGTATAGAGTAGTTTCCACAGGGAATCAGTGGAAGCACACAGTGGAAATGAGGAAGGGAGGCACTCCCTTGATAGAATACTATACTTTTAAAAAAATCATGTAACAAAACAAGTGATACCCTAAAATATAATTCAGCCAATTAAGACATGCATCCAGAGACACAGCATTAACACAGCGGCAAGACTAATGAAGCTTTTAAAGCTATTTGAAACAAGAGGGTTTTTGAAATCTTTTTTAAAAACTGCAACTGAGAGCATCAGCTGTATATCCTTTCGGAAGAATTTCCATATTGTATTGGACACTCCTAAGTAGGTTTTTTCTTAGTGCTTACCAATCTAAATGATCTTCAAGGATGACCAGTTAATTAATCCTTGTACGTAAGTTTAGAGGGGCAAAATTTATTTCTGTGAAACAAATATACACCATGGTATCTAATGCATTTAATAGGGAATTTAATTTTTCAATAGTGGTCTGTCAGGGCTAATCTACATTTGATAACTTCATTTCTTTTGGATTAATGTAGTTGATCTTTCATCTAACAGCAAACTATAGTGGAAAATTAACCCTTTAAGGTTCATGAATAGAGTCTGTTAGTAGAGCGAACACAGCAGTTTATTTAGATAGAACCACCATGAGCAAACCCTGACATATATGCTCCAACATTACTGGCTACCTGGCAGCTAAAGCAAGCCAATATAGAATTTTTACAAAATCATGTGGTGGAAACAGTTGAGCAGCAAAAACCTGCCACAATCATACAACTTAGCAACAATGAGCAGTTACTGTTTTCACACATGCACACCGACACCCACACTTGTTTTTTGTATTGCACACCGGTGTTTTAGCTAGTATCTTTTATCAGCAGAAACTGTTGTCAGGATATTTTAGGACATGGCTCGGAATGCGACATATACGCATCACTTAACTTGATATCTCTATATGCTGACAACATTTTTGTTGTAAACAGATACTGTATTTTCTTTCGCATGGTTGGACCTTAATAAGGGCTCGTGGTCATTTTCTAATTAACAATAGCATCATAAAATAATTTTCTTTAAAAAAAAATCTAGATATTTTAACTAAATACGGTTTTAGAATAACTCCTGAATGCCACCAGATGGCGTTATGGACTAAAGGAAAAAGTTGAGTTTTTGTGTGTGTGTGTGCGTGCTTCTTTTAAAATGTCATTGTCTTTATTTATTTGAATCATTTTTATCCCACTCCTCTGCCAAAAAAGGTTCACAGGGCAACTTATATACAGTGAATAAATACTAAGTCATCACCCATTCACAAGCTTCTTCCTTCAAAAGACAGAGCATCAAAAGAAAAAGGAACGGAGAGGAAAGGGGAGGGAGGAGGTGAGAATCTTTTTCTGCTGGTCTGGTGGAAAGGCCCTGCTGTGCCCCTCCTTGCCCTTCGTTGCAACCTGTGTGATATATACCTCTTTTAAAAATTCGGCCCTACCTTTATATCAGCAGTTATCACTAGAAAGGAACAAGGGACTTTTTAAAGCATGATAACTGTGGAGGTATTATATTGAACCTCCGGCAAATTCACACGCCTCAGATGGTTTGTAAAAAGGACTTTTTTGAGAGCGGGGAAGATAATTATACAGGTCATTCTAGAGTAACTAGGTATAGTTTTAGTACTGTAATTAGTAAAATGTACCAATATGTACAAGATATACAGATTGTTCAATAAACAAAACTAAGGCCATTTCCACACTACATTGTTGTAGTGCTATTGTTCCACTTTCAACATCCTGTGGAATTCTGGGGTTTATAGTTTACTGAGGCCCAAGAGCTCTCTGGATGAGAATTCTAAAGGTCCCGCCCTAAACAGCAAACCCCAGGATTCCATAGGATGTTTGAAAGTGGAATAATGACAATCACCACCCTATTTGAGGGGGGGTGCAGCAGGGGAAGTGTTCCCCAAGCGGCACTTTTTGGGGGCTGCAGCTGCTCAGCTGTCCTTCCTGAGAGCTCCCTCTCTTTGTGTCACCTGGGACCAAGAACTGTAACTGCCCATCTGGTTGGCTGCCTGGCCACCCGCAGCTCAGTGGATCAGCTCCGCCCACCAGACCAAGTGGAAGGGAAGCTGTGTAGCTCAGCGGAGGTGGGAAGGTGGGGACGAAGGGGCAGCGGGCTCAGTCTGTCCGGTGGTGGCTGGCCTTTTCCCTCCTCAATGCTGATAGGGAGAGGGGACAAAGGACAGGAGGAGCAGCAGCAGTGGCAACGGGGCAGCCTCGGACCCTGTGAAGCGCATGGCGGGCGGCCAATAAGGGGTCAGGATGGCCGGCGGGGACCAGGCCAGCACTGGCACGCAGACTCCAGCAGTGCCACCAGCTTCCTCTTCAAAGGCGGTGGTGGCGGCAGAAGGGATCGCCCAACTACTCCGGGCAGCCTCCTCCAGCCGCGGCAGAGGGGGGCCCTCTAAGTCATCCCCTCAGAGAGGAGCTGCACTGGGCCGCTACCTCCTCCTCTTAAGCCCTGTCCCGCTTTTCTCTCATGCACTGCCCCCATGCGTGGATCAGGGGGCGACTCCTGAGGGCCATCATTGTTGCAGAGGGGGGAAAGAGGAAGGAAACAGACCCTATTTCTGTCCATCCAGCCTCTGTCGGTGGGTCCATCCATTTAAGGGACCCCTGACCCTGCTTTTCCTTGCCCCCTCCCTCGGGGACCATGACCCTTCCCTGAGCCCAGCCCAAAGGAGCGCAGGAGGGATGGGGGTGTGAGGGAAAGACCCTTTTATGGAAGCTCTTCCCTTAAGACAGTGGAGCAGCCCCACAAGTCACAGGGGGCAGGAGAAAGAAGAGAAGGTGCTAAGTGCCACCAGAAGTGGGGGTTTTCCCAGTGTAGCTAGAAGGGCAGGGGGGAGAGTTCGCCCCAGGTGGCAAAAGCTCTAGCTACGCGACTGATGACAGTATAACAGTGTAGAGTAGAAATGGCCTAAGAGTAAAGGTTTTGCTCTTGTGAGTTTTGGATTTTGTTGTATAAGACTATTGGAGAGATTGGGTGGAATCTAGATTTTAGCCACACATACATTCATTTCCTCTGATTGAAGTCCATGGGACTTGAGTAATGATAACTCAGTGCAATTTCAACTACTTTAAATCTTTTGCAACTTGATCTTCCACATTTTTACGCAGTTAACACATCCAAAATGGCTAAGAAACTAAGCATATTTTATCAGTGGCAGCTGTCACATTCTGGGGAGCATTATGAATTTGCTTCACTCACCTGCCTCCTTTTCCATTGTGTAACTGTAGGCCTCCCACCAATGGGAGGAAACTTTCCCACCAATGGGAAATTGTAGGCCTCCCACTTTCCATGGTGGTGGGACTGTGTGCTCCTGTGAGGCAAGAAGCTATGCTGACGGCAGCAGTGCTGCTGGTAGGGTCGGCCATGTCAGACAGGCTTTGGCTGCAGAGCCAGACTAAGTGTGCCAAACAGGTACTGGGTAGCAGCAGTGGGGGTGAGGTGGGGCGTGCCACTGGCAGATGATCTCTCAGAGACAACAGCAGTGGCACCATGGCTAACACTTATTATTATTTCTTACCTGTCTTTCCCTATGGATCGAGGCATACACCAATAAGGAATACAAACACCAATTAAAAATACATAATTAATGAAAGGAGCATGCATATTGAAAACAATCAATTTGTAATTTAAGAACTTATAATTTAAAAACCATCTGGATAGGACTGCCAGAAGAAACTGGTTTTTAATGTTGTTTTAAATGTGGACCACGTATCCAGTTGTTGGATCTCTTCTGGCAGGTCATTCCACAATTTGGGGGAAGCTCATGAAAAGGTCCTCTGCTCAACAGTTGTCAGCCTGATGCTGCCTGCCTGAAGTAAATACCTCTCAGAAGTGTACAGAGTGGGTTATATGAGAGAAAGTGACCTCATAGATAACCTGGATCAAACTATGTAAGGCTTTAAAGATAACAAGCAACATTTCATGCCTTGCCCAGAAACTAACTGGCAACTAGTGAAACGATTTTAATATAGATGTAACACAATGGCCCTTTCCTCTCAAACCTCCCAACCTGCCATAGGGACAGGAGAAGGACAGGACTACAGTGACGCTTATGCACGACATCATCATGGTCCCGTCCTTCTCCCATCCCCAGGTGATGCAACTGCTCCACAAATCATTGATAGGTTTTCCTCATCAATGACTGGCAATCATGCCACCATCTCACTGTGCACCCGCACTTACCTTGCCTGCAGAGGCCCTGGAAGCGCAATGGCTGCACTTCCTGCCCCAGCGCAGCCTGGGACAGTACCCAGCTGCACTGCAGCAGGAAGAGGCATGGGCATTGCATTTCCTAGATCTCAGAGGCAGCCAGTGCAGAGGGGAGCACTCCTGTTGTGCTCCCCTCCTGTCATGGCCGATACCAGGACCCACACCAGATGTCTTCACAACCAGGTAAGGTGAGAAAAGGGCCAAACACTCCCAGATGTACCAGCAACCGACCTGGTTATTGTGTTTTGGTCTAATTGAAGTTTCCAAACTTGGTACAGAGGTAACCCAATGTACAGTGCATTATAAAAGTCTGGCCTTGAGGTCACCAGTACATGTGCTACAATCTTCCGCCAGTTCTAGGAAGGGGCACAGCTGGTGTTATAAGTCATAGGTGATAGTAAGCACTCCTGGCTATCATATCTATTTGGGTTGTCATTTGTAGCAACAGATCCAGAAGCATTCACAAGCTGCAAACACAGTCTTTCAGGGGAAGTGTAACAGTATCCAGGAATGGCTGACACACCTCCAACCCCAGATTGGGACTCTTGACAGTAAGTACTTTCATCCTGATTCAGTTTCAGTCTGTTTTTCTTCACCCAGCCCATTATGTCCTGCGGCGTTTGTGCAAAGGAGACACACTTGTTAATATTGCACCTAAGGAGACATGGTAAACCCCTATTGAATGTCTTTTACCAAAAAAAAAAAAAAACAAACCACTATGATGAGACAATCTAAAATGAAACAAGAGCTAATGCCACAGAATGATACTCCTGGGTCAGATGGCATTCAATTTGCTATGAGGGTATAGCAAAGGATAACTCCCAGTAGCACTGCAGCTAATCACGCAACTGCAGTCGATCCAAACATCAGCTGTTAATATGTTCAGAAGTGAAAGGAAAGTCCAAAACCACACAACACATATTATAGGAACATGGAATCATGAATCAAGGGGAAGCTAGACATAGTAAAATAAGAAATGGAACAGATAACCATTGCAATACTTGACATGAGTGAGCTAAAGTGGACAGGAATGGGACATATTGAATCAAAGAGTTACACTGTGTTTTACTCAGGAAATGAAAATCTAAGAAACTGTGGCATTAATACTGAGGAGAAGTACAGCAAAAGTAGTCAAAGGGTATATAATGCAAATTATGACTGAATAGTATCAACAAGACTTAAGGGGAAAATCACCAGTATAACCATAATCTCAATTTATGTTCCAGCAACAGAGGCAGAAGAAGAAATTGAAAAATTCTATGCTAGAGTCTGGGAGGAAGTTGATCACACACCCAAACAAGTCTTCTTCTTAATCATACATTATTGGAATGCAAAAGTAGGAAACAGAGTATAATCAAAGATTGTGGGAAAGTTTGGAATAGGATCAAGAAATGAAGCAGCAGAGTGACTGACTAGATTTTGTGAGACCAGCAGTTTGTTTTTCGCGAAAACAAGACAAGGAGTAGAACATGAACTAATATCAAAAATTAGAATAAAGCTAAATAGGAATACTAAACCAGCCGTGATGCCAGAATATAACCTGAAAAACAGCCCTGTAGAATTTAAAGGTAATGTAAAAATATAAATTTGCTTTATTAAGTCTAATTGACAGGGAGCCAGAAAAACTCTGGTCTCAAGCCAGGGATATTGTCAGGGTGGAATGTAAAAAGCCACTGTCTGCAGCCAAAAAGAAAGAAACGAGGAAGGAAGGAGGAAGTGAGGAGCCGTGTGAGCGTGCCCCAGCCAACCAGTCAACCGACCACCCTCCTCCCCGCTTCCTATCCGTTGGAGCTTCTCCCTCAGCCATGTTGGCAGCCGCTCAGCTCCTCCGCCTCTGCATCGCCGCCACGGCCGCCTTCCACACCGTGGTCCCGTGGGCGTCCGCCACAGCAATATTGCCTGTTCACTGCTATTCTCATGGGTCACAAGAATCAGATGAAGAATTTGATGCTTGCTGGGTGACTTACTTCATCAAACCAGATATTGATGCCTGGGAGCTAAGGAAAGGTATGAACACATTGGTCGGTTATGACTTGGTTCCAGAATCAAAAATAATTGATGCTGCTTTGAGGCCATGCAGACGACTAAATGACTTTGCCAGTGCAGTTCGTATCTTAGAAGTTGTAAAGGACAAAGCAGGGCCTCACAAGGAAATATATCCATATGTTATCCAAGAACTTAGACCAACTTTGAATGAATTGGGAATCTCAACTCCAGAAGAACTTGGCCTGGACAAAGCATAAATTTAATTGATGAACTTCCTGTGGATTTATTGTTAATGCTCCTGATTGTCCAACACTTGCCTGTATACAGACAGTTAAAATATTACCTATTTGAAATTACTTCCTTTTATTGAGTCCTGGAATATGTATTGTGAAGCTGGATATAATAAAGAAGGAATGGTTTGAACTGAAAAAAGAAAGAAAAGAAACTCTTCAAAGAAGTTAAGGACAGATGAAAAGGTGATAGAATTAGAGTCAGAACCCTGAAGGCAACTGTTCAATGACTTGTGTGCAAGGACAAGGAAAACTAGGCTAATAATCAATGCAGAGAAACAGAAGATGATAACAAGAAAGTTAGAAGAAGATTCCTCTTCCACAAGATCTGGGAGATCAAACGGAATGCTAAATGACCAACAAAGGAACGCATTACATGATCAAGTACAAATTTTTTTAAAAGATGAAAACAATATATGGAAGAACTATATAAAGAAGATGAAAGGATGACAAATTCATTCAAGGAAGAACCACTTGAAGATGAACCTCAAATTTTAGAAAGTGAAGGGAAAGCTGCATTCAGAGTATCTGAGCGAACTAAATCACCAGGAATGGATGGAATACCGATAGAGCTGCTTCAGGCTACAGAGACAGAATCTACTTTAGTTCTAACAAAGACCTGTCAACAAATATGGAAAATAAAACAACAACCCACAAATTAGAAGCACTCAATATGCATTCCAATCCACAAGAAAGGGGACACCAGGGATTGCAGTAACCACAGGACCAGTGCATTAATCTCCCATGCAAGCAAAGTCAGGCTCAAAATTCTACAACAAAGACTTTTGCTATATATGGAGCGAGAAATACTAGATGTCCAAAATGGGTTCAAGAAAGGAAGAGTCACCAGGGTTCTTATTGCAAACATACATTGGATAAGAATTTCACAAGAAAATCAGCAATGTTTCATATATTAGAACAAAGTCTTTGGCTGTGTAGATCGTAAAAAAAAACCTATGGACTTCTCTTAAAGAAATGGGTGTGCCACAACATTTGATTGTTCTGATGTATAACCTGTACTCAGGACAAGAGGCAACTGTCAGAACACACTACAGAGAAACAGAGTGTTTTCCAATTTGCAAGGGGGGTCAGACAAAGCTGTATTTTATCACCCTGTCTGTTTAACCTGATGAATGTATCATATGTAAAGCAGGGTTAGACTCTGAGAAAGGCGATATGAAAACTGGAAAAAGGAACATCAACAGTTTAAGACACTCAGATGACACCAAGCTACTAGCAGCAAACAGGCAAAGGCTTAGAACAATTACTGGAGAAAATCAAGGAAGAAAGTGCAATGTCAGGTTTACAGCTGAACATTAAAAAAAACAAAAAATAATGACTCCAGCTGATTTACATAACTTTAAAGCAGACAATGAAGACATTGGAATATTTTCCATATCTTGGCTCAGTCAAATCAGAAGAAGAGTAGGACTTGGGAAGGCAGCTATGGAGGAACTATACAAGATCCCGAAATATAAAGATAGATAATTGAATATTAAAATTTGGACTGTCCATGTCATTGTACTTCCAGTTTCTGTGTATGGCTGTGAGAGCTGAACAATAAAGAAAGTTGATAGGAAGAGAATAAGCCCATTTGAAATGTGGTGCTGGAGGAGAGTTCTATAGATATCCTGGACTGCTAAAAAGGCCAATAAATGGGTCCTAGAGCAAATGAAGCCTGACCTCACCCTAGAAGCCAAGATGACTGAGTTGAGAGTGCCATACTTTGGACATAATGTGAGAAAAGTGACACGCTAGACAAGACAGTAATGCTTGTTGAGGTAGAACACAGTGGTTAAAGAGGAAGACCACATTACAGAGTGATCAATCTAATCAAGGAAGACATGGCCCTGAATGTGCAAGTGACTCTCATTCATAGAGTCGCAGTAAATTGAAGTCAACTTGAAGGCAGTTAACAACAACAAATTGTAAGCAGGATCCATCTTTATCTTTAGATGAGAAAGGCAACGGCCTCAGGCAGCAAATGCAGGGGGCGGCAGCCATGACGGCCTCCCAGCTGTTTCTTCTGAGCCCTGGCCTTTCCTTATCATGGAAGATGGAGGTATTTGGGGCCAAGGACTGTCCTGCACCTGTTTAATTGCCTTGCATGCCAGAGCTGTGGTAAGATTCAGCTCCTATCCCATTTTAGTGAGTGCTTGAGGTGAGTCAGGGAAGCATCAGGTCATAGCTGCACTTTCTATCAGATAATCTTTTTTTCCCCCCAACCCACTACCCAAAACCATTTCTGAGCATTCCTAAGAAAACCTTATTAAATTCGTTGGGTCACCATAAGTCGACAGGCAGCTTGAAGGCACACGCACGCATGCGCACACACAGAAGTATAGTAAAACTGCACTGAAAATGCAGTGATGTCAGTCCCAAAGTAGAGGTGCCCGCAGCCTTTATTAAGCAGGGGTAGCGATGAAATGTATCTTAAAAGAAAATGTGGCAGTCAATAGAAAACGAAAAGCAAGCTGTTCACATGCTGCCTGTACAGTAATTAAACTATAGAATCGGATGTAGGAAAACGAAAAGAAGGGACAGCGTAGCCGCACTTCACCCCAGATGGGACTCGAACCCACAATCCCTGGCTTAGGAGGCCAGTGCCTTATCCATTAGGCCACTGGGGCTCGGTGGCAGAAGCTCTCGGCACGTTGTTACTTAACTCTGTAACAGCCGAATCACTTTCCTTCAATCGCGACGGCTGCATGCTTCGGTGCGGCTCTGGCACGTCCGCGTGGGAGGAAACCTGTTCCCGCCACGCACGGAAGCATCCCTGCCCTGCCACGCTCTCTGCGGGCGCCTTGGCGGGAGGCGGCAAAACCCGCCTGCTGCGAGATCACTTTTTAACCAGAGATGAAAAACTGTGCAACCCTCCAGATCTTGTCGGACTGCAACTCCCAGCAGTCCTGGGCAGCGCATTCAACGCTCAAGGATGATGAAATCCGCAGGCTAACAACACACGGGAGTGGACACGTGCCCCACCTCGTTTGAATCTGTCGTGGAATTTCACCAGCCCGAAATGTGTGACAGAGAAGTTACAGGGATGCTCAGACGAACGGCCCGGAAGACGGAATGGGGCTTTTGGTAGGAACAGAGAGGCGCGGTTTGCCCATGCTCAGGAACACCCTTGTTCATTGAAAGATCAGCGTCTAAACTCTACGTACCCAGGCCAGCCGTCGCCTAAATACGTGTATAACAGAGGGGCCATTTCCTCACCAGACTGTTATAGCGCTATTGTTCCACTTGCAACATCCTATGGAGTCCTGGGGTTTGCAGTCCTTTGGGCCGGCCCCTCCCGAAACTGCAAACCCCAGGATTCCATAGGATGTTGCAAGTGGAATAATAGCGCTGTAACAGTCTAGTGCGGAAACAGCCAGAGAGCGAAATCCCCATAAAGAACTTTTCCAAAACACAGAGATTAATTTCTAGGAAGAATAGGCTGGATCTTGGAACTGTACGTAAAGCCAGGCCAGATACACAACTGTTGACGGTCAGGGCTGTCCGGCAGCGTGGTGGAGTCTCCTTCCTTGGAGGTTTTTAAGCAGAGGCTGGATGGCCATCTGTCCGGAGTGCTTTGATGTATGTTCCTGCATGGCAGGGGGTTGGACTGGATGGCCCCGGGGTCGCTTCCAACTCCACATTTCTATGATTCTATGAGTCTATGCTAAGGCGGAAAAAATCTGACGCTGGGTGCACTTTGATGATTATTATATTATTCTCTTTGAGGTATATTGCTGTTATTGTTGCTGCCCTTAAATTAGGAGCACCGAACACCTTGAAGACACACGAGGATACAAAAATGTTCTGCAGAGAGGACATGCTCCGGGAAATCGCTAGCAAGGCAGGTCTTACTGGCGCCCCCGAGGGCGACGGCATTCCCCCCGGGGGAAGCGCGCAGGCGGGTTGCGGCGCAAAAGCGGCGGCAGCACGGAGCCCACGCGGCCGGAGTCGCCGCTGGCGACGTGGAAGCCGTGCGCGCAAAGGCCGCGGCCACGCTCCGGAAGTGCCGACTGTCTAAAAAATCGACTTCTCCAAAAGACCGTGTGATCTCCCGCTCTATACTTTCTGCTCACCAATAGGAGGCTGTCTCCGCAGGTGACCGCGTGGCCTAATGGATAAGGCGTCTGACTTCGGATCAGAAGATTGAGGGTTCGAGTCCCTTCGTGGTCGATACGTTTTATAGCGTTTCAATAATAAAGCGGATATAATCAGTACGTGCCAGACAAAAATTTCTAATCCTTTATATATGAATGGGCCGAGGGTGCAATCTAGTAAGAAACCTGCCTCTCCCTGAACTTCACATCAGTAATTGGAAAGGGTGCAAGTCACACGTGGCTGCCAAGGCAGGCCGATCAATCCGTTTTACGCAGAAGAACACAAAGCGGTACACGTGCACAACGGGCGGGGGTCTCTGCGGCAGTTCACGAGACTCAAAAATTTCAAGTGGAACGGAGCAGCCGCTGATTGCCGTCGAATTATTTAATTCAAAGCACGGGCTTGGGGGTGTCTTTTTTTGTAGGTCGGTTGTCTTTCTCGCCAACCGAAATGCACGCAAAACGTCTGCGGATAGCCAGAGCTAGGAGGAAACTAACATTTTTCATCAAAGCCAGCGCTTCTCACGCCATCTGATACGGCGAAGTGGCTCTCCTTTTCTGCAGACTCGCCGCGGCTAGGCAGTCGACGAAGACCACCACTTTAAGCAAGCGTAGATCGAAGCAGGAAATTAGGGAACCATTCCACAAAACGGAAGAAATAGGGCAACGCCTGCAGCAACTGGCCCCAGTGGCCTAATGGATAAGGCACTGGCCTCCTAAGCCAGGGATTGTGGGTTCGAGTCCCATCTGGGGTGAGGAAGGGTCGTTTTGCAGGCCCTGTTAAAAGATGAAGGATAATCTCCAGATTTTCTTCAATTTAGGTGTTCATGAACTTGTCGGTAGCAAGTAAGAAGTAAACATTTTTTACACAATAGTCCAAATTATGGTGTTAGTCTGCACAGTCAACGGGATTTAACTACACATTGATTCATCATTCAACAGCTGTTTGAATAGGACTATTCAGGATAGACTTAGAGAGCTGGGTATGTTTAGTCTGCAGAAGAGAAGGTTGAGAGGGGACATGATAGCCATGTTTAAATATCTGAAGGGATGCCATATAGAGGAGGGAGAGGGCTTGTTTTCTGCTGCTCCAGAGACCAGGACAAGGAGCAATGGGTTCAAGCTGCAGGAAAGGAGATTCTACCTGAACCTCAGGAAGAACTTCCTGACAGTCAGGGCTGTCCGGCGGTGGAATATGCTGCCTCGGAGTGTAGTGGAGTCTCCTTCCTTGGAGGTTTTTAAGCAGAGGCTGGATGGCCATCTGTCGGGAATGCTTTGAGGGTGTTCCTGCATGGCAGGGGGTTGGACTGGATGGCCCCTGTGGTCTCTTCCAACTCTACATTTCTATGATTCTATGATTCTATGATTCTAATTGGAATTACTACTCTTCATTGGGAATTACAGTACTTCAAAAAGCCTGCCCCAAAACTCTTGTATTTGGAAATCTTTTATTTATAAATCAATCACATAATTTCTAAGCTTTTGAGTGGGATCCATATTTCTTTACACACACACACACACACACACATATGTATATACTAAGAAGATCCTCTGCAAAGTAACCATAACAACTTTGACCATGGAACTTGTTCCATCTCATGAATAATCAAATGGTAGGAGGCAACCAATTCCCCCCTAGACTTTTTCATAAGACCACCATCAAATGGCAGCAGGTACCACAGTTCAATTTCTTTCAGCTGTTCACCTTGACAGTAAATGTGTATGTGTGTGTATGCCTTCAGGTCGCCTTTGAACTCATGGCAACCCCATTAATTTCATAAGGGTTTTTTAACAAAGAATACTTAGAGTTGGTTTTGCCAGTTCCTGCCTCTGAAATATAGCCTACAGCACCTGGCATATGTTGGCGGTCTTCCATCCAAGTACTAACCAGGGCTTGACCCTGCTTAACTTCCACGATCAGACAGGATCTGGTGACTTTAGGGTATCTTGGGTTTCCTCACACTAAATAGCATAGCAAAGGAGGGAGATGTTAGGTTACAATCCCTTTTTATTTTGGACAATAAATCATGGCCTCTCATCTATATCTGGTGGTCCAACAGTGATCAGAACTCTGAGTCCCTTTCACAGTACCAGGAATGGCCTGAGAAGTGGACTGTATTTGCTGGTGTATAAGATGCACCTATGTATAAGACGCACCCCATTTATACACTGGCAAATACTATTTGCTGGCGTATAAGACACACTGGCATATAAGATGCACCCCATTTTCAAACAGTATTTTTCGAGAAAAAAAGTGAGTCTTCTATGCCAGCAAATACAGTAAATGAAATTGGTATGTCAGGCAAAGGGAAAATATGTGAGTGAATGCAAAGGTGTCTGTAATAAAATAGAGGTGGAAGGGACACCAAGGATTATCAGCTACACCAGTAGTTCCCAAACACTGGCCCCTCAAATGTTTTGGACTTCAGTTCCTAGAAGCTCCCATAAACTTGGCCAACTGTCAGAAATACTGAATGCTGCAGTCCAAAACACCTGGAGGACCAAAATTTGGTAGCCACTGATCTTCATGAACCCCCTACTAATGGAGGAATCCACAGCTCAAATACCCCTGACAGGTGGTCACCCAACGTGAGCTTAAATACCTCCAATGAGAGATGAGTCCACCATCTTCCAAGGCAACCTATTTCACTGTTCAACAGTTCTTACAATCAGAAAGGTCTCCCAAATGTTTAGGCCATTTCCTTCACAAGAGACTATTTTATTGCCAGGGTAGGAAATAATTCCAATTTATCCTTAATATTAGGTCTTTCTGCAAGCTTTTTTTTAATATTATTTTCCTTCAGAGTTTATAGCAGTGTCTTTATTTTGGGTATGTATTCAGAAAAAAATAACAGTACCATCATTTTCACCACACAGAATTTGTTCATTACTTTTTTCAGAAAAGGTCTGTCAGCCATTCAAACAAAATATAAACAAGTGTTTTCTGACTGTGTTTGGGTATTAGTGAAACACTCTTCACTCTACATCCACAAACACTCCTGTAGACATAAAGAATTTTTATCCCCTGAAACATATTTCAACATCCATGTAGTCACAAAATTCACCTAAAGTCACTTAATGTAGAATTTTTTGAAAAATTCACATAAATGGGGAATAATCAATATGCATTATTTTCCAGGAACCATAGAAAGTGAAGGAAGTCAGAGATCAGGAGTAAAATTTGCAACACCACTCTATAATTCTCAGGACTCTTTGAGGACATTTATGGTAATTAATGGGGACAAAATGTGAATCTGTGGATACTGTAGATTGGGTGCAATCAGGATTCCTTATGCCCGAGACAGAGGTACAAGTGTCACTCCATCCCACATTCTATCTCCTTCCCCCCTCACCACCCACTGCTCCCCCTCCTCCTCTTCTTCCTTGTCCTCTTTCCATGGTCCAGTTCCAAATGCCTTGGTCTAAGATGTCCTTCCACCGAGTGAGGCAGTGGTCACACAGAGTGCTCACACAGAGATCATCTATGCCAGTGCCAACAGCATCTGAGACCCGGTGGAGGTATCCCAAGAGTCTGCAGATGCCTCACTCTGAGGAGTACTCAGAGCAAGATGCTGAGTGTGGTGGCTACTCCAAAGAGCTTCCCAGTTGTAGCCTTTGCCCCTTTGAGGGCCCTCCTGGTGTGAATATGGGTGTGTCATTACTTTACCCTCATGCTCTGTCCTGTAAAGCTAGGGTTGCCATTTCATTGGCTGGGTTTTACCTAGGCTCCAGACATGCCACCCAAAGTCCATTTGGACCGACATCTGGCATGGACTCCAAAGTTTCATTTTTTAAAAAAGTAAATCTCTAGCCCTTTTAGGAGTCAAGATGTAGGGCAAAATGTGTAGGAACATTTTGAGAAAAACAAGTTGGCCCCTGACATTTGGGTACAAGGTGCGGTGAGGGAAGGAGCAGAAAGGAAGAGAGAGTAACCACCATGTCTGGCAGAACCAGAGAAAACCATTGTAAGGGTGACAGAGGAAGCGATGGATGGGAAGAGAAGGATGAGCTAGAGAAAGGTGTGGTGTGGTGGCAGGCTGCAAGGAGCAAGAAAAGAAACAGGGTGCAAGGGAGGGAGATCTGGAGTCACAAGATGAAGGAAGGGGGTAGGGGATGCCGCAGCAAGAGATTAGAAAGAGAGGAGGGCATGGCAGAGGCAGAGAGTGAGTGAGTCCATGGAGGGGGAAGAATGGGTGGAGGGCAGGTCAAAAATACACCAAAGGAGGCAAGGGAGCAGCAGCAGAAAAACAGGTTTACTGAATGGGCCAAGGCCACATGGTAAATTGCATGACCAAGGAAAGATGTGAACTTGGATCTCCCTGTTCCCACTTCTAGTACTTTAAGTGCTTCCCTGTATTGGTTCTATCAGATCAGTTGATACTATAAAAATGCTACATATATTGAAACATAGTAGATGGAAAATGCAACAATTAATATGCTGGATTTGCATAATGTGCAAATGTGATGCCCAGATTTGAGGAAATGGAATGCTGCAAGCCCACCAGAGGCAGAGTATTCACATTGTTTAAGTGGTGGGCTAATGCTAAGTACAGATCTACCCATAAGTAGATTTTCCCAAGTCAAGTAAATCATATTCTCAGAATGCCAGAAGTGTAATATTGTCCTCTCATAATAAATGCAGTTTAACGATATTTCCAAAGAGTGAAATAGTGCACTCAGGATTGCCTGGGAGCAACACTGGAGCAACACTCAAAGAAGAGTCAGCAGTAATGGGCACTAATGAGCTGGTCCTTTTTTATTCAATCAAGAAGAAAGGAGGAAGAGGAAAAGAAAGCAAATGTTTTAAGGATATGATCTCATTGTTAGGTCAATCAATACAAAGGGAAATATGCTGATGAAGATCTAATTGCAAGCAAACTCCCAGACATAGAATGAATAGCTGTAAACATGAAGTGCATTGTCTCACATGCAAGACAGTTTGCAATATAATGTGGAGTTGCTGCTGTTCCTCACCTCGGTGACTATAGCAGCCTAGCAGTTCCTTAGTTCTATTATTATATGTCTTGTAAATATCTGAGAACAAAGAAGAATGTGGAGAGAGATGATAATTACCCTTCTCATCTGTTGGATGCCGGGTAAGACCATTTTGTCTCATCTAATATACTCTGCACAAATGCTAATAGCTGACAAATCTAGCATGGTGAATTAATACTGGAAAAAAAGAAAGCAGTTTTGTTATCCATTGGCTGTCACACTGGACCACAAAGTGTGAGAAGAGGAAGGCCAAGGGCTGTCTGGTTCTGTCCACAGCAAAGACTTTGGATCTCCATGTGCTAACACATTAATCTTGTCATTTTTATCCCTACCAGAAGTCACTCTGAAACAGATCTGTGGATACCATGATGTGGCTGAGTATCTGAATATCTCCTCTAATAAAGATCGCCTCTTGTACACTATGCCCAAGAAGAACTGGGAAAGCCCCATTGAAGTGGGCCTAGACTTCACCTTGGCGGCCATCCTTTCAGTGGTAAGAAAGAAGTACTCACTATATCTTTGCTTTCCAGTGTTAGGACTGGTCCAAGTATGTTGGAGTGAGGGCAAAGCACCCTGGAGAAGAAAATGCTCTTTTTCAGGCTTTTATTTTTCCTTTCATGGGAGAAATGGCATTATAAAAGGTAAGCTATACAATTCACCAAGGAAAAGCAAGTGAATCACAAATGTAGATGTAAATGTTGAGTTTTCCTTAGTGGCAAAGAACTCTCTTCTTTCTTCAAAAGTGCTCTCTTATGTATGAGAATTACAGGACACTCCCTTATTTGTTCAGTATATAAAAGAGAGAGAAAGAAGTCTCAGGGCATCTTTAAGTCTCCTCAGGTTTTTTTTAGCTTAAACTCTAGTGAACAGCAGCCCATTTCCTCAGGGGCCTGATGCTCGTTCCATCATTAATGAAGAAATCACTTCCCTTGTTCAGCAGTTGCCCAGCAGTGCCATGGGGAATCTGCCAGTCGTTTGTAATGTGTTTGATTGTGTGTGAGAGAGAGGGGGTAGCTTTCGTACTGCGTCCTCCACCTGGCTCTCCCCAGTATAGCCACCTACTCTCCTTTTAAGCACAATTCTATTCCGTATTACCTGAGAGGAATCTCAGCTGGAGGCCATGGGAATCGTGTCTGAGTCAATCTGTACAGCCTAGCACTGCCTATAAATGAAGTCCAGTCATCCCCCATGTAAACTTTCAAAACCTTTTTCTTCCCCTCCACACTAGCACTTGCAGCCTCCTGGGCTACCTGAAAACTGCTCTGGAGGAAATCTTCCACAAGGCTGCAGTAAGGCAGGAGAATCGTCCCTCTTCCAGTTGGAAGGGAACCTTCCACAGTGTGCTTTTCTGCCAGTAGAAATCCACTGCAGTCTGTTCTGCCTCTTGATTCTCCAAGGAACGAGGTGTAAAGGGTTTATACTAATAATACTTTCCCTGTTATTTCTTTGCAGCAAGAAAAATTGCAAGTGGTCTCATTCTATATCTGGACATATGTGGTAAAGTATTTTTATTGCCTTGTAAATGCAAACAGAGCCATCATTCCAGGGAAACACAGGCTAGATTTTTTGAAAAACTAACAAATCATTTGACTCCTGTCTCCCATCTCTCCTGCCCTTCTAGAGCTGGACAAATGAGTTCCTCTCCTGGAATCCTTCAGACTTCTGTAACATTTCCACTATCATTCTTCCTGCAAAACTTTTTTGGATCCCTGATATTTTCATAGATGAAAGGTGAGACAGTTTTTTTTTTTTGTTACACTTAGTTGATGACTTCAGACAGCATTTAGAAAGAGAGTTTGACTGATTGCTGTGCCTGATGTAGTGCTATGTATTGATAGTTCGTTCAGACTGCTGATTTGTGCCAATTAGGGATGAGCCAACCAAATCTTCGAATCCTCAGCAAGGATTTGAGATTCACAAATCCAAATCCCTGTGCCAAAATAGGCAAACTGAATCTTTCGAATCCGCCAAACAATTTGTTTTTAAAAATTGGTGCCTCTGGGACCTGCCAAAGGCCTGATTGGCCAGTGGGCCCCCGGGCCCCCAAAAATCATGGCATAAAGCCACACACGAATGCCGCAGGCTGCCTGTGGCCGCTCGTGGGGCTGCCTGTGCCTGCAGCTGCCTCCCTCTGCAAGGTAACAATCTCTATTCTTTCCACTTGAGACTGAAGGGTAGGGATTGGGAATGATCGAGACTGGACTAGTGACTTGACTTGAAAGTCCCTTACAGGACTTGAGACTGGACTTGAGAGTAGAGAATTGAGACTGGACTATAGGCTGTTTTTTTTTTTTAAGTGCGTTGTTGCAGAACTTGAGACTTGACTTGAGGGTAGAGAATTGACACTGGACTAGAGGCTGGTTTTTTGGTTTTTGGTGTTTTGTTTTTTTTTGAAATATTTTTTATTAAAGTTTAAATTGAAAGTAAAAAAAAACCTTCCCCTCTTCCAAGCTTTTTTCCCAGTTGAGTCTGCTTGTTTACATTCCATTCATACATAGTTTCTGTTTAAAGGATAATCTTACATTGTTACATCTTACATTGTTACATTGCTGCTTTGTTACATTGCCTTATTACATTGTTGCTGTGCATTTACATACAATCTTGCTTTACTCCTTTTTCTTTTCTTTTCTTATACTATATCTTTAGCCAATTCAAGACTTTTCTCCATTTCCTTTCAAAGTTCTGGATAGGCTTATTTTTCAGTGAAACTGTTAACTTTTCTATCTCTACCATATCCAGAATTTTTAATTTCGATTCTTTTATATCAACATAGTTCCTTTCTTTCCAGTATTGTGCATATGTCAATCTTGCAGCAGTTATCAAATTTAACAATGTCTTCTGATGACATCTTATTTCTCTTTGTTGCCCTAGCATATTTAACAAATAAAACTCTGGCTTCATTTCAAAATTTAAATTATAAATTCTTTGAATTTCATCATGTATTTCCTTCCAAAATTTCCTTGCTGTCTTACAGGTCCACCACATATGAAAAAATGACCCCACCTTTTCATCACATTTCCGACATCTTGCATTTCCATTTTCAGTTATGTTTTACAACCTTTCAGGTGTCATATGCCATCTATGTAGCATTTTATAGAAATTTTCTCTTAAATTTAAACTTGGTGTTTTATATCTGTTTTCCATGCCCTCTCCCATGTATCCAACTCAATTGGATGTCCAATATTTTGTGCCCATCTAACCATATTATCTTTAACAGTCTCTGATTCCATTTCTCTTTGCAACAATAATCTATAGAGTTTGGAGATTCTCTTCTTCTGGCCCTCCTTCATCAATACATCTAATTCATTTTCTTTTCTTTCAAATCCATATAATCTTTGATCCATTTTAAATCTCTCTTAAGTTGTCTCCATGGGAACCAATTAAATTCATGTCCCAACTTTTAGACCTTCTTCTGTATGCATTCTTGGCTTATCCCCTTCCCATTTCAACAACTCTTGATAAGTTAATAGATTTCCTTGTTTTGTTAGGGCAATTTTATAAGCTTCTTGGGGTGAAGTCCAGATCAGAAGTCTTCTATAAATTTGTGCTTTATTTGTAACCAAACTTTCAATGTCTTTTGAATACAATGATTATTAAACTCTTTATTCACTGTTATTTTGTCATAGCATAAATATCCATGCCATCCAAACCTATTATTTATTCCTTCCAATTCTTTACATGTTGTATTTTCTACTCGTATCCAGTCTTTGATTAAGTCTAAACAGCATGCTTGATAATAGGCTTTTAACGATGGCACATCAAATCCTCCTCTCTCTTTTGCATCTTGTAGTATTTTAAATCTTATTCTTAGTTTTTTCCCTTGCCAAATAAATTTTCGTAACTCTTTTTCCCATTCTTTAAAGATCTTCTGTCTTCCTATTATTGGTAAATTCTGAAACAGAAACATGAGCTTTGGTAATAAAGACATTTTCAAAGCATTTATCCTTCCCAGAAGAGACAAGTTTAAATGCATCCATCTTTCCATTTCACATTTAATCTCCTTTCATATCTTTGAGCAATTGTTATCAAATAATTCTTGATTTTTATTTGTAATCAATATATCTAAATATTTTACTTTCTTAGTGATTTGATATCCAGATCTTCTCTCCAGGTCCGCTTGTTCTTTTTTTGTTATATTTAATGTCATCATCATTGTTTTTTCTCTATTTATCTTATATCCTACCATTTGTTCATATTTTTGTAAGATATCCATCAATGCCTGAATTGACTCTTGAAGTTCCTCCAAAAATATAATTGCATCGTTGGCAAAGGCTTTGTATTTTATTTCCTTATTCTTTGTTCTCAAACCTTGTATCTGTAAATCTTCATTTGTTGCAATCAGTAATGCCTCCAGTACAGCTATAAATAATAATGGTGATAAAGGGGACCCTTGCCGTACCCTCTTATTTATGCCAAAACTTGTCATTATATCTCCATTTATGATTAATTTCTCCGATTGATCCTGATAAATCATTTCAATCCATTTGCAAAAGACTTCTCCCAGGCCATATTCTTTTAAAACTCGGTGCAAAAATTCCAGGAAACATTATCTAAAGCTTTTTCTGCATCCAATAAAATAATAGCTATCTTCTTCCCTGGGTTTTTATCATAATATTCAATCACATCCAATAATGTTCCTATATTATTCTTCATACATCTGCCTGAGAGAAAGCCTGTTTGGCTTTCATGAATCTTGTCCTGTATTACATATCTCAATCATTTTCCCAATATTGTCACTAATATTTTATAGTCTATATTCAGCAAAGAGATTGGTCTGTAGTTTTTAACTTCTCTTTTAGCTTTATCTTCTTTGGGTATCAATACGATATTTGCTTCTCCCCAAGATTGTGGTTTCCCATAGTTTTCTATTTCTTTCAAGGTTTCTTGATATGGATGGATTAATTCTTTTACAAATCTTTTATAGTATAATGTGGTAAATCTATCTGGTCCTGGTACATTGTCCGTTTTCAAATCTTTTATAGCCTCTTCTATTTCAGTTAATGTTATTGACTTATTTAACTGTTCCTGTTTCTCAATGATATTTTTGGAATCTTGATCTTGGTAAAGAATTCTGTCCACTTTTTCTCATTTTGATACTGATGGTTTTTTTCATAAAATAATTTTTCAAAGTATTCTTTAAACTTCTGTTTTATCTTTTCATGTTGCGTAATCATCTTCTTCCCATTTTTCAATTCAATTACTGTGTTCCTCTCTCTCTTCTTCTTAAGTTCATATGCTAACCATTTTCCAATTTTATTAGCTTGTTCAAATTGAGTCAACTTCATCTGATTCATCTTTTTTTCTATCTCCTCTGATGTATTCAACATTATCTCTTTTTGTACTTTCTTTATCTCTACTTGTAGTCATTTCTTCGATGGATTTTCTCTGAATTCTCTTTCTTTCTCTTGAAGTTTAGTCATCAACTCCTGACGTTTCTCTCATCCTTTCTTATTCTGGATTTGTCTTTCTTGTATAAAAAAACCCCTCTCATTACTGCCTTAGATGCATCCCAGACCATCTTCACCTTCGTATCTTCTCTTATATTTTCTCTAAAGTAGTTTTTTTGTTAATCATTTTATTCAAATTCAAGTGTAAAACAAACAATTGTAAATGTAAGATTATATGAATTATTTTTGATCTTCCACACTGATCTAGATTTCATTTTCATTATCTCTTTACATGTTTATATTATTGTACCACAGTTTACTGCTAATATTACATGTTGGTTCTTGCATTTCTATTTCCACATTCCAGCTTTATGATACTTATCCAGTAGGTCCCTCATTAATTATCTAAATCATGAATTACTCATTTCCAACTGACAGTACCCAGCAATTATCCATTACAATTTGCCATTCATTTTGAATCTCATCGTCTGATTTCCCTTTTAATCTCTGAAAGACCATATCAGCATTTCTATTTTCAGTAAGTGTTCCCCACCACTGTTCTATTGTGGGTATTTGCTGAGTATTCCACAACTTTTCATACTCAATGTGAGCCGTTGTTATCATATACAATATTATTCTCCAGTACTTCTTTATACCAGTACCTTCTAATACATCTGTCATATTTAATAAGTACAGTTCCAGTATCCTTGTAAACTGAACTTTCATTAAAGCACTAATTTTGTTATATATTTCAGTCCAATATTTTTTAGGCTTAGGACATATCCACCACATATGATATATCGTACCAACCTCTTTCTGACATTTCCAACAAAGTCCAGCACTTGTATTATAAATCTTTTTTAATTTGTCTGGTGTCATATACCATCTATGGAACAGCTTATAATAGTTCTCTTTCAGATTCTGGGCTACTGTAAATTTCTGTGTTTTTTTCCAACTCTGTTCCCAGGATTCTAATTGAATTGAATGTTCAATATTCTGAGCCCATGAAATCATTGCTGCCTTAACTGTTTCTTCTTGCCTCTCCTGTTGTAATATTTCTTGATAAATATTAGCTAGTAGATGAGGTGGATTCTCAAACAACCATTTAATTACTCCAGTTTTCTCTTTTGTTTCAATTCCATATGTTTTTAAGTCCATTTGAAATCTTTCAGTTAGCTGTCTGTAAGAGAACCAACTTAATATTATTCCTTCTTGTTCCAGTTTTTCTCTTGTTTTGATTTTCAGATTATTGGAAGTTGACATCTCTATTATATCATCATATCGCAGCCATTTATCTGTTTCAGTCCATCTTCCAAAAAATGCTTCTTGAGGGGACACTCAAGTGGGGAGCTGCCATATGTTTTTAGACTTGTATTCATACCAAATTTTCAAAAGCGATTTTCTAATATAGCGATGTGTAAAATCTTTATCTATTTTTGCTTTATCATAGAACATATAGGCATTCTACCCCATCCTCAGGTCTACACCCTTCAGTGTCAGCATTCTCATATCTTGTAGCTCCACCCAATCTTTTATCCATGTAAAAGCCGCTGCTTTATAATATATCTGAAAGTCAGGTAGTGCCATTCCGCCTCTGGTTTTCTGATCTGTCATAATACTCCATTTCATCCTAGGTTTTTTCCCCTTGCCATATAAATTTAGTTAGTTCTCTCTTCCATTGCAAAAAAGGTCTTGTATTCATTATAATAGGAAGATTTTGGAACAAAAAGTTCATTTTTGGAAGGACATTGATTTTTATTGTTGCTATCCTCCCCATCATTGACAAACGCATAGAAGTCCAACTTTCCAAATCTTTTGTTATTTCTTTCCATTTTTTTCATAGTTATTTTGAAATAGCTCATTATTTCTTTTGGCTATCCAGATACCTAGACACTTTACTTTTTGTCCTCTATTAAATCCTGTTTTTTGTGCTAATTCCTTCTCTTCTCTCTCAGTTATGTTTTTGGTTAAAAGGACTGTTTTTTCCTTGTTAACTCTGAATCCAGAGAATTCTCCATATTCTTGAACTGTTCAATTCAGATCTTCAATACTACTCCCTGGATCATCCAAAAATCAAATCAAATCATCGGTAAAGGCTTTAAGCTTGTATTGATATTTCTTAATTTGGACTCCTTTTGTGCCTTTGTCTTCTCTTATAGCATTGTTGAGTATTTCCATTGTCATAATAAACAACAAGGGAGACAAAGGACACCCTTGTCTTGTCCCTCTATGCAATTCTATCAATTGTGTTCTTTCACAATTTATAACCAGTCGAGCTTGCTGTTGACTATAGATTGCTTCAATCCACAAAACAAGTTTTTCTCCAGCTTGCATCTGTTTAACCGCTGTCTTCATGAATGGCCAACTGATCATATCAAAAGCTTTCTCCGCATCTACAAACATCATAGCCGTTTTCCTTTCATTGTGCTTTTCATAATATTCAATTATATTTAAGACCATTCTGATATTGTTCCTCAAAAGTCTTTTTGGTAAAAAGCCATTCTGGTCTTCATCAATAGCCTCTGACAGCACTTTTTGAAGTCTCACTGCTAGGGTTGAAGCAAAAATCTCATAGTCGATATCCAAAGGTGATATTGGTCTATAATTCTTTACATCAGTTAAATCTCTTCCTTCTTTCGAAATTAGCACCACATTTGCTTCTTTCCAGGTATCTGGTATTCCTTCCTTTATTATTTCATTTATTGTACTTTGCAAAGGTATTGAAATCTCATGTTCCAGAATCTTATAATATTTTGCTGAAAAACCGTCCGGTCCTGGAGCTTTATCATTCTTCAGATTTCTGATAGCCTCAACTACTTCCATCATAGAAATAGATTTGTTCAAAATCAGTCTTTGATCTTCATTAAATCTCATTTTGTTCATTTTCTCCAAGTACTCTTCCAATTCTTATTGTTTTTTCGCCTTTGGGATCTTTCACGTAGTAATTATAAAATACTTGTTTTATTCTCTCTTGTTTTGTAATTCTTTCTTCTCCTAATCTAATCTCAGATATGATATTTCTGGCCCTTCTTTTACTCAACAGAGCAGCCAAGAACTTGGAAGGTTTATTGGTTTGTTCAAAAAAATTATATTTCATTTTCCGTATCTGTTGCTCTATTTCCTCCAAATTAAGCTGGTTTAATTCAGCTTGATATGTCTTCATCTGTATTCTAATCTTTTTATCCAACGGATTTTGTCTCATCTGTTTCTCTATTTCTTTCATCTTTTCCAATATTCGCTGTTCTGTATTTCTCTTTTCTTTTCTAATCTCCACGGACCATCTGATAAAGTTAACACGCATCACAGCTTTGCTTACATCCCAAATGGTTTTCATTGACAGCTCCAACATCATATTTTCATTAAAATAGTTAATTATCTCTCTTTTTGCTTTTTTCCTTTTTCCAGATCTCATCATTCATTCTCCATGTTCTCTCTCTATCTTTGATCTTTATCTTCAATTGTATCAGATTATGGTCAGAGCACAAATTAGGAAGGATATCCATTTCTGTAGTTTTCAGCAGTAGTTGTTTGGATACCAACATCATATCTATCCTTGACATTGACTTGTGCCAATCAGAATAAAACGTTTGTCCATTCAATTGTCCATTCTTATATCTCCAAGTATCATATAAGTTTAAATTGTCCATCATATTAAAAAAGCTCTTAGGGAATTTACCATTGTTTCAGGGGATTAACTTCTGCATTGTTCTATCCACTTGCGGATTGATAACTCTGTTAAAATCCCCCATAACTATAATGTTTGAGTTTCCTGTTTCATTAAGGTATCTCAATACCTCTTCCTGTATTTTAGGAAAAAATTCACCTTTAGCTCCATTTGGTGCATATATTCCAACTACTAGTATTTTATCCTGTTTCAAAGTAACTTCAGCTCCTGTATAATGACCATTGCTGTCCTGAAAAATTTGCTGCGCATCATATTTTGAATTTACATATATCAAAAAACCCCTTTTCTTTTTGTTAATCGTGGCTTCGTATCTTCTCTTATATTTTCTCTAAAGTAGTTTTTTAACCCTTCTTTCACTTGTTGTATTATCTCCTCATCATTTAGTAGACTGTCATTTAACCCTCACTGGAACTGTTTTGTGGTGTCCTGTATTTGCAGCATCACTGGATGATGGTCTGACATGATCTTAGGCAGTATTTCTATCTTTTTTGTCTCTGTAATAAATGTTTAATGATAAAAATCGTATCTATTCAAGACCAAAATTGATGTACTTCCGAAAAATAAGTGAAGTCCTTTACATTAGGGTAAAGAGTTCTCCATGCATCCAAAATTGATATTTCTTCACACATCTCAAAAAAATTTTTTGGTACTTTACCTCTCTTTCCTTGATCTTGCTTATTTGGAGGATTAATTTGTCCATTTTGACATCCATGATTCCATTCCAATCTTCTGCTAAGATCCAATCTTCATATTCATATTCTGATATCTTTTCTCGTAATTCTGTATAAAATTTCCTTTTATTTTCATTTGGGGCATATGCTTTTATTTTTATTTTTTTTATTTTTATTTTTTTTTTGCCATTTTTAACAAATGCTACTCCTAGCATTCTTCCTTCCTCATCTTCCAATTTTTTTTTGCTGGGATATCCTTGTCAATATATATTGCCACACCTCTTTTTTTTCTTCCCGTATAGAGAGGTAAAACATTGGCCTAATTTAGAATTATATATATACTTTCTTGATTTTTTCTTTATATGAGTTTCCAATAATATCATTATTTGAGGTCTTAATCTTTCTATGTGATGAAAAATTTGTTGTCTCTTTGCTTGTGAATTTGTTCCTCAGACATTCCAGGTCGTTATCATCATATTTATTTTTTGCTGACTTTACTTCCTTTCTTCTTTTTCTCTTCTGGTTCTGTTGATTCAGACTCTTCATCTGACATTGGACTCATTTCATCAGCCATTACCATACCCTTTTTTGTTGTTTCCGGTGTAGAATCCGATTTCTTTTCTTTCCGTTCTTATTGTTGCAGTTCCTGATTTTTTTTTTAAAAAATTTTTTATTATTAAAATATATTTTATTAAACATACAATCTTACAAATCACAATTAACAATACACAACATTACACAACATTACATACACATAAACACATATACATCTATAACACTACATACACTACATACACATCCTCTCTATTACCCTATCTTCATAGCATACACTCTCCTTCACTAACACAAATACCAATATAAATACATACCCATCCCTAATTACTCTCATGGGCGATGCAATCTTCATATTTCTTAATTTCTCTGCATCCCCCTATATAGACTCTCAATACTTCCAATATCAGTCCTCCATACATAACCCATTCTTTTTCCATCATACATTCCCTAACTTCTTTTTCTTTTCCATTAGTGCACTTTCCTCTTCTTGTCCTCCTGCTTCTTTATTATTATTTGTACAGTTACTGCCTTATCTGTATTCTACTCTGCTTTTCTCTTACCAATAATTCTTATATCTTTCTTAATTCTAATCCTACTAAATCCTTTTTATTATTTTTTTTCACTGTTCCCTTTATTTCACTCTTCATAATTTTTCCATTAAATCAGTTTAATCATACATACCTATCAACGCTATTTTAGCCCAATTCTCTTCCCGTACACCTTTTAATATTTCCCATTCCCGATTAAATGTTTCTTTTGACTTATCCTTTAGGTACAAAGTTAGCTTATCCATTTCTGCGAATTTGTATAATTTCTGTAACCATTCTTTTATCTGAGGTGAATTCTCTGTCTTCCAATGTTTTGCAAATATGATCCTTGCTGCATAAATCATATAACATATGATTCTTAAATATTTTTCTCTGACTTTTTTATCTAGCCCAACTAAAATGTTAAGAAGGTATATTTGGGGACATTACAAATTTAATTTTAAATATTTTCTCTATTTGCTTATGTATCTGTAACCAAATTTTTTTTAGCTTTTTTACACTTCCACCACATGTGAAAAAAGGTTCTATTTCTCGACATTTCCAGCATTTAACTAATTTCTTACTTTTATTCATTTTAGAGATTCTAACTGGGGTTAAATACCATCTATAATAAATCTTATAAAAATTCTCCTTTATATCATAACATCTAGTGAAGTCTTGATTTACTTTCCAGGCATTTTGCCACTGATTCAAAGTAATTGTATGTCCTATGTCCTGAGCCCATTTTATCATATTTGTTTTGATAATTTCTTGTTCTAATTCTAAACTTAACAACAATTTATAAATCTTAGTTAAAGGCTTTTCTACTCCTGGTTTCATTATTTTATCGAATTTGTTTTCTTCTAAAGTTATCCCTTTATCATTCATATCCTCCTTGTATTTCTCTGCCAATTGTCTATGGAGAAGCCAATGAGTTGAAAAGCCATCTTCTATCAATTCTTCCCTAGTTTTTAATTTAACCTTATCTCCTACTCTTTTGATTATATCCTTGTATGACAACCATTCTTTCATTCTTATTTTCTCTAATCTATAAAAAGCTTCATGTGGCGAAGTCCAATGTGGTAATTTTAAGTATAATTTTCCCTAAGTTTTAACCAAAAAATTGCCTTTCTAACATAGTGGTCTATAAATACTCTATTATTCCTGTATTTATCATACCAAATGTACGCATGCCAGCCATAGTATAAATTAAATCCCTCTAAATTTAATAATTTTGTATTTTCTAATAGAATCCATTCCTTTAACCACACTAACGTCACGGCTTCATAATATAATTTAAGGTCTGGCATGCTTAGACCACCCTTCTCTTTTGCTTCTTTTAAATATTTCCATTTAATTCTAGGTTTCCTTCCATTCCATACAAATTTACTAAGATCTTGCTCCCACCTTTTCAATGCTTTATCATTCATCAATATCGGTAAATTTTGAAACAAAAAGATTATCTTTGGCAATATATTCATTTTTATTGCAAAATTCTCCCTAATAAGGATAAATTAAGTTTCCCCCATCTTTTCAAATCCTCTTTTATTTCTTTCCAAATTCTATTGTAATTATTTTCAAATAATTCTGAGTTGTTTTTCGTTATTGTAATTCCCAAATACCTTACTTTTTTCATATTTTAAATCCTGTAATATTCATTAATTCTGCTTCTTGTATTTGCGTATATTTTTTGTAATCATTACTGATTTATCTTTATTTATTCTTAAACCAGCTACTTGTCCAAATTCTTCCATTATTTCCATAAATGATTTTATGCTTTTTCTTGGATCTTCCAATATTATCACCATATCATCCGCAAATGCCTGAATTTTAAATTCATGCCCTTTAATCCTCGTTCCTCTTATTTCCTCCTTGTTTCTAATTTTAATAATTAATATCTCTAAACACATAATAAATAACAATGGAGAAAGTGGACATCCCTGTCTCGTACCTTTATTAATTTTAAATGAATTTGATTTTTCCCCATTTTACTAATAAACATGCTTTTTGGTCTCTATATATTGCTTGTATCCACTCTTTGCACCTTTTTCCAATACCTAATTTATTCATTACTTCAAATAAAAAGTTCCAATTTACATTATCAAAGGCCTTTTCCACATCTAAAAATACTAATGCTACTTCTTTTTGATTCATCTTTTGGTAATATTCTATTATATCTATGATTACTCTTATATTATTTTTTAAATATCTACCCGGTAAAAATCCATTTTGATCCTCGTGTATCCATTCTATCATTACTTTCTTTAACCTATTCGCTAATATTGAGGTGAAGATTTTGTAATCTATATTTCTATAATCTATAGTGAAATTGGCCTATAATTTCTTTTATCCTGTTTGTCCTTCCCTTCTTTCAGGATTAACACAATATTAGAGTCCTTCCATGAATTTGGTAATTTTTCCTTTCTAATGGAATTTATCACTTGAAGTAACAAGGGTGCTAATAAATCTTGAAATGTTTTATAATACAACATTATAAACCCATCCGGTCCTGGTGCTTTCCCTTCCTTCAATCTCTTTATTGCATCTTTAACCTCTTCAGTTTTAATTGGTTTATCTAATTCTTCTCTTTGTGTTTCTGACAGTCCTGTAATATCCACTCGATGTAAATAATCCCCTATCTTGCTTTCCTGTTTTTGTGATTGACCCTTTTCTTTAAATAATTCCTCGAAGTAATTTATTAATATATTCTTAATTTTGCTCTGTTGATAATGAATGATCTGACCTTCTTTTAGTTCTCTAATACTACTTTTTTCTCTTTCTTTCCTTAACCTATAAGAAAACCACCTCCCTGGTTTATTTGCATGCTCAAAATGCCTTTGTTTTATAAATTTCAATTTCTTCTCCATTTCTTCCATAGTTAATAAAGAAAATTGCTTTCTCAACATTTGAATATCACTCTGAATTTTGACATCTTTAGGTCTTTCTTTTAACTTCCTTTTCTTTCTCCTGCAATTTATCTAATATATATACTTCTTTTTCTTTCCTTTGCTTTGATAACCAGGCTTGTTGGCTTATAAAAAATCCCCTCATTACAGCCTTACTAGCTTCCCACACCATCTGAACTGATTGCTCTTTCCCCAAATTATTTTCAAAGAATTCTTTTAATTCCTTTTCTGCTTTCGCCACAATCCCTTCATTTTTTAATAGGTTCTCTTTTAATTTCCAATTCCAAATGTTTTCACCAAATTGTACATTCAATAATATTGGACTTCTGGTGAGGAGACACGCCGAACGGGTGGAATCCCTGGAGCTCCGGGATTCCAAGATCCGACGCGAGCGGAATTTCCTCTGGAAATTAATCTAACATAGAGGAAAATGATCCCTGGATAAGAGGGGATCACGGAGGAGGCTTGTCGGGGATCCGTTAATCCAAACGTGCTACAAGAGAGGAGAAGGAGGAAGGCACGATTGGAACAAGGATCGCAGAGCCTCCATTATCGCGACAGTTCCTGATTTCAAATAATTCTCTTGAAATTCCATTGCTTGTTGAACAGAGATTATCTTCCTTCTCCCCTCAGAGAAAAAAGAGAAGCCTCCTGGTATCTCCCATCTATACCTTACTCCCTTTGCTTACAATTCTTTTGCCAAAAACGCATACTCTCTTCTGATTCTCATCACACTTGGTAGTACATCCTTGAAAATTTTTATTTCTGTCTCATCCACTATTAATTTTTTTTTTTTGTAATTTTGTTCCAAAATCAAATCCCATGTTTTTTCTCTGATAAAATATACTACTATATCTCGTGGGAGATCCTGTCATTTAGCCACCACCGATTCGATTCTAAAGGCCTTATCCATCTCATGTTCAAATCTTGCTCTTCTTTGGCCTATATATGGTGTCAAAATGTCTGTTACTTTTGAATTAAATTTTCCTGTTTCTGTTCAGGAAGTCCCCTCAGTTTCAAACTTCTGCTCCATTGTCATATTTCCAATCGCATTATAGTTTCTTTGTCTTTTTGTTGCTCTTTCTTCATCTGTTCCAACTGATTTTCCAATTTTTGACTTTTTTCTTGGATGTCCTCAACTTTGTGATCTATTGTTGATAAAAGTCTGTTGTAAATTTTTGCAGGCTCTGATTCAGATTTTCTACTTCCCTCTTCAGGTCTTGTTTTATTTCTGTCCTGGTTGTTTTTATCTCTGTCCTTGTTGCCTTTAATTCTTCCATCATATCGTTCCTCATTTTTTGAAATTCTTCCAGCAATCTATTCATCTCCATTGTTTTTGATCCCATAGATCCTCTTCTTTCTAAAACTTGTGGTTGGATTTGTGTCTGTGTTGTCTTCTTTTGTTCTGTTGCCCAATCTTCCCCCTTTTTTTATTTAATGTTCTCTACGTTACTCCCCAAACTTTAATATCATATGATTAAAATACCATATATCTGAAATTCGCCATATACTTCACAATATACTCCACAATATGAAATTCACAATCTACTTCAATATCGCAATCACTGTTATTAACACAATCTAATAATATCTAACCTTACTCAATCTTATTTATCTTTTACCCTATTTCTATATTTATCTACCCAAGTTATAAAAGGGGAAGAAATTGAAACTTTATCTATAATATAACCACAGTTTGTTCATCCACTAGTCCAAGCCCAATAAAATCAGTTCAGATGTCCTAGCATTCAAGTCTCTTCCTTTCCTTCAATTTTTCTCAGAACTTTTTCAAATCAGGTTCCTCAAGTCTTTGTTTTTAAAAACTTCACCTCTCTTCTTGAGGTTAATCCATTTGAAAGATCAGGGGCTAGTCCAGCAAATACACCTATTCACAATCAACAATTGGAGTAATCTCTTTTTTTTTAAGTCTTACATATAAGTCAGATACACACACCCCTGAGACTCCAGTTCCTTCTTTTTAACTTCACCTCTCTTCTTGAGGCTAATCCAATTTCAAAGTCAAAAAAGCCCACAACTTTCACCTCTCTTCCTGAGGCTAATCCATATTAGTTTTGTTTTTTGTTTTATTTTTTCTTCACCTGTCTTTTATAGGCTAATCCAAGTCAATTAAAAGAGTAAAAAAGATTTAAAAATACAATTTCCATTATTTTCCGCTTGCTCTTTAAATTGCCTCTATTATGTCCTACCTTTATCTTTTTGTTTCGTCTATCCCGTCAATAATATCCTCGCTCTCTTCTCTTCCCTCCCTTCCTCCACTTTTGTATTATAGTATTGTATTATAGTCCAATACAGAGAAAAAGTACCATTACGAGAGAACCAAAAATACTTTAAGAATCAAGCAAAACGTTAGGAAAAAAAAAAGGAAAGGATTATGAGTCTCGTTGCTTACCAGAATTTCAAAAACCAATTGTGCCCTCCATTCCTCTCCCCAGACCTCCGCTCGTCCACAACTCCACAGCTACGGGCTGGCCTGTCTTCCAGATGTTACTCCCTCCTGAACTGGAATTTAATCTATTTAATTGTATTTTTGAAGCCATTCTTATTCGCCCTGCAGACTCAGCTGGATTTCTTCCCTTAAGTTGTTCTCTTCTCCTTTAAAAGAAGTTTCTTGCTGGCGCTAAACAGTTTCCTGGTTGCAAACCTGCGGCGCGATTCCATCCTCCATCCTGTTCATGCGAGTTTCCTTCTCCTTCTCTGCTGACACTGGGATGATCACGGACTCTGTGAGCTGCTCTGCTCCCCCCTACCTGCTAAGGGGATACCTTTCTGGGGGGACACTAGGTCCCTGGGGTATGTTTCCCCTGCAGATTTGCAGTGGTAGCCTGAGCCAGCTGTTCAGGCCACCAGCTGTGCAGACATCTTGCTGGAAGTTTTTTTGGTTTCTTTTTTAAGGGCCTTCTTGCAGGATTTGAGACAGGACTTGAGGGTAAAGAACTGAGACAAGACTAGAGGCGTTGTGTTTTTTTTAAGTGCCTTCTTTGTTGCAGGACTTGAGTCTTGACTTGAGCCTGCAGGGTGCAGAATTTAGACTGGACTAGAGGCTGGTGTGTTGTTGTTTTTTAAGTGCCTTCCTGTTGCAGAACTTGAGACTTGTCAAATTCTGCTTCAAAAACACTTTTCAGTAAGTGCTTTCTTTCCCTTGCTTTTTAAACCCTTTTTTAAAAAAAGGATTCAAAAGATTCGAGATTTGTGAGATTCGTGGATTTCCAGAACCTTCCAGGGATTCAGATGCAGATTCAGAAAATTCTGGATTCATCTCATCCCTAGAGCCAATCTATATCATACCATTTAATGTCGCTTCTTGACACTTCTTGTCACTTTCCTATCCAAGTTAGGAATATAATTCTTCACTAAGGCCATTTCTGCACTACACTGTGATAGTGCTATTTCACTTTCAGCATCCTATGCAATCCTGGGGTTTGTGGTTTATGGTGGAGCCTTTAGAATTCTCAGCCAGAGAGATCTTTGGCTTCAGTAAAGTACAAACCCCAGAATTCCACAGGATGTTGAAAGTGGAATAATAGCACTATAACACTCTAGTACGGAGAGAGTATACGTTTCTTGTTGAAGCTACTGATGAGTAATTTCACTAGATTCCTTCCCACTGCAAGGAAATCTTTGAAAACCTTGCAGTTTTTGAAGGCTATTCACAATTCAGGACTGATTCTAGGTAAAATTTGCAGGGGTTTGTTTTGTGCAGAAAGCAGCCTTTTCTGCACAGAAAAAAATTTTCTGTTTGGAAAAGAATATGTCAATGCAGAGAAAATGCTGTTTTCTATGCAAATCAACCATGAGCAAATTTTACACAGAATAAATCCCCGTTACAGCATTTTCTGCACAGAGAATAGCATTTTCTGCACATAAATTAATATTTCTGCATTGAAATATGACTCTCCATGCAGAAAATGCTGTTTCATGAACAGAGAACACTGTTTTCTGCGCAAAACAACCACATGCAAATTTTGCACTGTATAAGTCCTAAATTGTGAAGATTCTCTTCAATACATGATTCTTCCTGTCAGGATTTCTCCACACTTGAAAAATGTGTCTTTCAACTATTTCCAGGTATTTTCTGACGTTCCTTAATCCAAATGTTCTCCCAACTTCAATAGAAAAGTGGCACATTTCCATTCACTTGGGAATGTCTTGCTTGTGATATGGGTTTCAGCCTGAGATATAGGTATGCCCAACTCCTTCAAATTTCCAGATATGTTTCCAGATTGTTATAGGCTTCCCCCACCTCTCTGACAGATTAGGGACCGGAGCAGTGTCAGAAAACAGAATTGGTTGAAAAGCAGGGTTCATGTACTGTATAGTAGAGAGCATGAAGGACTTATGGAAGCTTACTTGGGACTGACTGCGCACACACTGCTTGCAAAGTCTCTCAGCCAGCTGGCACCATTTTTCCCTCCCAGCTCAGTTTGCAAGCAGCACATGAATGCAGGCGGTTCCAAGCGAGCCTTTGTAGGCAAGGAGAACTGATGAAAGGGCACAACCCCCAATGAATTAATGGAATTTTTCCTTAATTTGGAAGTGTCAAAAGAGGAAGCTGTCAGATGTCTGTTGGACATCAAAAGGCGGTGGCTTCTTGTATAATCCTCACACAGTCTCCTTCTCTTTCCACCCCTGCAGCCTCCTTAATTCCATTTTTTCTTTTGAATATTTTTTTCTCTAGAGCTATAGCAGTTAAGGGTAATGGGACTATTGATGTGTTTCTTTCCTCAGAACTTACTGTTCTCCAGATACACAGGCATACTGCAGATAGTCTCTTCCAGTGCCTCAGTTCACGTAAAAAATGAGTTTGAGAATGTGGAGGTGATCTTACAAAGGAGGTGATCTTGCAAAAGTGACATTTTACTGATGCACCATAACTCTTTAAAAAAATGGAAAGAAAATGTGAAAAGAGAAAAGGAGGCTCTGTTCCAATATGTCTTGCAATGAAAAAGAAGCCAGATTGAGGATGGGAATAAAATGTTGCAGCTGGTGCTGGGAATTGCCAGAAAATAGACCAGGGCAACAGAAATGTTGTTTGAATATTTTTAAAAAAATTTTTAAAAAGCCAAGAACTAAATACAGCAATATCCTGACACATTTTCCCCATCTGGAAGAGGTTGTTCCTGAAAATCAAGAGCAACAGATCCCATCCCAAGATCTCTGCTAATAATATCTGAAAGTATTTTTTGACTATAGGTATTTTAATGCTGTTGTTCAAGGATATAATATACAGTCATCCCTCCACATTCACTAGCATTAGGGGCACAGGACCCCCATGAAAGTGGAAAAAATGAGAAAAACTCTAGGCCCTCCCAAACTGTATTTAACACAGACAAAAAGCATGAGCACCCTATTCAACCCACCGTGGATTCCTCTGAGGCATCACGGTTCCTTCACAAGGCAGAAGTGGCTGGCTGGTGGGGCTCACTGCCACCTCCACTGCTGCCCACACCATTCTTAATAGGGACTTACAAGCCTTGTTCGCAGTTTCTCAGTCTCACAAGCCTTGCAGTCCCTGTCATGAGCCAGGCTGAGCGTGCTGCCAATTCAGACTTGGACTCCAATTTAGACTTAGACTCCCAACCAGGGGAGGATCCCTTGGAGGGGCCTTCGGGAGGGGGGGCTCCTTCAGAGGCTAGGGAGGAGTCTGCCAGCAACCCCAGAGCTGTTCCTGGAGTGGATCCCAAGCCAGTACCTGCAGCAGATGTTTGTGCTCCAGAGGCAGAGGCTAGTGCTCCTGACCTGACAGAGGCTGGTGTTTCTGATTCCAGCCTGGAGTTTGTAGCAGACGCTCCCCCTACATTCCTTCAGAGGCGGCTGGAGAAGGGGGCGGTTTGGAGGTCTCAGTGGCTGCGGAAGAAGCGTCTGATGAATTGGCCCTGAAGTCTTCAGGGGCTCCAGCTGTGAGCTGGGCTAATGGATATTTGATCAGCCCCAGCTGGGCTAAAGACTATGTATTTAAGACAGACGCTGTTGGAGCTGGGCACGGGGCAACAACCATCTACCAACCAGGAATTTGTGTCCTGTGTCATGTGCTTTCTGTTCCAGGCTAAACCTTTCTGTTTGAGTTTGCTGCCCCTGGGACTTGAATGTTTGAAGCCATAAACTCAGCTTCTGCCTATGTGTCTGCTTAGCCCCCACCTGACATTGACAGTCCCTATTAAGAATGGCCTAGGGAGGCAGCAGAGGTAACAGCAAAAAATCCATGAATAATCAAATCCACAAAAATGAAACCCACAAATGTGAAGGGCTGACTTTACTGTTTTGCTACAAAATCCATAATGCCATTTTCTACTCATGTTCATATCTTCAATGGTGGTTATATAGGGGAAAAGATTTTCCATATGGAAGCCAAATCTAATCAGTTGTCCATTATGTGGAAAATCCTGTCCTTTCCTAACAATTGTACTATGTCTTTAGAGCCGATGACAATGAGGTCTTTGCCAGTCCTTTTATTAACCTCTCATCCACGGGTCAAACTCTTTACTTTCAAGCATATCGACTTACCTCCACCTGCAATCTAGATATCCATGCATTTCCTTTCGACAAACAAAAATGCAACTTAACCATGGTACCTTCAGTATATCAAGGTAACGCAACTAAGCACAGCTATATGTCTCTGAACTGTCCTGATCTTTGGCTTCCTCTCGTCATGCGCATAATTTGTGATGCACGTCCCCAGTCTGTACCCTGTGCATTCAAACACTCCTTCATTTGTAAACTTCACCTCTTTTCCACCTATGCCTATAGTCCCTACCACAATGTGACCACTGTCTCTTTGTCGCTGTATCCCTCAATCTCCGCTTTGCTTATTCCCACATATCTTTCTTAATTCACTGCTGTTCCTCCTGCTCACCTGCTCTGCCCTGCTCCTCCCTCCCAATTCAATGTCTTTTGTGTTTTCAAAAACAGAGTTGGAATTGTACTCGGGTTGGGGGAGGGAGTTGGCCTGCATTCACTATCCTCAGCCAATGTACTGTTGACACCTTAATGCAATGTGATCTCATGTTATGGTTCCGTTTGCATACGTCCTAAGCAAGGCATGGAACCAAGAAGGGATCGTTACAGTATAAGATCTAAGGAAGAAGGCACCCATCCGAACCCAACCTTACAGAACATTTGCTTTTAATGGGCTCATGGCTGTGGATTGTTATTTCCAGAGGAGGGCCAAGATCCTACTGACCACTGGGGGAGCATAAAGCATACTTATGGTTGTGGTCCCAAGAGGTGGAGGCTGCTGCTTTTTCCCCTGCTGTGCAACAGTAGGGAGACAGCTCTCAGACACAGCAATGCCCCTCTGGTCATAGGTTAGCCAAGAGGGTGAGCCTGGGCACTATCCAGCCATCTAGCAAGGCATAGCTAGGAGTGAAGGAGAAGCCTTCTTCCCAAGGGCAAAGCCTAATGTTTCCTCTTC